>OY992536.1:121961304-122431056 GCA_963921195.1 Pegoplata infirma | reverse complement strand
ATACACTGAAAAAAATAACCTTCCTGATATTAATGAAACGGATTCATTATTTTGTTTTCATTACTTAAATGAAGGAATTCATAAGCTGATTGAAATTTCATGCATGTTATGAACAAATTTTATGAAACTTGTTTCATTAGATTTCATAATTTCATTAAAAAATATAAGATTTTTTAGAACTAAATACAACTCTGCGTTGCGAATAAGAGAAAGAAAACAGAACAAAAACATACGACGTTTTATTACACCACGCGTGTTTAGTCTAATTGTAATTTTTACATGTGTGTTAACTTTTTTCTAATAAAATAAAATAATTTTATATTTTTTTGCTTTGTTATTGAAACTTGTGTGTGTGTTATGCTGGTTATATCTAATTGAAACTACAAGTGAAAAGTTCCGTATAAGTGTTTCTTTTGACTGTTTCTTATCAAATATAATATAATTTGCAACAGAAAAATAGTTTTTTAAGTCATTAAAATTTTGTGATGAAATGTAGGGTAATTTGTGTTGTTCCATTGCTACGTTGTTGCTACGTTTTGGCAGCACGTGTTTTTAAAGTCATCGCGTTTTTGTCTTTTTAGTTTGGAGTAAAATTTTGTTGTGTACTAGGTGAAAACCATAAAAAGTGTGCAATTAAGGATCATGTCACAGACTCAATTCCGTTCGGAAGTGGAATAAGTGGTTCACTCGTAAAACGCAAAGCAAACACTTTTTTTTCGGAATGAAACCACTTTTAGCAATTCAATTCCACTTTGATTTTTGAAAGTGATTTCATTTTGAAAAGAAAAATTGTTTTACGAGTAACAACTTTTTTCAAATCCGATCGGAATTGAGTCTGTGACATGCACCTAAATAAAATTTCAGTGACGGTTACAGTGATGGTTACATGTGACTTACCAAAATTGTTATTAATGCAAATTTTCACTTATGGGTGTATGATACGTGCTGTTTTTAGGTAACTTGTTCCTAACTTTATTAGGGGCTTTCTATGGAAATTTTGATAACTATAAACAAAATGAATTTATCGTAATTCCCATATCAAAACCCTAATAAAGTTAGCAACTAGTTACTTGTAAAAAGCAATTATCATACGCTCATTACCAACTACTATTCCACATTTAATCAATGGATATTTTCATACATTTTATGAAAAACTTCATAAAACGTTTCAAACAAGTTCTACGAATATTTTCATTATTTGTATGCAAGTTTTCATTGAAAGGAACTTTAATGACACCAGTTTCATTAATCAAATGAAACCTGTCTTCGGTTGAAAACGTGAGTCATTTTTCATTAAGGTTAAGTCAATTTTCATTAATTTCACGAAGCTATTTTTTTCAGTGTATATTTATTTTTTATTTATTTTTTTTTTAATTTTTCAAAAATGCAAAACCGATTGGCCTCAAATTGGTACCACATGAGGTTTAGGCCTAGTAGAATAAAAAAATGCGTGGGGCAAAATTTTTTGGAATTGGCCATGTGGCAACCATACGCCGATTTTTTTTTTTAAACTTACATAAATCATTCATACACATTTTTTAATTTAATTAACTTGTGTCTTTTCCATAAATACAGGAAAATTTTAATAACTCAAAGGAAATCCCATTTGAGAATTTAATTGAATACAGTCCAGAAATACAATTAAATGACAGCCAAGAGAACCTTTCAAATTTAAATTCTTCATTCCAAAAAAAGAGGTCCAGAAACACAATTAAATGACAGCCAGGACAGCCTTTCAAGTTTGAATTCTCCATTGCAAAAAAAAAAAATCTGAAAAAAATACCAAAACCGAATGTGTTGAAAAATTTAATTTTGCTGTGGATACTCTTATGAGTCAGGAGAATAGTGAGTCCAATGAAACGATGTTTTCTGCATTTGGAAAAACAATAGCTTTACAATTGGAAAAAGTAGAATTTTCGGTTGCCGTAAAAATTATGGCTGACATGCAAAAGCTGTTTGCGAATAGAGTGGTGCAAGGCGAAAAAAAAATGTATTGGAAGAAGCAATGTACATGGCCAATTTGTTTTCAGATAGCGATTAAACAATTTCTGATGTACAGTGTCACAATATATGCAATTCTTTAAAGACAAAGTTAACGATAAACATTTTTTAATATATCTACACATGTTTTTTAATCTCATAATTTTGTATTTATAGCAATCAAAAAAATCAAATTCTGTTATCAAATAATTTTTGCAATGACCCAAAAAAAAAATAAAATTCATAAGGGTACAGTAATGAGATGCGAAAATAAAAATTTTCTTTGCTTAAAAAAAAATGGTGGTTAAAAGTATTGAAGCTCAAAAAATACGAGTTTGTACCACTGTGTTTATTTTTATTTTTTTTTCGGGTCGTTGCAAAAATTATTTGAGAACTGAATTTAAACTATTAGACCATTGCTAAAAATACAAAATTATAAGTTTGAAAAAAATAAAGATTTTTTAAAACATATCTATTAATAATTTAATTTTTCAGTTCGACCCTCGTAAAACGTCTTATTATTTACTAAATTAAGTGTGTTTTAATTTTTATTAAATAATAAAAATTAGTTATTTATTCGACCTTTTAATCGTGCAATGAAAAAGAGTTTATTCTGATTCGAGGCCTTTTCATGTTCCCCATTATGAATTAACATAACAAGTACTTATGATAACTCTACTTTCTTTATTAGGATATTCTCGCATTAAATATTCATAGAGTTTCTTACTTTCAAAAATTTTGGCAATTTTCAGGAATGAATTGACGATCGTTTCGGAGGTGTTCCAATTCCCCCATCATCAGAATTCTTTAGAAAATTAGGTAATACTGTTAGCATGCAAACATCAAATATTCATACTCTAAATAATCTCAACTTAGTGAGAAAGCAAATATGATTTTCGAAGTTCCACCAGCATTACACCAAATATATTTTGAAAGCAAGTTTTTTTGGTTACTGCATATACTACCGTCGGCAGTTGTTAAATACAGTTTTTGTTTTTGCCTTCTGTTATAGAAAACAAATTCTCTCGTATCAAGAGGGTTACCAAGT
Organism: Pegoplata infirma; assembly: GCA_963921195.1. NCBI lineage: Eukaryota > Metazoa > Arthropoda > Insecta > Diptera > Anthomyiidae > Pegoplata > Pegoplata infirma. The sequence goes on along the minus strand of OY992536.1, from coordinate 122,428,028 downwards.
GTGTTTTAATTTTTATTAAATAATAAAAATTAGTTATTTATTCGACCTTTTAATTGTGCAATGAAAAAGAGTTTATTCTGATTCGAGGCCTTTTCATGTTCCCCATTATGAATTAACATAACAAGTACTTATGATAACTCTACTTTCTTTATTAGGATATTCTCCCATTAAATACTCATAGAGTTTCTTGCTTTCAAAAATTTTGGCAATTTTCAGGAATGAATTGACGATCGTTTCGGAGGTGTTCCAATTCCCCCATCATCAGAATTCTTTAGAAAATTAGGTAATACTGTTAGCATGCAAACATCAAATATTCATGCTCTAAATAATCTCCCCGAGTAAAAATTAATACATATAATTTTACATTATTTGATGTATGTATATATAGCCATATGAAATAATATGTTTTCATATCAAACAAAGTATATAATTATATCTCGCATTGAGTTTTTCCAAATTTTTTAAATGGAGTTATATAAAATTACATCTAATGATAACCATATTAATATATAAATACATGTGGGAGACATAATCATATGTGACACATATAACTTAATCTGATTGCATACATATTTATATGTGACTTAATATCAAATAACGTATACGAGCATATTTAAAAAAAATCCAATATCATTATATATATAATTATATATGACTTACAAGAAATGATTTAAAATTATATATGACTTACAAGAAACCACCCGAGTAAAAAAGATCTGATATAATCATATATGCTATAATATAATTATTTATATTTATATATGCTTATTAGAGTGTCCCTTATTTTGGAAATGTTGGAAATCTTGAGACGGTACCCGCTCATTTTTTTCCTTTTGACTTAAAAATAACTCAGGAAAAATTTTACGCCCCTAGGACCACGCCTTCCCTACGCGACGGGGCCTTAAAGAGCGGGGCCTAAAAAATCATTTTTCCATACAAACCAAAAAAATTTTTTTTTGATTTTTAATTTTTTTGTTATTAATTATTATATTACTTGGTTTGCTTATTCACGACAAAAAATTTGATTTTGGAGGGATAAGTCTTTCAGCGCTAAAAAATTTTTCGCAAAAAAAAAATTTGGGCGGCCGGGGTCCTACAGTAAAAAATTTTTAAAAAATATTTTTTTTAGTTTTGACCAGCAACGGTTTTAGCTGCTATGTTGCTTTAAATGATATATATTCCAAAAAAAAAATTATTCATATCTGTGACATCTTTATCTTTTTCGAAAAAAAAAATTTTGAGCCGTAGGAATCCTACGGTAAAAAATTTTTAAAAAATATTTTTTTTTAGTTTTGAAAAGCAATGGTTTTAGTTTTTATGTTGTTTTTAATGATATATATTCCAAAAAAAATATTATTCATATTTGTGACATTTTTATCGTGTATCGAAAAAAATCATCAATGCATTTTTTACCCTTTTTTAGAACACGATTAAGATGTCACAGATACAAAAAATATTTTTTTATGAATATATATCATTTAAAGCAACATAGCAGCTAAAACCGTTGCTGGTCAAAACTAAAAAAAAATATTTTTTAAAAATTTTTTACTGTAGGACCCCGGCGGCTCAAAATTTTTTTTTGCGAAAAATTTTTTAGCGCTGAAAGACTTATCCCACCAAAATCAAATTTTTTGTTGTGAATAAGCAAACCAAGTAATATAATAAATAATAACAAAAAAATTAAAAATCAAAAAAAAAATTTTTTGGTTTGTATGGAAAAATGATTTTTTAGGCCCCGCTCTTTAAGGGCCCGTCGCGTAGGGAAGGCGTGGTCCTAGGGGCGTAAAATTTTTCCTGAGTTATTTTTAAGTCAAAAGGAAAAAAATGAGCGGGTACCGTCTCAAGATTTCCAACATTTCCAAAATAAGGGACACTCTAATGCTTATGCATGAACATTGATAAGGACATATAAGTTTATATATAGCATTGTATTTTTCCTTATTTTTTAATATGATAACATACATATTCATATCTATTTACATACCGATATATATGAAATTAGATATGACATATAATGTCGGGTATTTTTAGATATGGCAGATAAAAAGATATATGATTTTATTTATAATTATATCCCGAAAAAAATTTTCTAAATTTTCTAAGTCCCGGACAATTAAATAAAAATTAAAAAATTTTCAAGTCCTAAAAAATTTTATGAAAATTTTCCAAAGTCCCGGAGTAAAAAAGTCATTTGGAGTAAAAAATCATTGAAAATGTTTTTTGGAGAAATTTTATTTTTTTTGAAAAATTTTTATGTTCCGAAAAAATGTTTTTAAATTTTCTAAGACACAAACATTTTTTGGAATTTTTAAATCCCTTAAAAATGATTTTAGAAAAAAAATTACAAATTTTTAATAATTTGCTAAGTCCCGAAAAAATTCCGAAGAATGCAATAAAAACTCTTCTAATTGATAATGTATCCAATCTGATAAAATAATTTCTAATTACACGTTTAAAATTCCAAAAAAATTCACCAGATTTCATCTAATTATATAAAAATTTATCTAATTATAACAGATAAGATATGATTTAATACAATTAGATAGACCCATTTTTGGGATCAAACTTAATCAAATTTGATATTATTTTATCAAAAATAATAGAATTTGATACAATCGTATAATATTCGATCCGCCAATTTTCGGATCAAAATTAATATGGATTTACATAAAAGCATATCTGTTCATATATAATTAAATATTGCGTCATATAACTTTTTTTTATTCGGGCATTTAAAACTATATATGGTTCCAGCTTAAAAAACGAAAATTTTTTTTTTCAAATATAATTATATATGGTCGCACATATAACTCTGTATATAGTTATATAAAACTATACATGGCATCAAACATTTATTTTTTTAATATTATCAAAGATATAATTATAAATGGCTTATGAGATACCGTATATAGTTTTGTAAGGTACCATATAAATACAATTTTTTTTTAAACTCTATATATAATTTTAAATGGTGGCACATGTAACGCCATATAAAATGTTATACAATTGTATAAGGTAAAATATATTTTTTTCTTTCACAATATTTTATATATAATTATCCATACTTTTATATGACAGTATTTCAATATTTTTTTTTTAATGTTGCATCATATATATTTATACCCTACACCACACTGTGGTACAGGGTATAATGAGTTTGTGCTGATGTTTGTAACTACTCGAAATATTGGCCCTAGACCCACCTTTAAGTATACCGATCGACTCAGAATCACTTTTTGAGTCGATTTAGCGATGTCCGTCCGTCCGTCTGTCCGTCCGTCCGTCCGTCTGTCTGTCTGTCTGTCTGTCTGTCTGTCTGTCTGTCTGTCTGTCTGTCTGTCTGTCTGTCTGTCTGTCTGTCTGTCTGTCTGTCCATGTAAACGGTGTAAACACGATACAGGTCGCAATTTTTGATCAATTGACTTGAAATTTGAAACTTAAGTCTCTCTTGGCCCAAGGACGAAGCCTATTGAAATTGGAAAAAATCGGTCCATATTTAGACCTAGCCTCCATACAAAGGTCCTCTTTAGTTTTGGCTCAAATGACTCTAATAACCGTATTATAGAAGGTATCGTTTTGAAATTTGGAAGGTAAACATGTTTTGTCTTCACAAATCATCATTCCGAATTTCAAAGAAATCGGACCAGTTCTTCTTGTAGCCCCCATACAAACCACCTTCCCGATTTTCGCATAAATGTCTCAAAAGTCATGAAAATAGAAAATGTTTAATTAAAATTTTGTTTGTGTATGTTAAACGCGTACTTAAATAACCTTATCAAACCTGATAATCATCGGACCAGTTTTGGACTCAGGCCCCTTCATTCAGTTAAAGCGGTTTATTGTCAACAAATAGAAGCCTATTTCACTCAAATTTGATTTGTGAGTGTTTTTTACACTTATTAAAGATTTTACAACATATAGATCTAATCGGTCCATGAGATCCATTTTCCGGGAAACTATGGTGTAGGGTATTATATGGTCGGTCTTGACCGACTATAACTTTCTTACTTGTTTTATTTAAGTAAACAAGAGAGCTTGTATAATTATATATGATTCTCAAAGCACCTAAAATCAGTCAAAAAAAAATATATATACCCGAGTAAAAAAAAATTGTATGGTAAAACATGTTATCTTATAAAATTATATATAATTTATTGGATCTGATTTTGCTAAATTTCATCCGAAAATTGGCCGCGCCAAAGTTATCTCATAATATATGAAGTTACAGTTTAATATTTGATTGTATGTGATTTCATCCGGAAATTGGCCGCGCCAAAGTTATCCCAAATTATCTATTATCATGATTTTGTATTAAATATGATATGATATGATGTAATTTCATCCGGAAATTGGCCGCGCCAAAGTTATCTTAAAACATCCAATATCATGATTTTATATTAAATTGGATATTATATAATGTAATTTCATCCGAATATTGGCTGCGCCAAAGTTATCTTAAAATATCTGATATCTTGATTTGATAAAAAATTTATTGGATACATTTTTATCCAAAAAATGTTTCTGTTTTTAGATTTATTTTTAGATATAATAATGTCAAACTGAAAATAAATAAAAAAAAAAAAAACTTCGAACGGACGGGGATTAGAACCACAAGTCTTCCGTTTCGTAATCGCAATCTCTACCCTCTAGACCAGCGGACGTTGTTAGCAAATAACAACTTTAAAACACTTAGTTTTAAATAAATTGATCGTATCTAATTATATCAAATTGATCTAACATATAGTAATATATGATTACATCCAATTAATTAAATATGTTATTCACTTGTACACAATTTTCAAAAAGACTTAGAAAATTTTTGATAAAATTTGCAAAAAAAAAAAATGGAATGACGTACAGCGCTTTTAGGGGCTTCCATGGTACGCTTGAACAAAAATTTTAATGTAGCGGTATGCCTTATTTCCAAGTCATAGGCTTCCAAAGTGAAATAAGACTTTGGCTTATAAGTTTGAAATTTTTCATGGAATCAGGAAATAAGAATTAGATTTGAGATCGGGTTCCAAAAATCATTGATAATTTGATAATTTAAACGAAATATAGCTATTATTAACTATATAAATGCAATATAAATTTTTAAAAATGATTGCAAAAATTCAAAAAGTAAAATTTTTTAAGTTCTAAAAAAACAAATGCAATAAAAAAGTGTTTTCTATTTAAAAAAAAAATAAAAAAATATATTTTTTTCTGGAATCGAACTCGGGTTCCCAAAAATGATAGATAATTTTATAACAAATTAAATATAGTTATATATAACTATATAAAAGCAATATAATTTTTTAAAAATGATTGCAAAAATTCAAAAAAAGAAAAATTTTTAGTTCTAAAAAAATTAAACGCAATAAAAAAGTGTTTTCTATTTAAAAAAAAAATAAAAAAAAAACTTTTTTTCTCGACTGGGCCGGGAATCGAACTCGGGTTCCCAAAAATCATATGTAATCTTATATCATACAATAAAAAGTTTTGTATAACCATATATGTTGACACACAAAAATAAATTTTGAAATACTGGCATATATAATTATATATGGCTAGTTGTTTGGTCAAAAAAATATTTTTTTTATACATGATTATATCAAAATATATATTCCATTACATATGCGACCATTTATAAATATATATTGAGTTAAGACGAAATTTGCGTATATATAGTACCATACAAACACAGATATGTTATCGTTTAAGACACATATTATTATATCTATTATTTTTGTTGGAAATTTTTTTAGTATGGAACCATATATAATTTTAAATGGTATTATATTAGTCATATATAATTATACATAAATTGATACTGGATTTTTTGTTTAGTAAAGTGCTATACATAATTAGATATAAAGTCACGTATAATAATGTATGAAATCGGATTAAGTTTTATGTTCAACGTATGATTACATTTACCATTTATATTAATATATTATGAACAATATACTTAATTAGATATGATTTTATATGACATCATTTAAAAAAATTGGAAAATTTCAAAGTGAGATATAATTTTATACTTTGACTCATATAGTTTTATATGGTTTTATGAAAACATATAAAATAATATACATTTATATAAATTCCTTTTTACTCGGGTATAAATTCTATAAATTTTTAAATAGAAAAAAAAAATCTGTTTAATCCATTGTATTTTAAAACTTAAAAAAATGCATATTGGATTTTAAAAGTTAAATTTTTAAAAAATGCATATTACTGAAATAGTTGTGTGTAACTTTATATAAGATCATATAAGATAATATATGATGCTTGGGAACCCCGAGTTCGATTCCCGGCTCAACCCAGAAAAAAACTATTTTTTTTAATTTTTTTAAAAAGAAAATATGTTTTTAAAGCTTCTTGTTTTTTCTAAACTTGAAAATATTGAATAATTAAATTTTTATGATAAAATCTAAAAATAAATATTACCCGGTTAAAAATGAAATATATATGATCATATATGAAGATATATGGATCATATATGGATTTATATAACCATATATTATCATATATGCCTCCATATATGTTCATATATGATCTGTTCCGAAAATTGGCCCGATATGACCTCATATCGGGCCAATTTTCGGATCAGATCATATATGAACATATATGGAGGCATATATGATAATATATGGTTATATAAATCCATATATGATCCATATATCTTCATATATGATCATATATATTTCATTTTTACCCGGGTATTTATTTATAGTTATATAATTTTATATATTACATCATATAAGTAAATATATGGTTCCTAGGGACCCTGGGTTCGAACCCCGGCTGAGCTAAGAGAAAAAATTGTTTTTTAAATTTTTTTTTTAAAGAAAATATGTTTTAGAACCTTTAATTTTTAACTAAACTTAAAAATATTGATTAATTAATTTTTTATGATAATATTTAGAAATAAATATTATTTATATATAGTAATATAACTTTCTAGATTGCATCATATATGATAATATATAATTCTTGAGGACCCTGAGTTCGATTCCCGACTAAGTCAAGAAAAAAATTATTTTTTTTTTAATTTTTTTTTAATCTAAATGATTTTTTAATGCGTTTTCGTTTTTCAAACTTAAAAAAAAATAAAATCCCTGAATTTTAACAAAAATATTTCAAAAATAATTATATTTTGATATAATTATATATTATTTAATCCGAAGAAAAAAATATTTTAAAACTTTAATGTTTAACCATCAATATCTCTGGTTTTAAGAGAGCTAAAGTCCTCAGAACAAGCTCAAATCAAAGCTTTATTTGTTGCCAATAATTAAAAGTGTATTTGGTTCGAACTTATGTTAGCAATATTTTCAGATAAAATTATTTTTGTCTGAAAAAACTTCCGAAAAAAAACTTAAAACTCATTATTTGGCCGTTGGTGAGTAAAAAAGTTTATACATGTTTTATACCATTTTAAAGGTATTTTTATTAAATATACATTGGTTTGAGATATTGTGTTAAGCAGACGCGTTTTTACTTACGCTACATTTTTTTTTAATAATCCAAGGCTAAAACAAGCTTTTTGCTGCCAAAACTTTGCTGGGAAGCTGGTGTAGATAATTATATTCACAGTATATGGTCACTAGTATCGTCGTGTATTATTTTTATAGTTAAATTACAATTTTTCATTTGTAATTTTTGTAATTTATTAAAAATCTTATTGGAAAGATATTTTTTTCGTAAAAACACTCAAAACAACGAAGGTAAACAATTGACACAACAGCTGTTTCATTCTGCCAAAATAGTGTTTATTTTATTACGTTGCTGGTGCTGCCAGATTTTATAAATCTGTAAAAACTGTTTTATCGACTCTATAATTTACAATTGTTATCGTTGCCGTTACCGTTTGTTAAAAACAATCTACAAATTAAAAATAAACAAAATGAATCAACAATTGGTTCCAACACTCACAGGAGACGTAGGTAAACAAACTCCGAAACGCAAACTAAATGAAACTTCACCAGAAAATGCTCAAAAACCTGATGAAGTGGGAAAGATGTCGGCATGTGAATTAATGAATCTAATGTCAACGGTTTTGGATGAAAAGTTGAAAAATATGCCCACAAAAAGTGATTTGATGGAAGTAAAAGAGGACGTTAGAGAAGTTAAAACAGAAGTAACTAGATTGGCAGACGAAAATAAATTACTACAAGATGAAATACAACAGCTAAAAGTTATCAGAGAAAATGATCAGAGAAGAATGAGACATCTTGAAGATGATTTGGGAAAGAAGAAAATTCTAATTAAAGGATTAGTAAGCCAAAAATCTTGCTATGGCGCAGTGAAAAAAATGTTCAAGGACAATCTTAAGATAAAAAATGGAGTTGAAATTGAGCAAACCAGAAAAATTTTTGAAAAAGACGAACAGATGACGGTTTTAGTAGAGTTGAAGTCTGTATCCATGGTTTCGGAAGTTTTTAAGCACGCTAAGAATTTAAAAGGAACTTCTATTTATATTGAACGTGAATTATGCATGGAACGGCAAACCGATAAGAAGATAATGCTTCAGCTAAAGAAAGAAATTCTTGAAAAAGACAAAAGTATGCGAGTTACGGTGAAAGATGATAAGTTGGTAGTAGATGATAAATGCTTTTCCTGGAATAAAAATAAGGTGCTAATGTCAGGTGAAAAAGCTGGAGAAGAAGTTTTAGCTGAGTTGTATGGTGAGAAATTAAATAGTATTACTTTTGATTATAAAGAAATTTTTGCTAAAATAAATTCAAAAAACTAATAAATAAAGAGCACAATAAAATAAAATGTATAAATCAAGTAAGTGTTAATTTAGAATTAGATAATTTATATAAGAAAACTAATTTGAAAATAATATCGTATAATGTGCATGGGCTTGAAAATAAGTATCTTCAAATTGATTTTTTTACGTACGTGGAGCAAAATGAAATTTTTATGTTGTTGGAAACTCATGTAGAGGAAAAAAATATAATAAATTTTAATAACAAATTTAAAAGATTTAAAACTATTTGGAAACCAGCCACCCGAAACAGTAGATATGGAAGAGGTATAGGAGGATACGTTTGTGGAGTTCGAAAGGATTTGTTAGAGCAAGGAGTGAAATATGAACATAAAACTAATGGTGATCTAGATCTAATAATAATAAAATGCAATTCCTTCGAATTCAGTATCATGCCACTTTATATAAGAGGGTCAAACTGGGAACAAGAATTTAATGTAGTTGATCAGTATATGCAGACAACTGATGTAAAGAATCCAATTATTATGGGTGATATAAACGTAAGAATAGGTGAAGAACAACAGCGTATAGATAATAATGTAATAAAGTTTCCAGCTGGTCTTGAAGCAAGAAAATCAAAAGATAAAACTATTAACCCAAATGGTAGAAAATTTATGGAGTTTTGTAAAAATTATGGTTTAGTAATCCTAAACGGAAGAACATTGGGTGATGAGGGGGGAGATTTTACGTTTGTCAGTAACAATGGTAGGTCAGTCAATGATTATTGCGCGGTTTCTATGGAAATATTAAATATATTGGAGAGCTTTGAGGTAGAAACCCAAGACTGGTCCGATCATATGCCAATAAAACTTAATATGTCCTTTAGTAGTTGCCAACAAATCTCAAAAAAAGTTAACCTTTTGCCTAAACTTAAATGGAACCCTCAGAAAAAAGAAATCTTCAACAATAAATTAAACCAGCGGTTACCAACCTTTTTAGCTCGCGTACCACTAATTTTAAATTTTGTCAGCCGCGTACCCCCTAACGAGTTTTTTGTTTTCGTTAAAAAACTTCTCATATAAATATTAGAGGTAATTATGAAATTTTTGATCTGCGGGTATTATCATTTTTTTTTAAGGCTTTAGGGGAGATCAAAACAATGGTGGTATTTTTTGGGAAAAATTTTCGCTCCTTTAGGTGGTGTATGCATCTCAAAACGCGGAATTTGAGCTGATTTTTCTGGAGAGCAAAAACAGCTGAAAATATTGCAAATCAGATTTCACCGATTCTACACCAAAATTTAAAACAACGGACGTTTTTTGAACTCTTAAAAAAAGTTCCAAAACACATCACAGATTTTTGGATTTTTTTTTTAATGTTTTTTTTAATACAAGGGCAGATCAACAATTCCGTGACTTTTCGAATGAAACACCCCCGTATATATGTACAATGAAATGACATTTTGAGCTTAACAAAATGGTACCAAAATTTCCACTCTATCATAAACCGTCTCAAAAATGCCCAAATACACGTTTTTTTAGAACTTTGACATACATTTTCTCAAAAACCTGAGATCATAGAAAAATTTGGAACCCCTATTTGGAATCAGCATCGAAAGGTTAATCGAAAACAAGTGGTCAGATCTCAAAATATCGCAAAAAATTCTCTCTAAATTGCACAAAAATACGTTTTTTGTAAACTTTGAACTCAACTTTCTTAAAAACCTGACGTTATGGAAACTTTGGAAGCCAGATGCGGAACCAGCATTAAAAGGTTAATCTAAAAAATGTCTAAATTACTAAAATTTTGCGTACCCCCGCGGACAGTTTCGCGTACCCCCTAGTGGTACGCGTACCATAGGTTGGTAACCGCTGAATTAAACAAAAATTTTGAAATTTTGAAGGTACAAACGCCATTATTTGATTTGAATGACCTTGCAAAGTTGATATTGGATTCATATACACCTACAAAAGCAACACCCAAGCAGTTTGTATTTAAAAACAAATGGCTTGACCAAGAATGCAAAATAGCAAGGGATAAATCTATGGAGTTTTTAAAATCTTTTCGTAAGTCACAAGATATGATTGATAAGAAAAAGTATACTGAGAATAAAAACATTTTTCAAAATCTTTGTAAAAGAAAAAAAGATGAGTATTATAGTCGAGTGGAACAACAGTTAAATACAGTAGCAGACAGTAAAAGATTTTGGGCGTTAGCTAGAGAGCTTAGACAAGAAGAAAATTGTATTGGATGTGACGTAAATGTTGAAAGTTTCCACGAATACTTTAAGAATTTACTGAACCCTATAGTTAGCTGTGTGGATATTTATTATGCAAAAAACAATATAACAGATGATTTTCTTGATGCTCCTATTTCTCTAAATGAAGTAAAAATTCAACTTTTAAAAGCTAAGTTAAACAAAGCTCCAGGTGAAGACCGAATTCCGTACGAGTTTTTTAAAGATGCTAGTGATATTTATTTAAATGCATTAGCAGAAGCATATACGCGGCTACTGGAAGGTAATAAAGGTTATGAGGCTTTTCAAAATAGCATCATTTATCCCATTTATAAAAAAGGTGATGTAAATCAACCCGATAATTATAGAGGGATTTCATTTATGAATTGCATTGGTAAAATAATGATGGGGATAATGCAAGAAAGAATAGCGGAGTGGTCAAACCGAAATTGTATATTAAATGAATATCAAGCTGGATTTCGTAAAGGGTATTCCACTATCGACAATATTTATAACCTCACAGCCATAGTCAATATCAAGTTTGCGGAAAAGAGAAAGGTATATGCATTTTTTGTAGACTTTAAAGCTGCCTTTGACCGAGTTCCACGGAAATTACTAATTTATAAGCTACATCAAATGGGAGTTTCATCCAAAATAGTAAATGTTATTGAACAAGTTTTCCAAAACACAAAATCTGCGGTGTGGACAGGTACTGATCTTTCAAGCTATTTTGACACAAGTACGGGAGTAAAACAGGGATGCTTGTTGTCTCCACTGCTATTTGCTTTATATTTGAATGATATGCATGATTTTTTGGAGGGTGGGTTAATGGTAGAAGATATAAACGTTAGAGTCCTAATGTACGCCGATGATATAGTTATGTTGGCCGATAATGTAAGAACGTTGCAAAATATGTATGCAATATATACGTATACGTATGCAATATACGTATATATATATACGTATACGTATGCAATATAAAAGACTTGAAGAATATTGTTGTATATGGGGAATGGAGGTTAATCTCATCAAATCTGAAATAATGGTTTTTAGAAAAGGAGGAAAGTTGGGGTCAAATGAATGTTGGACATTCAATGGTGAACGTGTTAAGGTAGTTTCAGAATACAAGTATTTAGGCATTACTCTAACTCCAAAAATGTCATACTCGAGACATGTAAGTGTAAAAAATGATGCTGCTAAAGTCAGCATTAATGCTACTTGGAAACATTTTATTGGAAGAAAGGAAGTATCACTCAAAGCTAAATGGAAAATGTTCTTAGCGGTATGTAGATCGATACAGAGTTATGGAGCCCAGGTATGGGGAAACTCATTTTTCGATGAAATCGATAAATTACAAAGGTTTTTTACTAAACGTATTCTTAGACTTCCAAACAACACCCCTAACTATGTGATAGCTTTGGAAACCCAACAACAAGAAAGTCATTTCTACACATACAGCCTTCATCTTCAGTATATTTCGAAAACCATTTTTGATTACGACCACAGAAGATTGCCGCACAAATTATCGAAGTTAATTATAGCACGGAATATTTTCTGGTACAAAGATTTTAGAAAGAGATTGCAAGATTTTAGCATTGAAATAATAGATATAGAACGAAGAAAAACAGAATGGAACAATGCGTGTATAAAGCTCATTGACTCGATGAAGATAATTACGTATCAGGAATATGAAACAAATGCTCTGCTTAGTGAACAGAGAATATTTAAACATCTAGATCACTTTATGGGTCCAATGTACTGTAATGATAAGCACAGCCAAGAACAAATAAGTCTTATAATGAGAGCAAGAGGAGATATGCTGTGGCTAAATGGAAATCAATATAGAGTACAGAATCTGAGACTTTGCTCTCTGTGTAACATGAATGAAAATGAAACAACATATCACTTTATTGGTAGATGCCCCGTACTTAAAGCTATAAGATTGCAACATTTTGGTAGCACTGCATTATTAGATACTGAAATTATTCAAGTACTAAATGGTAGTGAAGATACTAATTGGATAAGCCTATATAACTATTTAAAAAGTGCTCTTGCATATAGAAGTTTGTTAATAAAAGAATTTAATTTTTAAATAAAATGTATTTTTATATTTTTATACGTTTTTAAATTTAATTTCTAAATTATTTTTATATACTATATAAAAAGAAAAAAAAAAAAAGAAAATGTAAAATCAAAATCAAATTTTTAATATACATATAAACCAATATTCCGGCAGACGGTTTTAAACCATGCCGTATAATCTTTATTAAATTTAAGTTATTATAATAAGTAACATTTTGTAATAATTTAATACTGAAAAAAATAAAGAATTTATCTATCTATCTATCTACAACGGCAGAAAAAAAATTTGGATCCGATGAAAAATGTGAAGCTCATAAGCCAAAAACCGTTTTTACTTTAAAGCTTTATAACTTGGAAAGTTAAGAGCATTGGAAGATGAAAATCATGTTGTTGAACTCAGTATTAAACCCCCTATTAGCTCAGCAAATAAACTAAAAAAAAAAAATCACAAATTTTAGCAAAAATTTTCTAAGTCTTTTTTAAAATTTTGTTCAAATTCAAATCGAATATAATTTGATGCAATCATATACACTATAAGATAAACTTGATTTAATTATATATAAGTTAAACTTGATATAATTATATATGATAAACTATTTTCAAAAATTTTCTAAGTTTTTTTTAAACCTAGTCTTTTAAAGTTGTCATTTATTAACAACGTCCGCTGGGTCAGAGGGTAGAGATTGCGATTACAAAACAGTTGGTAGCTGTTCGATTCCCCCGCCGCTCGAAGTTTTTTTTTTTTTTTTAAATAAATTTTAATTATATATATTTATATCTTAATATTGAAAAAAATTGTTTGGATAAAACTTTATCAGTTCTAAAAATAGATTTTATTGTTCGGATAAAATTATATGTAGTTCTAAAAATAGATTTTTTTTTTGGATGAAATTTTATCTAAAGTTTTTTGTAATAATTTTTTTTTTCTTTCGTATAAAATTTTATCTTTTTTTATCAACTAAAAAAATCTTTTTTTTTTGTCTTGGTCTAATAAGATCCAACCATTTTTCGGATGAAATTGTATCCCACCGATTAAAACTGATCTAATTAGATAAACCCATTTTTCGGATCAAATTGTATCCGTCCGGTTAAAACTGATCTAATCTTAGCGATCCATTTTTCGGATCAGTGCTGATCTTTCAAATCTTGGATCTATCAACAGATCTGGAATAATATTAGAACATATATTGCTCCATACAAAAACTTTTACTCGGGTCAACTTAGTGAGAAAGCAAATATGATTTTCGAAGTTCCACCAGCATTACACCAAATATATTTTGAAAGCAAGTTTTTTTGGTTACTGCATAATACTACCGTCGGCAGTTGTTAAATACAGTTTTTGTTTTTGCCTTCTGTTATAGAAAACAAATTCTCTCGTATCAAGAGGGTTACCAAGTGTGTTTTAATTTTTATTAAATAATAAAAATTAGTTATTTATTCGACCTTTTAATTGTGCAATGAAAAAGAGTTTAAAAGCAAGAAACTCTATGAGTATTTAATGGGAGAATATCCTAATAAAGAAAGTAGAGTTATCATAAGTACTTGTTATGTTAATTCATAATGGGGAACATGAAAAGGCCTCGAATTAGACTTGCCAACCGTCCAGTTTTCGTCGGGACAGACCAGTTTTAGAGTGGAGTGTCCCGTGTCCCGACGATACCCTGAACGGGACGCCATTTGTCCCGTTTTGAGAAAAAAAAAACTAATTTTTTCATTGTCTCAAAAAATAAATCGTACTTATTTTTAGTACTTATTTTTATTAGCAACACTGCCATTTTTTTAAATATATTTTTTATTTCATTTGTCAACTTTCAAATGAATTAAAATTTTAACAGAGCGTGATTTTTTGTATAGGTATTTTTTTATTATTTTAGTAAATAAATTTGAACAAATGTTAAACTATTAAATTTTTCACAAGAAAATGAACAGAAAAAGATCTGCAGATATAAATGAATCGGCAGCAACACAGGAAAAGGATGAAAATAGAACGAAAAGGTATTGCAAATTTCAACCAGATCACGGTGTGGTTGAACAAGTTTTATTAAAAGTTCGCTGCATATGAAATTTTATTGCAGATTATGTTAGTTGGCACCCGTACAAACATTTTAAACCCAATTTGAAAAAAATCGTTAGTGGGGTTTTTGAGATAATAAGATTTTCATCTTATTGGATGCTACAGAAAAACGGTCCAACTTGTGTTAAAGTGTAACATATGATAAATAAAGGTTGATGTCCTGAATCTAAGTCCTTTTGAGACGTTATAGAATTTTTGAGACGTCGATTTTTTTTTTAATTTTTTATGTTTTTTAGTGGTGTCCCGTTTTGGAAATTTCAAAAGGTGGCAAGTCTACCTCGAATCAGAATAAACTCTTTTTCATTTACTAAATTAATTAAAGATTAATAAAAAACCTACACAACAGATTTTTTTTAAACAATCAATTGATAATAAGATTTTTTATTGCTAACTTTGTCTTTAAAGAAATGAATCTACTATAGACATGTACACTAGGGTGGCACGAATGTTTTTTTTTAATTTCGCCGATCATCAGGCAAATTATAGTTCGTTTTTGTCTAAAAACTCTATGTATAAATTTTTAGCCAAATCATACAGTATTAACCCGTGTCGCTGGGGGTTAAAGTTTTGCTTAAAAAAAACCAAAAAAAAATTTTTCAACTATTTTGTTTGTTTTTTTAATTATTATATTACTTGATTAGCATATTAACGAAAAAAATTTAAGGAAAGGCTTTAACCCCCAGGGGCACGGGTTAATATTTTCCGATTTGGCTAAAAATTTTAACATATAGTTCGACTAAATTTTGAAAAAAAGTTAATATTTGAGACACCCTAATGTACACTTTCTTCCAAAACATAATTTTTTTCCCCCAAACATAACATTTCAAAAATAATTTTTATTACCTGATATTTTAAGTAAGCTAAGTACTTATATGAATTTAACATTTATAAAATGTTCTTATTTTCAAGTACTATTTAATTGTGGAAAAGCCTTTGTTTTTGTATATACACTAGAGTGGGCCTAATTTTACTTTTTTCGAATTTCCAAATCGTCGGGGTCGAAATAATTGCCATTTAGGGTCAATATTAACACACAAAAAATTGCACCTGTTGGGCAATGTCTTTAAGTTACTTTTTTGATTTGAAAATCGGAAAGCTGCACAAAAATAATAAGATAATTAAAAATACACATCTTTTCAATACTGAGATAATATGACGTTGTATTTTCATCAAAAAACTAATTAAAATTATTTTTATTGCAAACATAAAAAAAAAACTTACAGACCAAGAAAAAAATACCATAAAAACACTTTCCAGTAATATCAGAATATTAGCTACCTACTACTAATATTTTTTGCAAAAAACAAAAAGAACATTCAAAAAAATGTTTTCACTTTGTTCGGAACTTTTCGATTTTCACGTCTAAAAAGGAACCAAAAGATATTGCCCTACAGGTCCAATATTTGTTTGTGTTATTATTAACCCAAAAAGGCAACTTTTCCGATCCGAGGATTTTGAAATTCGAAAAAATAAAAATTTGCCCCACCTTAACATATACATGGTACAAGTTATTTTTTTTTTATTAATTATTTTTAATGGATTAATTTATTATTATTTTTGGTTAACAAATGAATTAAATGAAAGCATTTACCATTTAAAAAATGGTAAAAGAACTGATATAAAAATGTAAATTTTTGATATATGTATGTATATTAGAGTGTCCCTTATTTTGGAAATGTTGGAAATGTTGAGACGGTACCCCCTCATTTTTTTCCTTTTGACTAAAAAATAACTCAGGAAAAATTTTACGCCCCTACGACCACGCCTTCCCTACGCGACGGGGCCGTAAAGAGCGGGGCCTTAAAAATCATTTTTCCATACAAAGCAAAAAAAATTTTTTTTGATTTTAAATTTTTTTGTTATTAATTATAATATTACTTGATTAGCTTATTCACGACAAAAAATTTGATTTTGGTGGGATGAGGCTTTCAATTCTAAAAAATTTTTCGAAAAAAAAAAATTAGAGCTTTTGGGGTCCTACAGTAAAAATTTTTTAAAAAATATTTTTTTTTAGTTTTGACAAGCAACCGTTTTAGTTGAATTGTTGCTTTTAATGATATATTTTCATAAAAAAATATTATTCCTATCTGTGACATCTTTATCGTGATCTAAAAAAGGGTAAAAAATGCATTTTTGATGTTTTTCGATACACGATCAAGATGTCACAGATATGAATAATATTTTTTTATGAATATATATCATTAAAAGCAACATTACAACTAAAACCGTTGCTTGTCAAAACTAAAAAAAAAAATTTTTTTTAAAATTTTTACTGTAGGACCCCAAAAGCTCAAAATTTTTTTTTTCGAAAAATTTTTTAGAACTGAAAGCCTCATCCCACCAAAATCAAATTTTTTGTCGTGAATAAGCTAACCAAGTAATATTATAATTAATAACAAAAAAATTAAAAATCAAAAAAAAATTTTTTGGTTTGTATGGAAAAATGATTTTTTAGGCCCCGTTCTTTAAGGCCCCGTCGCGTAGGGAAGGCGTGGTCGTAGGGGCGTAAAATTTTTCCTGAGTTATTTTTTAGTCAAAAGGAAAAAAATTAGGGGGTACCGTCTCAACATTTCCAACATTTCCAAAATAAGGGACACTCTAATGTATATGTTAATTTTATAAACAATGATCTCCATATACAAAATGTTATTATTATGATACACTTATTTACCTAAATCACCACATTAACTGAAATAAAAATTTAAATTTTTATTATATAAGGCGTATTTTGTTGGCATAATTATCAGTGTTCTACCATACAAAGTTCACATTAGTGTTAACGCTCAAAATTCTAGAAGTTAAAAATTAACTTGCATACATTGTGAATGATTCTTTTATTGTTAATGGCTCTCTTTGGTATTAATAAAAAAGATAAATGTTTTTGTGTTGGTTTCAAGCTAAATTGCATTTAATAAACTAATTTTATTAATATTTCATCGAAAATGTGTAATATTTTACAAAACTATTCCAAACGACGCTAAATTAAATTAAGAAATTTATGGAAGTTAACGTTTCGTTTTGACACATGTTAACAATCAAAGTTTGCCAACAAAAAAGGCCTATAGTATGTATAACACAACTTGAAAAATGTACACATTTTAGGGTTGCCAGAAATTTATTTCGAAAATGCGGGACAAACTCCCAAAAATTACAAAAATGGCGGGATTTTAAACATTTTCGCGGGACAAAAATATTTTTATGAACAAAACTGAAAAATTTAGCAGCATTTTGTCGATTTTTATTGTATTAAATAGAGACTACCAATTGTGTTTTAAAACTTTCCTAATGTATTTTAAAATTGTCCAAATGTATTTTAAAATTGTCCAAATGTATTTTAAAATTGTCCAAATGAATTTTAAAATTGTCCAAATGTATTTTCAAATTGTCCAAATGTATTTTAAAATTGTCCAAATGAATTTTAAAAGTGTCCAAATGCATTTTAAAATTGTCCAAATGTATTTTAAAATTGTCCAAATATATTTTAAAATTGTCCAAATGTATTTTAAAATTGTCCAAATATATTTTAAAATTGTCCAAATGTAGTTTAAAATTGTCGAAATGTATTTTAAATTTTTCCAAAAGTATTTTAAAATTGTCCAAATGTATTTTAAAATTGTCCAAATGTAGTTTAAAATTTTCCAAATGTATTTTAAAATTTTCCATATGTATTTTAAAATTTTCCAAATGTATTTTAAAAATTTCCAAATGTATTTTAAAATTGTCCAAATGTAATTTAAAATTGTCCAAACGTATTTTCAAATTTGTCCAAATGTATTTTAAAATTGTCCAAATGTAGTTTAAAATTGTCCAAATGTATTTTAAAATTGTCCAAATGTTTTTAAAAATTGTCCAAATGTATTTTAAAATTTTCCAAATGTAGTTTAATTTTTTCCAAATGTATTTTAAAATTGTCCATATGTATTTTAAAATTGTCCAAATGTAGTTTACAATTTTCCAAATGTATTTTAAAATTCTCCAAATGTATTTTAAAATTTTCCAATTGTATTTTAAAATTGTCCAAATGTATATTAAAAATTGTTTACAAAAAAAAAATTGTTTTCTCTTTCATAATGAAAATTTTATTGGAGTTATGAGACTGAGCAAAGTCACTATGTGCATAGAAGTATAAGTAGTGGTCGGTCGTTAAAATTAAGAAATCTGGACACGTTAATGTGTAGGTATACAAAGCCCACGGAAGTGGGAACACACGTGAATAATCTCATCCCATCCTACTACGTACTTTTTTTGCAAATTAGTTTAAGTTCTGGACAGTAAGCTTTCCAAAATACTAAAGTCCCTTTTTTCATAAATGTTCCCACAATCAGCTCTAACGTGGCTATCGCTTGACATGAAATTCAAAAATTTAAATTTGACGGGACGCCCAAATCTACATACATTATTAAAATTGCCCTGTGCTTAGACAAACTTAATATATTTAAAATTTGTAGGTTCGGAATATTTTTTAGATTTGTTTCACTTTTTAAAATACATTTTGAAAATTTTAAAATACATTTGGAAAATTTTAAAATACATTTGGACAATTTTAAAATACATTTGGAAAATTTTAAATTAAATTTGGACAATTGAATGTGGGTGTGGAACAAGGTGCTATAATCCAAAAACCAAATTGTATAGGAGAAGCAAAAAACTAAATAAGTCGCGAAAAAAAATAATTTCTTAATTTTCTTTTTTCAGATCGACAAAGATTGACCATTTGCATAAAATTTCATAAAAATAGAATGAGCGGAAGTAGCAAAAAATTGCGTGTGAAATTTTGTTCTAGTGGAATAAGGTGCTATGTTACAATTTCTACTAGGAATTTCAATACATTTGCCAAGTAGTTTTATGTTTTTTGTTTTATTTTTTAAAAATTAAAATTTGGCATGACGAATTCTGCCAAATTTGGAGGGGGTCCAGCAATACTCATTTTTATATAAGAATAATAAAAAGTAGTTAATTTAACAAAAAACATGTGGTTTATGGTTTATTTTGAACAGATTTTCGCGTAATGGGTTAAAAAAAAATTGCACAATTTATAATATAATTTACTAACCATTTAATTTTATAGTTTTAACTCAAAAATTCGATAGATTATCTAAATCCGCCCTTAGTATTTCGTAAAACAATATTGGGTTTTTGTATGGATATAGCACCTTTTTCCATATTCACACTTTAACTATAGATAGATTAGATATGAAAGCGTTTTTTACCAAACCAATGGGCACATGTTAAAGCCTAGGATGTTTTCTACACGTTAACCATCTCATATGCAAGAATTTTGATATACCACCTTTAGTTTACCTGCAAAATACATGTTAGTATTTGGGGGAAAAATATAAAATATTTCCAAAAATAGTTAAAATTGAACTTTTAATTTCGGATTAATTTTTATTAATAAATAAAAATTGTTTTATTCGACCTTTAAAATATTATATTTTGTGAGGATGTTTATTCTGGCTCGAGGTCATTATTTTCTTTACTAATTCTATGATATTCTCATAGCATAATTTTCAAGAAAATTATTTTTTGTTTTAAATTTATTTATGTTGGTCATTTTTGCAAGACTTAATCGACACGTGTTTCGGAATTTGTCAAGATTCCATTGTCAAGATTATTTAGCAAAAATAGAAACGATATACTACAAAGTAGCAAACGAGTCTAATGACAAATCGTTTGTGCACAAACTAAAACATTAATACATATTCGATTCTATCCACAATGTGAATTAGAAAGACGAAGAAATTGTACTATGTTAGTAAGTAACGATTGTCAATAACCAACAAAAATATTTAAAACATTTTACATACGATAGTCCATTGGACTACAACAATATGTTTTTTGTTGTCAAAAAAGTAAACGACTAGTTAAAAAAAAGTAAACGACTAGTTAATGCTCTTAACCCCCATTTAAGAAGAGAACAAGCCGGTTTTCGCCCCCAGCGTTCTTGTATAGATCACGTTAATACAGTCCGCGTAATAGTTGAGCAATCTGTGGAATGGCGTTCTCCTCTCTATCTTACATTTATTGATTTGGAAAAGGCGTTTGATAAATTACAACACCAGGCTATATGGAACGCGTTAGAATGTAAGGGAGTGCCTTACAAAATTATAAATTTAGTCAAGGCGATGTACCATGGTGCAAGCTGTCGCATTAAATGTGACCAAAACTTGAGCAATAAGATCTCCGTAATGACTGGTGTCAGGCAAGGGTGTGTACTCTCACCTCTTCTATTCAACATTGTATTAGACAACATATTAAACAACGCGACACCAAGAAACACCGGCAACACATGGGGTCTCCATGGAAGATTAGATGATTTAGATTATGCTGACGACATTTGTCTTTTTGCCCATAGAAGCTCACATATGTCATCTAAACTCCAGGAATTGTGCAATGTCGCAGCCGAATGCGGGTTAAAGATTAACGTTAATAAAACGAAAACCATGAACATCAACACGGTGACGAATAGGCCATTTACTCTGTACGGCGTAGCTTTAGAATCCGTTTCCTCCTTCATGTACCTTGGAAGTATTATCTCCAGCAGTGGTGGTTCTAGTGAAGATATAAAGGCACATATAAATAAGGCTAAGGCTGCCTTCGGTGTTCTCTCTTCGGTTTGGCATTCTACATCCATATCAAGAGACACAAAAATAAAAATCTTCAATGCCAACGTAAAGCCTCTCCTTCTGTACGCATGTGAGACATGGAATCCATCTCACCGCGAATTGCAAACAATGCAAGCATTTGTAAATCGTTGTCTCCGTAGAATTCTTCGTATATTTTGGCCTAATACTATCACAAATAGTGAACTGTGGGTAAGGACGCGACAGACAACGATTTCTACGGAAATAAGGCGTCGTAAATGGTCCTGGTTGGGACACACCCTACGAAAATCAACAGATGATATTACAAGGCAAGGTATAGAGTGGACACCCCAAGGAAGTCGAAGGAGGGGCCGACCATCCAAAACATGGCGCAGATTAGTGGAGTTGGAAGCTGCGGATGTTGGTGTAACATGGAGTGAAATTAAATGCATCGCTATCGACAAACCCAGATGGAAAACTTTTGTTGAGGCCCTATGCTCCTAAAGGGAACAACGGGACTATATATATATATATAACATAACTCGGCGCACAGAGGGGTGAAATGCATCCAAAGTGGCGATTAATTCAATAGATGAACATTAACTTTCACAACCGTGTTTGGTACCAGGTTAAAGTAGATAAAATTCAACATCAATAATGGCAAAAAACAAAGTTCTAAGTTGTATACTTTATTTGCAGTGTGTGTTTAAAGTTCAATTATTTTTATTATTTTTGCGCGCATTGATTTAAAGTGAAAATTTTGATATTTCAAGTAATTATATTTTGTATAAAGACTTCTAAAATTGAAAGCTTCATATTGGATCAGTCTACTTTAGGTATTTGAGCATATAAAAAAAATTTTTTGGTTTAGATAAATGTTTTGGAAATATTAAAAAAAAAAATAATAAAAATGCTCTAAAAATAGGGTATTTTTGATATAAATATTGAGTTTCAACAACTTTGTCTGTGAAAGAGTGAAAATCCGCCTATATGGTCTTTAAATATATGATTTCATCTAATAAATCCGTGAATGTCCGTTTGCGGTTTTTTGCGGTTTTTGACTTATCAATTTTTTTGTGAAAGAACTCCAGTTGCTAAAAATCTATTTGAAAAAAAAAGACTAAAAATCAAGTTGTTTTCATAATATTTTGTCCTTATATTCCGTATGGTAGTTGTAACTGCAGCTCATGAGTGTACTGTTTATAAGAGATGGGTGCGTGAGTTATTTTAAATCACGCACACGCACGCCCGCCGCCTTTTTGGGGCGTGGTTATAAAAAAATATGTAATAATAATGCAATTGTATTACTTAAGTGCAAAAACCAATAAAAATTAATTTGCAATGATTAATCGCAAGGGTGAAAGTGCCCCCTACGTCCCCCCCGAGCCCCTATCAAAAATGCCCCCCAAATTTTTTTGTAGTTTTGTAACGTTTTGGATGGTATAGAAGATTCGGCACATCACTCTTACTTGTTGTGTTAAAATACTCTCAATTTCCATATTTTTGGTATTTTGTTGTTTTTTGTTTTGTGAGAGATGAGTGCGTGAGTGATTTTGATTAAGATACACCATACATAACCTCATCAACTAGACCTTAAATTATTCTGTTCTGATCCTTTAAAAATTTTCGTCTGTAAATTTTTGAGATAAATGTTCACATTAACTGAATTAAGTGAAAAATAAAAACTTGATTAAAATTGAATTAATACTAATAAGAATACATATTTTATTTTAAGTAGATTTATTCTAGCTTGAGGTCATTATTTCATTTACCAACTAAAACTATGATATTCTCATATATTTTTTTTTTTTTGCTAAATAATCTTGACAATGGGATCTGACAAATCCCGAAACACGTGTCGATCAAGTCTTGAAAAAAATTACCAACATAAATAAATTTAAAAACGGAAAAATTAATTTCTTGAAAATTATTCTATGAGAATATCATAGTTTTAATTAGTAAAGAAAATAATGACCTCGAGCTAGAATAAACCCACTCAAAACATAATATTTTAAAGATCGAATAAAACAATTTTTATTTTTTAATAAAAATTAATCAGAATTTGAATACATATTTTATTTATTTTATATTTATTTACTTATTCTTTTGATGTTGTGAGGACAAAAGTCACACGTTCGTTTTTGTCCACACTATCGTATTATATATAAACATAATAAACCTTACCAACCCACATCAATTAAATGGCGACAATCGTAAACGCCATTAATAACAACCTCATAGTGGGATAACCTGGCTGGATATAAGACTCACCACACATATGTTATTCTCACCATACTGAGTATAGGTATCAGCTGTTCAACCAGTATATAAGTAACAGCAATCAACAAACTCGTTCAGTTTGCTGGTGGCCGTGAAGCAGTACACTTGGGTAAGTCTCTAGTTTACTAAGTCTATCGCGATTGGGGAGTGCTGTCGCCAGGTGCCCCAAGTTCTTTTGGATTTTTCAGCTCGTGTCTAGGGAGTGCTGTCGCCAGGTGCCCTAGTTGGACTTACCCTCACTGCTCGCGTCTAGGGAGTGCTGTCGCCAGGTGCCCTAGCTTGGATTATTTTCTCTGCTCGCGTCTAGGGAGTGCTGTCGCCAGGTGCCCTAGCTTGGATTATTTTCTCTGCTCGCGTCTAGGGAGTGCTGTCGCCAGGTGCCCTAGCTTGGATTATTTCCGCCGCTCGCGTCTAGGCAGTGCTGTCGCCAGGTGCCCTAGCTTGGATTATTTCCGCTGCTCGCGTCTAGGGAGTGCTGTCGCCAGGTACCCTAGCTTGGAATTTACATCGCCACCTCCGTCCCGCCAGACCGATCACCGGTCGCCGTTCCCTAGTTTTAGTTTTACTCTTTTCTTTTGTAGTGTAAGTTTATTCAATAAATGAATTATTTATTATAACGTTTTAACAACCAGTCTTTTACTCTCGGTCTCAGCAAATACAAATTTCTGTGACGATCCCTATCCCCGCGAGCTATACCCCAGCTAACGGAGGAAACTCGTCGTTACAGTGGCGCCCGAGCAGGGACCTGAGAGTAAAAGGAAGCTACGGTAAAAGGTAGTTGGTAAACATTTTGGAATAAACTACATAGTCCCAAGACATGAGAGTAAAACGGGAAAAGAATACTTTGATAAAAAGAAGTAGAGCCAAAATTCTTTTCGAGGAAAGAAAAATGCCAACAATGGCAGTAGCAGAACGGGTTCGGAAATGGAATACACAATTCGACGGTGAAACGTATCCCTTCGAATTCACAGACAGACTAGTTGAATTAGCCCCACTGTTCGCGATAGATGTGGACGTTCTACCCCAACTAATGCCATTGTTCCTCACTGGAAAAGCATTAGTTTGGTTCCGAAATAACCGTCGTAGTTGGAAGACCTGGGCTGAGTTCAAACTGGATATATTCAAATTTTTCCTACCCCGGCGTTATTTCGATGACTTGGAGGACAACATGCGCCACAGGTATCAAATATCCCAAGAGGATTTTAAAAGCTACGTCCTATCAATACAGAACCTGATGAGGCACGCCAACTTTACTGAGGAACAAAAACTGGATCGGATCTATCGAAATGCCTTGCCCAAATATCATTGGTACATCCGTAAAAGGGATTTCTCTACACTTGATGAACTTTTGGAACTTGCTGGCGATCTCGAGTGCATTCAAACCTCCCCTCACCACACAGAAGAACGACTGCGAATGTTAACAAACGATAACACTGGAACAGAATACCAGAACACGGTAATAAATTTCCGAACCTGTTGCCGGCGTTGTGGCCTGGAAGGTCATTTTAGGACCACCTGTCCCAACAAACCACTAATATTTTGCTGGGATTGCGGTCGAAAAGGAATTCGAACCATCCACTGTTGCCAAGTGCCTTCAATTCAACGGCAAGGTAATGCGGCACCAACCCACTCGGGACCCGACCACGTTCGACAGACATCGACCTCCGTCACAGATTCACAGCCACTGACGGTCAACCCTGCGTGTGCCAAACCAATCTCCAGTATTAATGCTAGAAACAGACGCCGGTCCACAGAACTCCACTTACCCAAAGGATCTATATCCTCACGTTCCTTCACTTCTACGGGTAGTTTACCATCCCAAGATACGTTTTCACCCAGAGCATCAGACGTAGACGACACCGTTTCCATGGCTGGGCATGTACCAGTTGAAGAGCATAGCGCTGAAGACCAGACTAAGATTAAAGTTTTTATTGAAAGCGAATTGCAAAAATTTCGGGAGTTACATGGTTTGTCCACCGCAGCTAAGCATCGGATAGTAGTTACTGACGATCGGCCATTTAAACTAAGGTATGCCCCCCGAAACCCAGCAATGCAGGCCATCATCGACGCCAAGGTCAATGAACTCCTAGCCAATGGTTGCATAGAACCTTCAAGAAGTCCGTACAGCTCTCCAATCACTCTCGCACAGAAGAAAAACGGGACCTGGAGGTTATGCATCGATTTTAGACACCTAAATTCCAAATCGGATCCCGATGCGTACCCGCTTCCACGAATTTCATCGATTTTAGATCGCCTTAGGGAGGCCAAGTATGTGAGCAGTCTTGACTTAAAAGATGGATACTGGCAAATACCCTTAGAAGACGATAGCAAGAAATACACCGCCTTTACAGTTGCCGGTCGTGGGTTATATCAATGGAGGGTAATGCCTTTTGGTTTGCACTCAGCCCCAGCCACTTTTCAGAGAGCACTTGACAGCGTGATTGGACCGGACCTAGAACCCCATGCCTTTGCATACTTAGACGATATAATCGTTACCGGAAAGACTTTGGATGAACACTTAGAAAATTTAGCCGAAGTTTTCCGGAGACTCAGAGCGGCCAATCTAAAAATTAATCCGGACAAATGCGAGTTTTTCAAAAAGGAAACAAAATATCTCGGCCATGTTGTTAGCGGGCATGGCATTCATACTGACCCAGACAAGGTAGCCGCAATTCGAGATATGGCAGCGCCCCGCAACCTGAAGGAGGTGCGAAGATTCCTTGGTGTCGCTTCCTGGTATCGTCGCTTTGTACCGGACTTCGCCACCATTGCACAACCGCTCACTTCTCTGCTAAAAAAGGGAAAACACTGGAAGTGGACAGACGACCAACAATCCTCGTTTGAGCTACTGAAGTCAAAACTTACTGAGGCACCTGTCCTAGCATGCCCCGATTTTTCCCAAACCTTTACGCTTCAAACTGACGCCAGTGATCACGGGTTAGGAGCAGTCCTGACACAGGATCTGGAGGAAGGCGAAAGGGTCATCGCTTACGCAAGCCGAGGTCTAAATGGGGCTGAAAGAAACTACAGTGCGACTGAGAAGGAGTGCCTGGCCATCGTTTGGGGCATCCGAAAGACGCGGCCCTATCTAGAAGGATATTCTTTCAAGGTAATTACCGACCACCTGTCTCTCAAGTGGTTGAATTCTATCGATAACCCGACTGGTCGTTTGGCTCGATGGGCCCTTGAGCTCCAGCAGTACAAATTTACGGTGCAATATCGAAAAGGCAAACAGAATGTGGTCGCGGATGCCCTTTCCCGCCAACCGACTGAAATGCTACAACGAGCCGTGGAAGAGAACGATCCAACCCCCTGTGCATGGATACAGCGCAAAATGGACGAAGTTAAGCGGAACCCACAAAAATATGCCGATTACATGACAGTAGGATCACAACTCTTCAGACATATCCCTAGCCACCCAAATGATGAGGATTGCACCCCGTGGAAATTGTGTGTCCCAGGTCCACAGCGACAACGGGTCTTAGAGGAAAACCATAGCCAACCAGCGGCCGGACATCTCGGCATTCGCAAAACCATCAACAGAGTCAGCAATCGTTATTACTGGCCAGGAATGTTTCGCGACGTCTCGAGATTTGTACGAAGCTGTGAGTCCTGTCAAATGTATAAACTTAGCCAACAAGCTCCAGCCGGTGAGATGTTGGTACAAATTCCAGAAGAACCATGGGCGACAGTCTGCGCAGACTTCGTCGGGCTACTTCCACGTTCAAAACACGGTAACAATACCCTTTTAGTTTTTGTTGACCGGTTTTCTAAGTGGGTTGAACTAATACCCCTCCGCAAAGCAACAGCGCAAGGTGTCGTAAAGGCCTACAGGGAAAGAATTCTTGCACGTTTTGGAACGCCGAAGGTATTGATCACCGATAATGGAAGCCAATTTCAGAGTCGGGAGTTAAAAAAATATCTACAAGAGATTGGCGTCCGACATCAGTTCACAGCCCCTTACTGTCCTCAGGAGAATCCTACAGAGAGAGCTAATCGTACCATCAAGACCATGATTGCGCAGTTTGCTGAAAATCACCACAACAAATGGGATGAGTACTTACCGGAAATTACGTTGGCCATTAACACCAGTAGCTCCGAATCAACAGGATACAGCCCCGCCTATCTCGTACAAGGTCGGGAACCCAGATTGCCTAAAGCTCTTTACGACGAGGTAGTCACCGGAACAGGTTCACTAAACCAAAGCCCAGAAGAAAAGGCAACTGAACTGAAAGAAATCTTCCAAATCGTCCGACAACAACTCGGCAAGGCAGCACAGGACCAACGACGTCACTACAACTTACGCCGAAGACCATGGAAACCCAAAATATGCGACGCAGTTCTACTCCGGCAACATCCCTTATCAAAAGCAGTGGACAATTTTGCTGCTAAACTGGCTCCAAAATACGCTGGACCTTACGAAGTCATAAACTTTCCGTCTCCAGTTATCGTAAAACTTCGGGACCGGGAAAACAACGAGATCAAGACAGCACATATAAGCGATATAAAATCATTCGTAGAAGAAGCCTCGTCATCGTCAGCCCAGTAACTCAACCAGCTCATTTATGTTCCCGAGGGGGGGATCATGTGTGAGGACAAAAGTCACACGTTCGTTTTTGTCCACACTATCGTATTATATATAAACATAATAAACCTTACCAACCCACATCAATTAAATGGCGACAATCGTAAACGCCATTAATAACAACCTCATAGTGGGATAACCTGGCTGGATATAAGACTCACCACACATATGTTATTCTCACCATACTGAGTATAGGTATCAGCTGTTCAACCAGTATATAAGTAACAGCAATCAACAAACTCGTTCAGTTTGCTGGTGGCCGTGAAGCAGTACACTTGGGTAAGTCGCTAGTTTACTAAGTCTATCGCGATTGGGGAGTGCTGTCGCCAGGTGCCCCAAGTTCTTTTGGATTTTTCAGCTCGTGTCTAGGGAGTGCTGTCGCCAGGTGCCCTAGTTGGACTTACCCTCACTGCTCGCGTCTAGGGAGTGCTGTCGCCAGGTGCCCTAGCTTGGATTATTTTCTCTGCTCGCGTCTAGGGAGTGCTGTCGCCAGGTGCCCTAGCTTGGATTATTTTCTCTGCTCGCGTCTAGGGAGTGCTGTCGCCAGGTGCCCTAGCTTGGATTATTTCCGCCGCTCGCGTCTAGGGAGTGCTGTCGCCAGGTGCCCTAGCTTGGATTATTTCCGCTGCTCGCGTCTAGGGAGTGCTGTCGCCAGGTACCCTAGCTTGGAATTTACATCGCCGCCTCCGTCCCGCCAGACCGATCACCGGTCGCCGTTCCCTAGTTTTAGTTTTACTCTTTTCTTTTGTAGTGTAAGTTTATTCAATAAATGAATTATTTATTATAACGTTTTAACAACCAGTCTTTTACTCTCGGTCTCAGCAAATACAAATTTCTGTGACGATCCCTATCCCGCGAGCTATACCCCAGCTAACGGAGGAAACTCGTCGTTACAATGTCAAAGTTACAGCGAAAATTGTGAATTAGGCTTTTTCCGAAAAACAGAAAAAAAATTTTAACAGGTAAAAATATTTTTTCCAATTTTTCTTCTGAAATGCTGCGTTTTATTAAATTATGATTATCCATTAATAAAAAATTTTTAATCTTCTGTTTCGGGACTTTTTGAGAAAAATTTGTACATTAATGAGATTTAGTGAAAAACAAAAATCGAATTTTAAATTAAAATTATACTAATAAAAACACATACGATATATTTACTTTTTTAAGTTTTTAATAGCACATTAAGTTCGCTATAATGTGCCATTTTATTTATAAATGTTAAGCTTTTTGTTCCAAAGTTACAGCAAAAATTGTGAAATAAGATATTATATCCGAAAAACAATAAAGCGCCTAACAGGTTAAAAAAAATTTTTCCAATGTTTTTGTTTTCGAAAATGCTGTGTTTTTATGTGTTTAAGATTACTCATCAATAAAAAATTATAATATTTTAACATTAAGTCTTCTATGTATTAATCGCCATTTTAGGTATAATCCACCCCACTGTGCGTCCCCCTCCGAGCCCCTATCAAAAATGCCCCCCAAATTTTTTTTGTAGTTTTGTAACGTTTTGGATGGTATAGAAGATTCGGCACATCACTCTTACTTGTTGTGTTAAAATACTCTCAATTTCCATATTTTTGGTATTTTGTTGTTTTTTGTTTTGTGAGAGATGAGTGCGTGAGTGATTTTGATTAAGATACACCATACATAACCTCATCAACTAGACCTTAAATTATTCTGTTCTGATCCTTTAAAAATTTTCGTCTGTAAATTTTTGAGATAAATGTTCACATTAACTGAATTAAGTGAAAAATAAAAACTTGACTAAAATTGAATTAATACTAATAAGAATACATATTTTATTTTAAGTAGATTTATTCTAGCTCGAGGTCATTATTTCATTTACCAACTAAAACTATGATATTCTCATATTTTTTTTTTTGCTAAATAATCTTGACAATGGGATCTGACAAATCCCGAAACACGTGTCGATCAAGTCTTGAAAAAAATTACCAACATAAATAAATTTAAAAACGGAAAAATTAATTTCTTGAAAATTATTCTATGAGATAGACTTGCCAACCGTCCAGTTTTCGTCGGGACAGACCAGTTTTAGAGTGGAGTGTCCCGTGTCCCGACGATACCCTGAACGGGACGCCATTTGTCCCGTTTTGAAAAAAAAAACTAATTTTTTCATTGTCACAAAAAATAAATCGTAAACTTATTACATATATTTATTAGCAACACTGGCATTTTTTTAAATATATTTTATATTTCATTTGTCAACTTTCAAATGAATTAAAATTTTAACAGAGCGTGATTTTTTGTAGAGGTATTTTTTTATTATTTTAGTAAATATTCTTTCCAATAAATTTGCACAAATGTTAAACTATTAAATTTTTCACAGGAAAATGAACAGAAAAAGAGCTGCAGATATAAATGAATCGTCAGCAATACAGGAAAAGGATGAAAATAGAACGAAAAGGTATTGCAAATTTCAACCAGATCACGGTGTGGTTGAACAAGTTTAATTAAAAGTTCGCTGCATATGAAATTTTATTGCAGATTATGTTAGTTGGCACCCGTACAAACATTTTAAGCCCAATTTGAAAAAAATCGTTAGTGGGTTTTTTTAGATAATAAGATTTTCATCTTATTGGATGCTACAGAAAAACGGTCCAACTTGTGTTAAAGTGTAACATATGATAAATAAAGGTTGATGTCCTGAATCTAAGTCCTTTTGTGACGTCGATTTTTTTTTTTTTAATTTTTTTATGTTTTTTAGTGGTGTCCCGTTTTGGAAATTTCAAAAGGTGGCAAGTCTACTATGAGAATATCATAGTTTTAATTAGTAAAGGAAATAATGACCTCGAGCTAGAATAAACCCACTCAAAACATAATATTTTAAAGGTCGAATAAAACAATTTTTATTTTTTAATAAAAATTAATCAGAATTTGAATACATATGGGGGTTTTCGTGTCAACTGACACAACTTTTGAAACCGATGTCTTCCGATCGGGATGAAATTTGCACCAAGGTTAGTCCTATTGGATAGTAGCTCAGACACAATTTTTCAACGAGATCGGTCAAGAACTCTCTGAGTTAGAGGGGGTCGAAATTTGACATTTTGGCCAAAGAGGTGTTGATTCTCATCCATGTAACTTCTTACCTATTGTTTTTAGCAAAATGTGTCCCAAAGAGTTTAGATAGCTATTTCTTCAGTCTTTCGAAAAAAAAATATAAAAAAATAAAAAAAAATTTTTGATTTTTTTTCTTAAAAATCCAAAACTTTTTTGACTTTTTCCTCAAATTGGGCCCTTTTTATACCCTCCACTCTATTGATAGAGGGTATATATAAGTTTGTCATTCCGTTTGTAACACATCGAAATATTGGTCTAGGACCCCATAAAGTATATATATTCATGATCCTTGATCGATTTTAAGTCGATCTAGCGATGTCCGTCCGTCCGTCCGTCCGTCCGTCCGTCCGTCTGTCTGTCTGTCCGTTGAAAACACGCTAACTTTTGAAAGACTTTACGGAGGCTCCTGAAGTTTGACATATATGTTCTACATTTACCGGGTCAGGTTGGTATTGCAATCCAGCGAAATCGGTCCAGTGGTTCAAAAGTTATGAGCAAAATAGTAAATTTCGGCAAGGGTATTTTTCGAATTTACAAGATTAAAACCACTATAACTTTCGAAAGACAATTCTGAGGGGGCTGAAGCTTAGCATATATATTTGTCGTTCCCCAAGGCTGTTTGGTTTTGAATTTCAGCAAAATCGGTTCAGTGGTTCAAAAGTTATAAGCAAAGCACTGAATTTCAGATTTGTTTCACCTTAAACTGTTGAAAACTCGTTAAACAAGTTTTAAGGGCATGGTGAAATACCAGATTTGTAAAACTTGTTGTTGTTTGTTTTCTTGTCGTGGGGTGCAGTTTAGTTGTTAGACAAGTAAATATTTGTTATTGTTTTGTTATTGTTAGTGTAACTGTATGTAACGGGAAAAAATCAAATAAAGTATGTGTATGATTGAATGTTAATTTGTTTTTGGTTTTTAAAGAAGAGGATAGTAATATAAAAAGTGGAAAATATGTGAAATAGTTTTTTTTTTTGTATTACATATAGGTAGGTATAAAACAACAAAAATATTTTACAAAGTAATTTGTTACTCAAAGAAATTGTACACTAAAAAAATATTTACACTCAAAAAAAAAATGTTACACTCAAAAAAAAATGTACACATTATTATTTTTTTTTTATGAAATGGCAAACTCAAAAAAATGTTGACAGTCAAAAAAATTTTACACTCAAAAAAATTTGATTGATTAAAAGAAAGTTTGACTCAAAATAATATACATATTTCTAATAAAAAATTTGTAATGCAATTTTTTGGAATTTTTTTTGGAAAATTACTATCAGATAACATTGTGGAGGGTATTCATAGATTCGATTAAGTCGAATTTAATTTTTCTACTTGTTTTTTTTTTTTTTGATTCAAAAGAAAGCTTAGGTGATTTCCTTTAAGAGCTGTGGGGTCGCTTAGTGGGATGCGAGTGGGATATCTATGAAAATTTTTTTTTTTTAACTTTGGAACACAAAAAACGGTTCTTCAATTTGCACTATTAGGCGTGGGATAGCTAACCAGTTTTCGATTTCGGTCCGCGATACCCTCTAATTTTTTTAGGTTCGAAAAAGAAAGCACGAGCCAAAAAATGGGGGCGGTGGGGAGGGGCCATATGGGGGTCAAAGTTGGGCGTAAAGAGGTAAAAATCCTCAAAAAGCCCCAAAACTCCCCTAGAAACGCCCTTGGAGGGGTGCAATGTGAGACCGACCTACAATAATTTTCTACCCCCAACATTTTTCTTGAACATACCTTACCCCTATTTCCACTTCCTAAGGGGGCTCCCATACAAAATGACGTTTTTATAAAATTTGCTCCTACCGCTCTAACTGTCCATAGGGTGCCCCTAGAGATGTAAAATGTAATTCTTTTGAATCAAAAAAAAAAAAAAAAAAAAAGGGCCCAATTTGGGGAAAAAGTCAAAAAAGTTTTGGATTTTTAAAAAAAAAAATCAAAAATTTTTTTTTTTATTTTTTTTATATTTTTTTTTTTGAAAGAGTGAAGAAATAGCTATCTAAACTCTTTGGGACACATTTTGCTAAAAACAATAGGTAAGAAGTTACATGGATGAGAATCAACACCTCTTTGGCCAAAATGTCGGTTTCAAAAGTTGTGTCAGTTGACACGAAAACCCCCATATTTTATTTATTTTATATTTATTTACTTATTCTTTTGATGTCAAAGTTACAGCGAAAATTGTGAATTAGGCTTTTTCCGAAAAACAGAAAAAAAAAACGTTTAACAGGTAAAAATATTTTTTCCAATTTTTCTTCTGAAATGCTGCGTTTTATTAAATTATGATTATCCATTAATAAAAAATTTTTAATCTTCTGTTTCGGGACTTTTTGAGAAAAATTTGTACATTAATGAGATTTAGTGAAAAACAAAAATCGAATTTTAAATTAAAATTATACTAAAAAAAACGCATACGATATATTTACTTTTTTAAGTTTTTAATAGCACATTAAGTTCGCTATAATGTGCCATTTTATTTATAAATGTAAAGCTTTTTGTTCCAAAGTTACAGCAATAATTGTGAAATAAGATATTATATCCGAAAAACAATAAAGCGCCTAACAGGTTATAAAAACATTTTTTCCAATGTTTTTTTTTTCGAAAATGCTGTGTTTTTATGTGTTTAGGATTACTCATCAATAAAAAATTATAATATTTTAAAATTAAGTCTTCTATGTATTGGTAGATAGCATTCAGGTTTCTTTGAAACATATATTGGTGTTAAACAGGGTTGCCTTTTATCGCCGTTGTTATTTATTCTTTATTTAAATGATCTACAACAGTATTATTTATAGATGGTATAAATGTCCGCTTATTGTTATATGCAGACGACATTGCATTGCTGGCAGATGATATAAATGTTATGCAAAGAATGGTACATAAATTAGAGGATTATTGTCAACAGTGGAACATGGAAGTTAATATGGCTAAATCTCAAATGACGATATTTAGAAAAGGTGGAAGGCTCTCGGCAGGAGAAAAAATCAAATACAAAAATCAATATGTAGAAATCGTTAACCAATATACTTATTTAGGCTTGGTACTAACACCCACAATGATCTTTAAAAAACATATAGAAAAAAGAAATAACTCGGCCAAAAACAGTATCAATGCAACTTGGAGTAGTTTTCTTAACAAAAACAATATCACACTTGAAGCAAAATGGAAACTCTTTCAGTTTGTATGTAGATCCATTCAATAGTATGCGGCTCAGGTTTGGGGGTGCTGGTTATTTGATGAAGTTGACATACTTCAGCGGTACTTTATAAAAAGGATATTAAAACTACCGGTTTTACTCCAAATTATTCCCTTAACTTGGAAACGAATGCTGAAGTTAGCTATTTTTATACATTAAATTTAATGAATTACATCTTTAAAACTCTCTTTCAATATGGTCAAAATAGACTGCCAAGTAAACTCTCAACGATAGTACTTAAAAACAATATTTTTTGGGCAAAACAAATAAACCAACTGGGAAGTGAATTTAATATAAAATTCGAAAACGAAATATCGTCAGAAGAATGGCTCGACAGAGGAACAATGTTACTTCAACAACTTAAATCTGATACCTTTAAAAAATGCAAGAAAAGGCACTTAGTGAAACCTAGTGAAACCCGATTTTACAAACACCTAGACTTTACAAAAGGTACAACGTACATTGAAAAACAAAGAAACCTAAGGCAAACTACAACAATATTTAAGGCCAGATGTGATATTCTACCGTTAATTGGCAATAGCTTCAATATTTCCCAAAATAAAACATGCGACTTATGCAACACTGGTGAAGATAAAAATCTGAACCACTTTATGGCAAAGTGTCCAATACTCAGGGAATTCAGAATCAGGCATTTAGGAAGAAACTATATTGATAATAATGAATTAGTAAAAATTTTAAATGGGGAAATACCAAATGGTTGGAACAAATTATTTAATTATGTTAACAGCGCATTGAATTACAGAAAAATGATACTTAATGAATTTATGTAAACTAAAAATACACTAATTGTTAAATTATTTATAACAGACGACTTTATAAGTCATTGTTATTTATTTTATCTTTATTTTATAATATTTATTTAATAAAGAATACAATACAATATAGATTTTACGTTAACAAAATGTGAGTTTAAATTGAATGTGGTTCCTACAGGAAATCATTAGATTTATATAATTTTCTGCTATTGAAAAAAAAAATTAGATTCAGATAACTTTCGGATTAAGATTATTTTTTAATGGGAAAAACTATTAGATTCTCATACACAAATGTTACCAAGTTTCTATTTAAAAAGATAAATCTAATTGTTGCAAAAATGAAAAAATGCATTGAAGTAACAACAAAAAATTTAGGCGATTAAAATTCTGGGGGGGCTAACAAATTTCTGGGGGGTCTATCTACGCCAATGTGCACAAAATTCTTTCGGTGTAACAAGCAACACATGCAACAATGCTTACAAAGACTGTACCGAGTATGTATTTGCTAACGATGCTTCGCACAAAGTAAGAAAGTAATTACTGCAACATCAGTTACAGTAGGAAGTTTCTACTCCAGTCAACCGAAAGACTTCAAACAACATTTCTAACGAAAAGATTGGAACTTCCCAGAGAATCATGGAGTAAACCGACACCCAAATTATAATAAAATAACAGAAGTTGGGGATGATGGGACATTACATGGTTGTGCACAGTGCTCTAGAAAATAAAATACTTAAAGTGTTTTTTTGTTATTTTTGTTTAAAGTAGGCAAAGTAAAGTAACGTACTCATCTGTTTGTACAATTAAACGATGCACAGATTTGTGAGCATGAATGTTAATCGGTTTGTAACGATGAATATTAAAGTGGTTTGAAACATAAAACTTCGCTTAAACTAAACAGAAAGTTTAAAGGGTTTAAAGGTGTTATATAAAAAGTAAAAGAGGTAAATTTTATTCGCCCGAATCCATGAATATCCCCCACAATGCCCTTGCGGCAAATAAAAAAATATTAGACTTAAAATTTGGCTGGTACAAGTATTCATCAAAGATTCTTCGATTAATCGAAAAAGAATTAATCGACTGAGCACCCTATTACATCCACAACTGTTTTTTATAAGGTTCTTTTGGCGTGTATATTGTTGTTTTAGAAGATAATAGAATTATCTACCTATTTATGATTTTTTTTTTTTGATTTGAATCAATTGATTTGAATCAAATTGATTTGAATCAATTGATTTGAATCAAATTGATTTGAATCAATTGATTTGAATCAAATTGATTTGAATCAATTGATTTGAATCAAGTGAATTAATTCTTGTTTGATTTGAATCAAGTGAATCAATTCATTATTTAAACAAGGAATTAAACAAAAAATTAGTTAATTCTTTCAACAAATAGTTGAAATTAATTCTTTTGAATCAAATCATCAAGAATTAATTCCTTGATTTATTAATATGAATTAATCTTTTTGCGAATCAAATCAAAAAGTGAATTAATTCTTCAAAGGTCTGTTGCCACCACTATAACTTTGTGTAATAGTTTTGTATGCCCTAAATTCGAATTTGGCTTTAGAATTGATCTACCACATTAGATTAGGTTGTAAGTGGCTGCTGACGTTTTACGTCAACACATGTAGACTCTGAGGTCCATTGTGATACCACGGGACTGTAATAGGTTTCCCTACTAGTTCCTATCGTTAAACCAAATTGAGCTTCTTATAAAACTTCTTAGATATTGAATTTTGACATCCGACAATTCAGAAAGATCGTGCAGCTCCCTAGATCCCAGTGAAGCAAGTTTCTGACCAATAATTGCCGGGCAATTTCAAATAAAGTGTTCAATAGTTTCCAACTCCTCTTCATCCATGCAACTCCGGCAAAATTCATTCGACGGCACATTTATTTTCCCTATAAGACAGTGTCCGGTAATTATAGCAACCACTGTCGAAATCTCTCCTCTTGGATTAAAATCGACACGTTATTTTGTTATTTTATGATTAAAAAATCCTTAAAATAACAAATAAGATAAAAATTTTCAACTTTTTTTGAAAATCACACCGCCAAACAATATATTAAAATCGCTAGTATTGGGTTGAATAGCTCAGTGAAGTGATCGCTCTTTTTAGCTCAGCTCTTTTGAGTGAAGTATTTCATTCTTAAAGCTCAATAGCTCGTTTATTCATTTTGAGTTGTGTTGTAGCTCATTTGATAAATTTGTGAATAGAAAGGTTCAGATCTTGTTTATTTTATTTTTTATTAATAAGAAGAATTTCATTAAAAAAATAAAAATATCTGGCTTGCAAAAACTTTTTTGGACATCCCTGTTATAAAACTACTTATCTTAATAGGAACAAGTAAAACAGGTAAATTCAGCATTGCTGATACCCTCCACAATGTAAAAATGATTATTTGCAAAAAAAAAAACAAAAAATAAAAAAAAATGTAGGTGAAAAAAAAAATTACGCGATATATTTTTTTTGTAAACAAATATGTTTGTTTTTATTAAAATACCATGCGGTGATCCATTATGTTCACATGTGTCAACCAGCAGCGGAATTAAAGCATTTTGTATTTTTAGATTGAATTCAATTCATTGATTCATTCATTAAATCAAAAATTATTTTGATAGAATACAAATAAAAAATTTATAAAATTATGATCAAAATTAAAAAATTTTTGATTGAAAACATATCCAATTAATTACCTATTCATTTGGTGATTGATATAACGATTGGCGTTTTATGTGATAATTGGCAAAAAATAATTTCACGTTTTTAAAAAACTCTCACAGATTGGCATTAAAGCACAAATGGGTGATGATTTTCATACATTGGTATGGGAATCTGCCGATATTTTTCGAGTCAATTTTTGAGGAAATGTGTTAAAATTTCGAGGAAGTATTATTCTCGAAATATGTGCTCTAATATTTTCTCGAAAATTTTTTATTATTTTTTTTTTTTTATAAAAAAATCGAATTTGGTACAATTGGGCTCAAAAAAGTACAATTTTATGAGCTCGTTGGTACAACTTTGATGATCTCATTTTGAAACCCTGGGATGATATCATGCAAGCTGCCACAACATTAATGTTAATGTTCACATTTAGAATTTCGAAGCATAATTTTGTAAATTCGGCTTTGGCAGCATTTACTTTTTTGCCTTCTAAGCCCGAAACAGCAACATTTGACGATCATGACCTACGATCCAGAAATTCAAGTCGAGCAGTTAACTTTTTTATATAATTTTTTAATTGTAAGTTTTCTGTCTTTACTTCTTCAATATCAGATTTAATATCAACTAAATCAGACTTGCTAGTAACATCCTTTAATTTATCATATAAAAGATTGATAACGTTTTTTCATGGAAAAAGATAAAAGACTTTCCCATGAAAAAACATCTTGAGCTTTATTTTAATCCGCCATATTATGATTTGACAAATATTTTTTGTAATTATAAAAATCTAATATTTTGGATGTTTAATTTTTTCGAGGTAACCTTCAAAATTTAGCGTAGAAAATGGGAACTTTTTTTTCGACCCGGTCTATTGTACACTAGGGTAGTGCGTATTTCGATATAGTGCTTAGATCAACTTTAATAGTGCGAAAAAGTTGGTACAAGATAATACAAGCATTTTAAAAACAATGTCATCAAAATCGGTCGATACCTTCTGTTCGCGGGTCAAAATTGTAGTTTTTCAAAAATTGGACAAAATTAAAAAAAAAAATACAAATATATTAAAAAAAATTATTTAAAAACAAGCAACATTTTTTTGTATCTTATTAGCTGTGTTCGCGAACTCAATAATTTGTACGAATTTGTACAAAAATTACTAATTTTGTCTAAGTCGTTCGCGTACTTTAAAAACCCAGTAACGAGAGAGAAAATGAGAGAAAAAAGTGACAGTTCTATTTTAGAAACTTGCAAGTTTTTACTGGATAAATTTTTGCCAGCAAGAATTATTAAGCACAAAAAAACATATGTTTTAGAAACATATGATTATATTTTTGTAAACAAAATACAAAATATTCTGCAGTTACATTTTTGTGTATAAAATATGATTAAATATAAACGAATGATTAAAAAAATACATCCTAAAATTAAATTTCTTTTATTAACGAGTTAAAAAATAAATACGATCAAACTAAAAATTTATAAATGAAGGCAAAATTTTTTATAAGCTGATTTAAATCAGCTGTTTAACTAACATGCAAATTTTTACGGATTTCTGTTCGCGTACTTTTTACAATTTTTCTT
Source organism: Pegoplata infirma (assembly GCA_963921195.1). NCBI lineage: Eukaryota > Metazoa > Arthropoda > Insecta > Diptera > Anthomyiidae > Pegoplata > Pegoplata infirma. The sequence goes on along the minus strand of OY992536.1, from coordinate 122,388,187 downwards.
TTTTCAGAGCGATTTCTTTTTTACTCTCTAAAATTTTGTTGCTTGATAATGGGAAAGTATGCAAACAGACTTATTAATTCATAACTATTCAGAAAATTTTTTTGAATTTTGTCGAATATCGATGGTATGATCCATATATATAAAAGAGTAACGTGACTGACTGACTGACTTATTGACTGATCCATCATCGCCCAGCCCAAACCGCTGAAGCTAGAGACTTGAAATTTGGACTGTAGGTTCACCTCCCGGAATATAGATCCACTAAGGCTGGATTTTTGCCAATGTTGATTCTAAGGGGGTAAAAAGGGTAAAAAACTGTACTTTTGGTACTTTTTATATCTCCTGAAATAATGGTCGTAGAGACTTGAAATTTGGACTGCATGTTCACCTCCCGGAATATAGAACCGCCAAGGCTGGATTTTTGCCAGTGTTGATTCTAAGGGGGTAAAAAGGGTAAAAAACTGTACTTTTGGTACTTTTTATATCTCCTGAAATAATGGTCGTAGAGACTTGAAATTTGGACTGAATGTTAACCTCCCGGAATATAGAACCACCAAGGCTGGATTTTTGCCAGTGTTGATTCTAAGGGGGTAAAAAGGGTAAAAAACTGTACTTTTGGTACTTTTTATATCTCCTGAAATAATGGTCATAGAGACTTGAAATTTGGACTGTATGTTTACATTATGGAATTTAGATCCAGTAAGGCTGGGTTTTTGCCAATGTTGGTTTTTTGGAAAATTTAATTTTAAGGGAAGAGGTGGCAAATGATTATTTTTACCTATCTAACTATTAAACAAAAAGCCCCAAAATAACAGCCATATTTTAAAATTTAAAATTTTAGGATAAAAAGGGGTACCTGGTAAAAGTGGTGTAAAATGGTACTTTTCATATCTATAAAATAACGACAATATAAATTTTTATTTCTTTAACGCATATTATACGGAGAGGAATGAAACTTGCATGGAACAAAAGGAGATGGAATTGGAAATGAAATGGAGTAGAACGGGGATCGAAATGAAATAGAGCTGGGAACAATATGGAATGATACTTTTTACTCAAATTTATCGTATTTAACTATTTTTATTCCATATTTTTTCTCCCTATATGTTTTTTCACTCAAACTTTTTTTTATTCCCATTTCTTTTTTCACTGAAATATATATTCACTTTAAATCCAAAAACCTGATATAAGGGCTCGAAAATTGTCAATATTTTTTTCACCGGAACGCACATGATAAAGTACCAGCGAAGTTATTCAAATTGTATTGTTTAAATTATTTATTGAAATATTATTTTATGAAAGACGTAAACGTCCACAAGTAAATAAAACAAAGACTACCTAGGGGAATTTTTTGAAATCATAGAGTAATCTTGATCCTTCTATTATTCGGTATTCAATACAACCGGTAACGAAGTACCGGGATGGTAAGCTAGTTGTATCAAATTATATATCATTATATCAAAACTTTTTTACAAGTAAAAGCTACCTTTTCGTGTAAAATAAGTAAATATACTGAATTTCTAAAATTCAACTTTTGAAGCAAAAATTTTCCAATTCCGGGATAAAAAAAAATGTTTGAAGTGCTTTAAAAACCTTAACGGCAAACCGTTTACCATGGTTATTATTTAGGCGCTGGAAGAGTTCTTAAATTCATTACTTTCCCGGCGCTTATTCTACCAAATAAAGTACTTTTGCCATTTTCAAATTTCTACTTATAGAAATTAAGGGATACCCCAATATACATATATAAATATAAATGTATCTTAACCTAAATTGTGTTAATTGGTCCTTCTACAGTAGTGCAAGCTGCAGTGTCTGAACGGAAATTGTAATATGCTTTGGATTAAAAAAATGTGGTTGGAATCATAACTCGTTAAAAAACAAACAACACACAAGTTTTTTCATCTTTCGTAAATTGCTTTCTAACAAACGCAGTCAAATCAAATAGAACGCAAAATTCTAAAATGTACTAACTTGTTTAGTTGTATAAAAGGATGAGCAAGGATGCAAATATTAAAACAATTTTATCTTTTTGATATTATTTAATTTGCATACCCTCCATTTTAAACATTTTCATGAAATTAAGATATGTTGTTCAGGACAAAAATTCATTAGATACGTGTTTTTCTTAGTGCCACAATTTCACCTTTAATGAGGTTTTCACTTTCTCGAAAAAAAATTTCTAAAGGGTCGTTTAGACCAGCAAACTTTTAAAAAGGTTATTAAGAAGATAATGTCGACGGAACTTTAATCCTTTTGTCAAAAAGTCGAATCAAAAATCGTTTTTTGAAAAATATCAAAGTACATATATTGAGATGCAAAATTGAAAAAAGGTTAAGTACTTTAATTTGCAAAAGACAAAGAGGTTTTTGATTTCTTTGAGAAAAACACTTTTGTTTGGTTTTAAACAAAACAAATGTATGTGTGTTATTATATTTGAATTTAATTTTAAGCTCAGACGAATATCTATCTACCTTAGGTAAGGTTGTAAGTGGCTGCTGACGTTTAACGTCAACACACGTAGACTCTGAGGACAATTGTGATGCCAAGCTCCTCGGCTTTGCAAAACCCTGGAATGTCTCTGTGCCCTAGGACCCATATGAGTCGTATGTTAACCTGCTTGGCCATCTCATTTAAGATCTGAGGTCAATTAAGATCTGAGGTCAATTGAGCCAGGCTCAACGCAAGCTCTTCCGAATAGACTCCAAAGCCCACTTACAAAAAAAAATCTACCTTTTTATTTCCGACTTTTTAAAAACCCTTTGGACAAAAAAATAAATAGTGGGCCATTAAAATCGACCAACACAGCGCCAAGGCCTTTGGAAGTTTCACTATACTTTCCAAATATGTACTATAATCCCGTTCTGAAATAGTCCATCCCTTGTTCTGTTGTCCTATATTTATTTCATACAATTACGCAGTTTCTGACATAAATATTACCAAAATATGAGACTAAACAATTTTCCTTTTTGACTTTTTTGTTAATCGGCCGAACTTTCTGCTTTAAAGACCCCTAGTGAAATTTGATGAATAAATATTCGTAGAACATTTTATCATTTAAAACGCATATCTAATTGTAAGTAGACTTTTAAGCTCTTAATAAAAGGACTCAAATTACCTAAACAAAATTGGATATAGAGAGTTAATATATTCTAAAAAAATAATCCTAATAAAGTTTTATTACACACATCTAAATTTAATTTAAAGATCAGAAGAATATTAACATTAATTTTTTCGACTTTTTTAAAAAATCTTCGGAAAAATAAAACAAAAAATCAGTAGGCCATAAAAGTGTACTGTACCCACAGAACGCCCAGCCCTTTGGCGGTTTTACTACACTAACCAAATTCTATTATCCTGTGCTGGAATGGTCCACCCCCAGATAATTATCCCCTTTCCTTTTTTTTTTGTAGGCATGGTCAAATACAGGGCCGGATTAGCCATGTCGGGGCCCCTAGGCAATGCATGTCTCGGGGCCCCTTCAAACTTTTTATAATTCCAAAAAATAAAAAAAAAACACAAATTTTCCAAGCACGATGTAAATATTTTCTAAATTACGCTGTTTTTTGTGAATAGTTTACCCCTTTCTGGAATTCTCTTTTCCTTTTTTGACCTTCTTAGAAGTAATGTTTCATTTCCTGAAACCCTTTTTTAAGAAAAAGTATTTTAAAAAATTGCTTCTAAGAAGGCCAAAAAAGCATAAAAGAACTCAAAAAAGGGGTAAAATAGAAACAGTGTTCGATTCCCACCAGAGGCCTTGATCTGTTATGCTACCACGACACGAAGGTAATTTTTACCACTTTTCGGTTAAACCAATAAATTAAACAAATAAAATAAAATAAAATAAAAAAAAATTAAATTAAAAGCTAGGGACCCCTAGCTTTTCTTCTTTGAAAATTTTACCAACAAAAGACTCATCGCTGTGAAAAGAATAATTGTTAGCTTTTCCCTATTTATTCTTCCATGTTTACACTGGAATTTTTTACAAAGTAATAATTTTCAGTCAAAGAAATACGTGGCGCATTTTTTACCAAGTAATAATTAAAAAAAAAGCTAGGGGCCCCGTGCTTTAAAAAACAAAAATATCATGGAAATACCTACCTGATACTCCAAACTTGGTCCCAATAAATTGAAATATATGCTCTGATGATTTCCTTAATAATTTATCCGATTTATGTCTCTTTCAAATTAATGGTATACACAACAAAAATGGTAAAATATTAGATTTAGTATTCGTAAATGATCCAACTGATTGCACAATAAAAAGATCATCCGACTATTGAAATAACATGTTCTATTCAACTAGATCCTGAGCCAAAAACTATTCATGACAGTGAGAAAGTATTTTGTTTTAAGAAATCAAACTATTTCATGCTAAATAATCTAATTAAAAACACAAACTGGCCAGGCTTGCTATCTACTTTTGATACCGGCCCCCCGAATATTGATTTAATGATCGACAACTTTTATAAAACAATGTTTGCAATTATGGATAAATGCGTGCCGAAAAATGAAGTCGTCAATCATTCTGGTCCTCCATGGAGCTCCAAGCATCTTTCAAAAATTAAAAATAAAAAGAACAAACTTTACAAAAAATATAAAGAATCTAGTTCGCTCATTGATTTTGGTAATTATTCTATCTGTCGAGCTGAATATAATCTACTAAATACATCATTATACAACAATTATATTAATAATATAAAAAACGATTTTAAACACAATCCTAAGTCCTTTTATAGTTTTGTTAATTCTAAAAGAAGGTGTCAAGAATATCCACCGGTTATGAAATTTGAAGGCCGTCAATCCGATGATACTTCTGTAATAAGCAATATGTTTGCAGATTTTTTCGCTAAAACATACTCCGATGTGAATTACAAGGAATCTACTATTTATCCGTACCCTTTGGTTTCAAATCAAATAATTCAATTTTCATCTATCGATCACTCAACCGTTTTAGAAAATTTAATAAATCTAAAATCAACATTTAATCATTGACCTGATGGAGTTCCGAGTTGTATACTTAATAATTGTGCCGAAAGTCTTTCGATCCCTTTATCCTATTTATTCAACATTTCTATTAAATACGGTTATTTTCCAAAACTTTGGAGAGAATCTTATATCATTCCATTGCATAAATCTGGATCAAAATCCGATGTGACAAACTATAGAGGTATTGCCAAGCTGAGCGCAATCCCCAAACTCTTCGAAAAAATTATTACAGATTCTCTTTGCCACCAAGTTACTTCAATATTATCACCTTTTCAACATGGATTTCGTAAAGGTTGCTCAACAACAACCAACCTCTTGCACCTTACAACATTAATAAATCGTGGATTTGTTAAAAAATGTCAAACAGATGCTGTATACACCGATTTCAGCAAAGCCTTTGATAAAGTTAATCATCGTCTTCTTCTATATAAATTGGATTCGCTGGGTTTTAATTCTAATAGCTTAAATTGGATTACATCATATCTTCTCGATCGAAAAAAGTATTAGATTTAAAAATAAGTCGTCGAAACTTATCAACGTTCTTTCGGGAGTTCCTCAAGGTAGCCATATAGGACCATTACTGTTTTCTTTATTCATTAACGATCTTCCCACCGTAATAAACTTTTGTAATATACTACTATATGCTGATGATGTGAAAATTTTCTTAAGCTATAATGTTCCGTCTGATCATTATTTTCTTCAAGACGATTTAAATAATTTCTACGTATGGTGCAAAACGAATCTAATGGAGCTGAACTTGAAAAAGTGTAAACATATGCGATTTAATAGGAAAAAATGTGTAAACGCAAATTACTTTTTAGGAGAACACCAATTAGAATTAGTTGATGTTTTTTCTGGATCTTGGTGTGTTATTTGATCCAAAACTGGACTTCATATCACATATTCATATGACTGTAAACAAAGCTAGAGGTGTTCTTGCATTTGTTAAGAGATGGTCTAAAGAATTTACTGATCCTGAAATTACAAAACAACTATACACATCCCTTGTAAGACCAATTTTAGAATATGGATCTGTCATTTGGGATTCTCAGTATAATGTCCACAGCAATCATATTGAATCAGTCCAAAAACAATTTCTTTTGTTCTGCCTACGAGGTTTACGATGGAACCCATCTATAAATCTTCCATCATATCCAAGTAGACTTGGTCTTATTAAATTACCAACTCTAAAAAGCCGAAGAATAATGCTCAATGTCTCGTTTCTGTTAAATGTGGTAAATAATAATGTTTCGTCGGATTTTCTTGTAAACAATATTACTTTTAATGTTCCCCAAAGGCCTACAAGCCTTTATCATTACCTTTTTTTCGCAGTAATTATGCAAATAATGATCCGTTGAGAAGAATATGTAAAGATTTTAATGACCTTTATAATTTGATAGATTATTCATCAACTGTACCAGTTGTTAAAAGAAATATAATACTGTATCTAAACTTTTAGGGTTGCCATCCGTCCTCTTTTCCCCGGACACCGTCCTCTTTTTTAGGGCGTCCGGGGCAGTCCTACTTCTTTTTTGGAAAGTGTCCGGGGTTGTCCTACTTTTTGGACTTTTTCCCGAAACTTTTTTTATTGCTTCTAAACTTTTGAATTATTGGCATCGCTGTATTTTCGCTTTTCAGTAGTAAAGTAATTTTTTGAGAGCAAAACTCGCACAAAAATTAAAAAAATTTAATAAAATTTCTTATATTTCGAGTAAAAAACACTGTATATATTGCGAAAATAACTTAAAGTTTGTCTTATATTGTGAAAATAACTTAAAGTTTGTCTTAAAGTTTGTCCTCCGAAAAAAGATTTGCATATCAAAAATTTCCATTACAAAATTAAAAAAAAAAAAATAATTTAAGAAAGTTTCCAAAATTTCCATTTGTATTTCAAATATTTTCAGTTCTATTTAAAAAATTTCCATTTGTATTTCAGAAATTTCCAATTGTATTTCAAAAATGGTCATTTATATTTTCAAAATTTCTAAATGCTTTTCAGAAAATTTTGACACACAAATGCAATTTTTTTAAAAGCATTTAGATAATTTTTAAATAAAAATGGAAATTTCTGAAATACAATTGAAATATCTAAAATTCCAATTGAATTTATTTAAATTCAAAAGTAATTTTCTTATAATCATTTAGAAAATTTTGAAATGAAAATGGAAATTTTTTAAATACAAATAGAATTTTCTAAAAAGCATTTAGAAAATTTTGAATAAAAAATGTTTGAATTATAAATCGATATTTCGAAAAAAAAAATTGAAAATTTCTAACATATAATTGGAAATATAGTTAAATTGGTATTTTCTGAAATAAAATTGGAAATGGTGTAGAAATGTAGAAATTTACTTTGTTTTTTTTTGTGATTTTTTTTAGTGGAAAAAAATTCTTTTCTAAATAAAAATATGCACATTTTTTTGCATATTGTGTCGCGCAGTTGACTTTTTTTACATTAATTTATTTAAAAAAAAATGTCCTCTTTTTTGGGACAAATGTCCTCCTTTTTTGAGGTTGGCGTCCTCTTTTTCTCAAAATGGAAATGGCAACCCTAATCTAAACACATAATAATATTGTGTCAATGTTCTTGTTAACTTTATTTCTATGTAACTTCAATGATGTTTTAAATACTAAGTATATATTAACATTATATAGTTTTTTATTTATTTAATCTATAGACTGAATAAATAAAAAAAAAATAGGAGCCAGTGGGCCCCTAGCTGATGCGGGGCCCCTAGGCAGTTGCCTACTTTGCCTTAAGGCTAATCCGGGCCTGGTCAAATATTGAAAAAATCTGCATTTTTTGCCTGAGTATCTTTATTTCAATATTTATGTAAATTTAATGAAACACAGTAAAGTCTTTAAAATAAAAGTTTTTTATAGATTTTTGTATGCGCTATCGATTAAAAAAATAAAAATTTAAAAATTTTCAGAAAAAGTTCTGAAGTTTTCAAATTGAAAAATTTTCAGAAGAAGTTCTGAATTTTTCAAATTTAAACTTGTTAAACTTTATTTATCAAAAAAATGCCGCAATTTTAGTTTTTAAAAATAAAAAAAATAAATCTAAATGCTTTTCTAACTGTTCTGAAATTTTCATAGACGTTTTTTACCTTGTTTTCGAGAAATCAAGTTTTAAAGATTGCACTACGCTAATTTTATACAATAATGGTGTATACAACGTGTGCGTATGAGTAATAAAAATACTTCAACAATATTTAAAATAGACATGGGATCCTGAATGTTTTTTTTAATAACGATTACGCACGCTCATGAAAGAAAAAATTTAGTCACGCACCATATTTTATTTTGCTCACGCACACGTGAGTAGAAATAAATAAGTCACGGTCACGTGAGCGTGAGTAAAATAAAATAATTTCTTTCTTTTATTAGCGTGCGTGATCGAAAATAAAAACTCACTCACGCTCCCATCGCTATTTAAAATATTTTTTAAGTGTTGATATTGCTCATACGCACACCTTATTGTATAAAATTAGCGTAGTGCAATCTTTAAAATTTGATATCTCGAAAACAAGGCCAAACACATCTCTGAAAATTTCAGAACATATAAAAAAGGGCTTTAACATTTTTTAAAAATAAAAACATAAATAAAATTGCGGCATGTTTTTTGATAAATAAAGTTTAAGTTTAAATTTGAAAAATTTATAACTTCTTCTGAAAACTTTCCAATTTTTATTTTTATAATCGATAGCCCATACAAAAATCTAAAAAAAACTTTTATTTTAAAGATTTTTCTGTTTTTTATTTAATTTGCATAAATATTGAAGTAAAGATACTCAGGCAAAAAAATTTGATATTTTCAATATTTGAAACGCCTTCAAGGCCCACTTTTTGAAAAATCTTAAATGTTACTATTAAATATAGTACCCTAAGAGCGAATATTTCTCAAATGATATTCCATTGAAACCACTATGGTTTTTCTGTAATGGAACAGTTGGTGTGGAATACCTCTTATATTATTGCAATATTATTTAAACATTTATGAAAGAAATATTGCTTTAAAGAACAGCGAAAGGTTAAAATACAGCTGATTTGTAAGCCTCTTCAAAAAAACCGTGAATTTCAGATTAGTTTCACCTTAAACTTACGTGTTGTAAAACCGTTAAACAAGTTTTTAAAAATTGGTGAGTCACAGCATATTTTGCAACATATTTTTGCCAAGTCGAATTTAACTTTACTGCTTGTTTAGTGTTAGTAATGTACCCCTCCCCCATGCATAAAACAACTCTTAACATTTCACCATTATTAAGTGAATGAGTTTTGCGGGAAACGTGTCCTTTAGGTGCAAGGGAAAACTTTTAAATTTAAAACTATAGTTCATATACTTCGTATTTTTATACCCTCCACTTAGTGATAGAGGGTATATATAAGTTTGTCATACCGTTTGTAACTCATCGAAATATCGATCTGGGACCCCATAAAGTATATATATTCATGATGCCTGATCGATTTTAAGACATTCTAGCGATGTCCGTCTGTCCGTCTGTCTGTCTGTGGAAAATGCTGTCGCGGACAAAATATTGCACAGAGATGACTGAAACTTAACATATTTATTGGAAGTTCTCCCGAGAAGTTTGGTATTGAATTTCGGTTCAGCGGTTCAAAAGTTATGAACGAAAATATAAGCACACCTCAAAAATTACAATACATTCAACATAACCTAAAAATACTAAATGCTTTAATTCGTCTTCTGGTTGGCATATGTGAACATAATTGAACACCAAATGGTATTTAAACAATTACGAACATATTTTTTTAAGAAAAAAGAAAACATGGCGGATTTTTTTTACCAAAATTTTTTTTCGCGGAAATTTTTTTTTCAAAAAATTTTTTTTTTCCAAAAGTAATTTTATTTTAAATAAAGTTTTTTGCAATAATCTTTTTGAAATTGTGGATGGTATCACTACATTCGGCAAGGCCGAATTTAACTTTTTTACTTGTTGTTGTTAGGATGTTTAAAATAAACCACAACTAAAAATAAACAAAATTACTATCCACTACACAATTGTAAACGAGGAAATCAAAAGGGTGATTGCTAGTGTCCGACCGAACGCACTTTTTCAAACCGAACCCGTACCCGAACTTTAGCCAATTTTTCAAAGCTCCCGAACTTTTTTTATTTAAAAAAGTTGTTTTTGCAAATAATTATGAAAAAACAAAAACTTAAAAATGTGTTTATTTATTAGTTGTACTTTTTTATAGTTAAACAAATTATTAGTTTGTGCTTTTGTATACATACTTAAAAAAAAGTGGAAAATATAGCACAAGGTGATTTTTTGGAAAAAAATTATTTTTCTTTTTAACAATAGCCCGATTTGAGGTGTAAATGGTATTATGGCTTAATTTTAAGACGATAAAAATCAATACATACAAAAGTTCGATGTTGATAAAGTTCGGCAAAAATTTGGCCGAACACCGAACAGTGACCGAACGTCACTTTTTGCCGAACTCAGTAACCGAACCCGTACGTTCGGTCGGACACTAGTGATTGCCTTATGTGTAGAACTTATAGCCCAGGAAAATAAGGGGTCATCTGCGGAAAATCGGATAGGTTCTCTGAAAATTTGCACAGAACTAAGTTTTGGCAATCTAAATAAGGAAAAAAAGTCCCAAGAAATCACCCGTGTCCTTGCTGAGATATTAGAGTTGTCAATTATTCGACTTTCAACTTTGTTCGATTAATTCAAATAATTGTTTTTCCTCGTTCGATCAAACGATTAAAGATCAAAATTTATTCGATTAATCGAAGAGAATAACGAATAAAAAAATTAGTTTAAAAAATATTTTTATTTACAAAAAAAATAAACAATTCATATAAAAAACTTAAAATAAGAAAGTTAAAATTTTTATTAACGAAAAAATGCATACAAAACTTAAAAATAAAATAGTTAAAAGTTAAAAAAAACTTAAAAATTGAATATCTGAGATCACTTTTAATTAATGGATGTCAATTTTAATACTTGTTGAGAAATAATTCAAATACAAATTATTATTTGAAGTATTCAGACAAAATATATCATAAATGATTTTAATTTTTGTCAAATAAGACAATTTAAGTTGTTCTTAAGAAATAATCTTTTAAAAATAAAAGTTGACCCATTTTTTTGCTTCCAAACGATTTTTGGTTTTATTAAATTAGATTTTGAAAACACTCTTTCGCTTATTGTTGAAGTAGGTGATATAGTAAGAAGAGCGTACAAAAGTTTATCTAATTTTTCTGTTCTTTTTCCGATTTTCCCAAATATACCTATCGTCTGATATATAGCTGAAGTCTTTATAATTTCTGAATTTTTAATACTTTGAATTGAATTATTTAACTCGCATAAAAGATTATGGTTTTCATTACTACCCTGCAAAAAAAGTCATTACCACTTCCCAGTGGAGTGCTTTAAAACTATAACAAATGTAATGAAATACAACAAAAATAACAAAAAACACAAGACAAAAACACACAAACAGTTTTTTCTACTCCAGAATACATTGATATTCAGCACTTAAGTCATTACCTATCGCGACACCTCCATACAAATGTAAGTAGATATTCAGTAGATAAGAACTACTCCGTGGAAGTAGTTGGAAGTTGTTTGAAAGCTCGGAGTACTCTTATCAACTGAATATCTACTTACTTTTGTATGGGAGTGTCGCGGAAGGTAATGAGTTAAGTGCTGAATAACAACTTTTTATGGAGTAGAAAAAACTGTTTGTGTGTTTTTTCTTGTGTTTTTTGTTATTTTTGTTGTATTTCATTACATTTGTTATAGTTTTAAAGCACTCCAAATAGAAGTACTCCGCACTTTTTTGCTGGGTAATAACTTCCTCTATTTCAATACTTTTATCTGAATTATTGTGATTACTTTCAACATAAAATAATCTGGAGTATAATTCATTTGCATATTCTTTTGTTTCGCTTTTTGGAGAATATTTTAAGAAACTTCCATTGCTCGTAAAATTTCCAGAATTTAGAAAAATTAATTTCTCTCATTAATTCTTATTTTAATACGTTTTAGTAAGTCTGATGCAAAAGAATTATTATTTTTTTCTAAATTATTTATTAAAAGCTTGATAACTCCCTCTAATTCTATAATGGGTGTGCTATCCAGGGCTTTGGCTACAATATATTTTAACTTTCCTACATTTTGTATAAAATCTTTCAAAATTTATGAGAATAAATCAAATTCTAAGCATTAATTTAATTTTTTAATTAAAAAAAAAAAATTGTTCGATTAATCGACATTAATTAATCGATTTATTCGTTATTCGAAAATCGTCATTTTTGAATTATTCGAGCAAGAGTTGGGTATTGTTTGATCGATTAATCGAATTATTCTTAATCGACTGACAACTCTATGAGATATTGAGGTCAAAGTTCAAAAAAACCGGTTTTTTTTTACAGATTTTTGCTAATATCTCGCTCGATATGCGTCGTACGCTTTAAGAGTCTATGACAAAACTTGTAGTATATAAAAATATCTACAATATATGTCGCAATAATTTTTTCGTATCTCTGACCGTTTTTGAGATATTGAGGCCACAATTCACAAATACCAGATTTTTTACAGTTTTTTGCTAATATCTCGCTTGATATGCGTGATACGCTTGAAAAGTCTATTGAAAAACTTGTTGAATATGAAATTTTGTACAAATTTTTCTTCATAACTTTTTTCATATCTCCCACCGTTTTTAAGATATGGGCGAATTTATCCTTAATTTCAGGATATAATAGGGACACGAAATAATGACACCTGATATGAAAACTAAAAAGTGCATTTCTTTAAAATGAAATCGTCTAATACTAAAAAATAAAAAAACGATATATGGATAATTTATCTAGCTTTTATTTGAGTCTGATCTAGACCAGATTGTGTAATTTATGAATACACTCAGGAAAAAAACTCTGTCAAAAAATCTGTAAACTACTTTCAGTTTCAAACTTTAAGCAGATTTTTCTGCTGAAATGGATATTTTTACTAAGTTTTCAGTCATTTAGTATAGGAAATAACAGAAATCAGCAGATTATTTTTCTAATTTTACAGAAATATTTAACAACTATCTTTAAAAAAAAAATTCAAAGATTTAATTAAAAAAATTTATTGAAAAACAACATAAAGTAAAAAAATTAACACTTAGAAAAAAAGCTTCACAGCTTTTCTTGAAATAAATTACAATTTCTTTTTTATGTGTTTTAGAAAAAAAATGTTGCTCAAATTCTTTTTAAGGTTTTTTACATAAGTAAGCTGAAATCAGCAGATTTTTTCTGCTAAAATGAGCTGATTTTTCTGCTAAAATCAGGAAATGTTCAGCTGAAATCAGCAGATTTGTCTGCTGTCTCGACAGATTTTCTCATTTAGCTCAAAATGGGCAGGTTTTTCTGCAGCTTTGACATAGGTTTTATTTTGAGTGTATGCTACGAGAGTCGAGCTAGAAAATAAAATTATGTTAAAATATTTTTTTTACAGGCTTCCCAATATGTTTCCCAAAAAAGCCTCTATTTTTTTCAAATTTCAAACTTTTTTTAGTAATAATCTTTTTTGTTTATCTTCAGTTATCCTATAACTTGCCGATCAACAAAAAGTTACAGACCAGGATTGTGTTGTAAATATTTTTTGTTGCTTGTTTTAATTACTCTACACTAAGTTATATCAAAAAGACACAATAAAATACTTCCTGTCTTAAGAAATAAGTTAAAGGTCAAAAATTAAAAGGTCTAAAAAAGGGGCTCTAACAACACAATCCTAATCTGTAACTTTTTTGTTGATCGGTAAAAAAGTTATATCATACCGGAAGATGAACAAACGAATTATTACTAAAAACACTAAACTGTGAACTTGGAAAAAAAAATAGCTATACATATTGAGAGACCTGTATCTAAAAAATATTTTAAAATAGCTTAATTTTACAATTCGACCTTTGTAGATTTGCATTTATTACACAATCTGCTCTAAATCAGACTCAAATAAAAGCTAGATTAATTATCTACGTAGCACATTTTATTTTTTAGTAATACACGATTTCGTTTTAAAGATATCGCTCCTTTACTTGTATAGTGTCATAACTCAAAAAATGCGTTTTTTGAGTTAATGATGCAGAATTATTCGTTATATCATGCTTTATATTGTGTCAAAAATTCGTATTAATATCTTTAAAACTCACCGTTTAAGAAGAGTACACGTCATTATTACATTTTCTATGTACCGGCCTTTTTCAATTAAAAACCAGTTTCAATAGTAAACTTTAAACGAGTTTTCTGCCAAATCAAATATTTTGAGTTGTGACACTATACAAGTAAATGAGCGATATGTCCTTTTCAGTTTTCATGTTTGGTGTCATTATTTCGTCTCCCTATTATATTCATAAATTAAAGATAAATTTGCCCATATCTCAAAAACGGTGAGGGATACCAAATTTTATATTCTATAAGTTCTTTTAAAGCGTATCACTCATATCAAGCGAGATATTAGCAAAAAACTGTACAAAACCAGTTTTTTTTTTACCTTTGACCTCAATATCTCAGCAAGGACACGGGCAGGCGCGGATCCAGGGGGGGGGGGGGAGAATGGGATTTCTCCCCCCCCCCCCAAAACGATTTCAACAAAAAAAAAGGAGAAGAAAAGAAAAGAAAAAAAGGAAGGGAGGGAAAGGAAAAAAGGAAGGGAAAGGAACAAAGATAGAAAGAAAATGACCAGAATGTAAAAAATCATTAGGAAAAGTATATAGCAATAGAGTCGTGGACATTTTTTAATAAATTTTCTTATCATTTTCTAAGGGAAAAGTATTATTTCAAATATTTTTTATAGAAAAATGGCTCAGAATTCTAGAATTTATCTTTAGAAAATATTTTGATATTTATCTGAATCTGAATTTAAGAACTTTTTTGATTGAAAAATTACCTAAAATAGGAAAAATGCCTTATAACTTTTCTGTAGGAAAAAGGCCTTATAACTTTTCTTTCTCAGCAACTGAGAATTTTTTCTTAAAAAAAAAATTCAGAATCTGCCTAAAAATTTTTCTCCAAAAAAAGTCTCAGAATCGAATTACATTTCTGCAGGAAAAACTTCTCAGAATCAGAATTTTTCTATGGAGAAATAAATTTCCTAATCTTTGAATTTTTTAATAGCAGAATTTACCTGTTTGAAAAAATTTTTAGAATATATGAATTTTTCTATAGGAAATGTTTATCAAAATCTATGTTTTTTTTATAGGAAAACTGTTTTAAAATTGTTCTATAGAAAAATATATCAGAACCTGAGATTTTTTTGCATGAAAAATCTCTCAGAATCTGAAAATTTTTCTATTGGAAGATTCTGAGAATTTTTCAATAGGAAATGTGTCTCTAAATGCGTAAATTTTTTTTTTTGAAATAGTGTCTAAGAATTTTCCTTTGAAAAATGTCTAAGAACCTAATAAATGAAAAATGTTTTAGAATCTAATTGCCTCAGAAAGCATTAGATGGCAATAAAACCGTTAAATTTTTCTATAGAAAAAGGGTATAACATTTAAGATTTTATTTTTAGAAAGTGTATCAAAATTTCTTAATCAAATGTTTTAGAAAATGATAATTCCATAGAATCTGATTATTTTCATTTACGAAATATATTTCAGGATCTGAGGATTTTTGTATACGAAAAAGTTCTTACAATCTGAGAAATATTTTAAAATATTAAAATTTTATATTAAAGATTTTTTATAAGAAAAATATATAATAAAATTTGGAAAAATTGTTTATAGAAAAAATTACTCAGATTATTTCTATAGAAGAGTCTTAAAATTCACAGATTCAAAATTTTGAATCTGAGAGCTTTTCTACAGAAAATACGATCTGAGAATTAAATAACTTAAATTCTTTATTCTAAAGTTTCTATGTACATATTTTTCTGCATACATTTGAATTTTTTTTTTGTTTTCAGTTTGTTACTAAATATTAACTATATTAAAAAAAATACACACAACTACCTCCCCCCCCCCCTTCCAAGCAACCTTTATTGCTTTCCGATTGCCTAAAATTTTTTTGGTAAAAAAAAAAATCTCCCCCCCCCCCAAATGAAACTCCTGGATCCGCGTCTGGACACGGGTGATTTCTTGGGACTTTTTTTTCTTATTTAGATTGTCAAAACTAAGGTCTGTGCAAATTTTCAGAAAACCTATCCGATTTTCCGCAGATTGCCCTTTTTTTCTCCTTATTTTCATGGGACCCAGCAGAAATTTTGCTGAACGTTCAGCAGCTTTTGGAAGGGGAACTTGAGTAAAGGAGCGCATCCAATTGCGCTGAATTCATGCATGATTCTCTAAGGCGATGTCCCACTTTAGAGCGCTAGTTGGATACACAGAAACAGCGCTCTTTAGATGCACTGAAATCACGTGTCTTTAGAGCGCTGATTTAAGCAGAATAAAGATGCTGTAAATTCATGTATCTTTTTAGCGCTGATTTAAGCAGATTAAAGATGCAGTGAATTCATGTATCTTTGTAGAGCTGATTTAAGCAGAATAAAGATGCTGTAAATTCATGTATCTTTTTAGCGCTGATTTTGTAATAAAATTTGTATTTTCTAAAATTAAAGTTCTAAAATTAAAATGTAAAAATGAGATAAAAAACAAAAAATTTACCAATACATAAATGAAAAAATATTCAAAAGAAGTTATAACAAATGTATCTTAGTTTTTCTGTTTTTTCGTGATTAGAGTTTGTGTTTAATCCAAATCGGTTTATTCATCGAAATAACAAATAAGCATTGGCTGTTTTTTGGTTGGCCTATTTATCATCATTTAAAATGTGTTAAAGGCCTCTGTTATGTCTTTCAAAACTTTTCAAATCACATGATATTTTCCGAATCACATGAAATCGAGTTTGGTGTTTGTTTACGGGTTCATTCAAAGTCAGACAAGGAAAAACAATAGAACTTAAAATTCGTTATTGATAAAATTCAATTTTGAATTTTTCAAAAAATTCAAGAAAGAATTTTAAATATAATTCTTAAAAATTTTATTTTAAATTCTTAGAAGAAATAAAATTCAAAAAAAATTTATTTAAAATTCTTTAAAGAATTTTATTAATAAAAAAAAAAGAATTTTATTTCCATAATAACAAATATATTTTGAACAAATAAATATTCAAACCAAAAGTAAAATAAAATTAAACCAAAAATAAAATTCAAAAATAAAATTCAAACCAAAAATAAAATTCTTTTTTTTTTGAGAATTTTATTTTTGGAAATAATAAAATTCAAATGTTTTTGAGAATTTTATTTAAACAAAAATTTTATTTCAAATACCTTATGAGGGCGTGTGTGAAACGGTAGCAAAGTATGCTTGTTAGTAAATTTTTGACACTGTTGAGGTGAATAAAATTTCACTAGCCCATTGGGCTAGTAGAAATTTTGACAAACCAATTGAAATTTTTGAAGTTTAAATATTTGACAAAAAATAAATATTAAAAAACAAACATAGATAAATAAATTAAATAACGAAAATATTAAAAAAAAAATGTTATTCAAAACGTTTTTAATTAAAAAATACAATAGAAAAAGCAAAATTAAGAAAAAATAGAAAAGTTTTAAAAGTATTGTGTTGATGTTTGGACAGAAAAAAAAAAAACGAAGAACTGGAAAGTTTTGCGATATTCGGCATGCAGACAAGGAGCCAAATTCGATCGGATTAAATGTCGCTCCCTCAAGATTATTTTTATATTTATGTATACGCATTCAAAATAAATGATTTTTTTTTATTAAAAATACATATGTATTTGTTTTTTTTTTACAAAAAAGTAAATGTTATTTTTAATAAAGAAAGTACCAGATTCCGAGGCCTTCTCCCTATAAAAGAAATGATTTCGATCCTGAGAAATTTTTCTTATACAAAAATGTGTAAAAGTCATGAATTTTCCATTTGTATAACGCAAACCATAATGTTGCGGTTGTTAGTATATTGCAATTAGCAAAGGAGAATATTTTGTAAAAAAATTAATATTTTTCAAAATGTAATTTCTTTTAGTTTTTTTAACAATTGTCAAAAATTTACTTTGTCAAAAAAGATATCATTTCACACAGCAGAAATATGAAATTTTTTCACCATAGACAAAATATTTTTTACCACAGCACTTTGCTACCGTTTCACACACACCCTGAATTTTAAATAAAATTCCAATTTTTTCCTTGTCTGTTCAAAGTTTAAATCAAATAACTAAAATTTAAA
Source organism: Pegoplata infirma (assembly GCA_963921195.1). Lineage (NCBI taxonomy): Eukaryota > Metazoa > Arthropoda > Insecta > Diptera > Anthomyiidae > Pegoplata > Pegoplata infirma. Next base: position 122,369,995 of record OY992536.1, on the reverse strand, counting down.
AAAATATAACAAAAAAATTCATTCGTTTTACTTTACAAAACTTTATTTATGTGAAACAAAATGAAAAAAAAAATCGGAAGTGAACATCAAAAAAATATCGGAAATTTTCATTTTCACATTTTTTATGGGATTTTTTTTGGGAACAGCGGTCAAAGATGCTATGATTGAAGCGCTCTTTGCAGCGCTGATTAATGCGCAATAATGATGCAGTCAAATCATGTGTCTTTGTCTAAAACTCATGTTTTTTTATTCAAAAAGTGTTAAAAATATTAAAAAGGAAAGCAAGTGTGAAATTTTATAAAAAAATAATTACACATTATAAGTTTTATATAAAAAATCTTAAAAAAAAATTAAAATTTTTCCCCCTTCCTTTTACTGCATCCCTAAGAGCGCTCTTTGGATGCGCTACGGTATGCTATAAACAGATGCTGTGTCGCCAAAATCTCGATTTATTTCTGCTGGGGATATTATACTATTATCAAGAACAATACATAAAAGAGGATATACAGACTTCGGTAGCAAAAAATGTTGGTATTATGGCATTTCTTCATAAGGCAGAAAAAACGGGAGTTAGGTGTGTAAAACAGCTAAACAGCTCATAGTATTGTGAGTTTAGAGCAAAAATATTAGAATAAAACTTACAAAAACTAAAGAAAAATAAAAAAAAATTAAGAAAATTAAAAAAACACACAATATATTTTTTTTTTCACTTTCTTTTTTTTGTTAGTAAAATAATTTTTATTTTTTATTTAAATTTTTTTGCTCAATTTTATGAGCTGGTCCGCTGTTGTCAGACCTTTGAAGAATTAGTTCGTGAATTAATTCACATTATTTTTAATTAATATTTTAATTAATATTTTAATTAATGAATTAACTCATGCTTGAATTAGTTCTTTGAATTAAATTTGAATTATCTAAAAAATAATTAATTCATTTTGTGAATAATTTAATTTTAATTCAAAGAGGTAATTCAAGCATGAATTATTTCTTTTTGAATTAATTCATTTTTTTAATTAATTCATTTTGAATTAATATATTTTCAATTATTTTTTTTTTAATTAATTCATTTAAAATTTTTTTAATTAATCCATTTTTTTAATTAATTCTTTTTTGAATTAATTCTTTTTTTGAATTAATTCTTTTATTGAGTTAATTCATTTTTTGAATTAATTTTTTAAAATAAATTTTTTGGAAAGCACACACATACTATAACATTTATGCTTGTGCGAAAGTAGCAAAAAAAAAAATCAAACAACACACAAAAAAAAATTAAAAAAATTGTGCCAGTTTTAGGTTTAATTACAACCTATAAAGTGGTTTTGGATAACTTACCAAAGTTTTTGCTCTAAAAAACTTAGGTAAATTATCCAAAACCACTTTATAGGTTGTATTATCCCCAAAACGGGCACAATTTTTTTATATTTTTTTTTTGTGTGAAGCAACAACAATTTTTTTTCATTTTTTGGCATATGGGCTTAGGAATTATAAAGACTATTATTAACCAAAATGTTTGCAAGAGAAAACAAAAGTTTTTTTCTTTTTACGACGAATCCCTCTACCATATAGGGAAAAACAAGTGAGTGTTATATTTGCCAGTGCCGAATATTAAATAACTTACATTATAATCATAGAAAAAAATAGAATTGAAACAGAGTCGTATTTAGCTTGAATAAGTATTAGTGACAGCACATTATGTAACTTTTGACGTTTAATAAATGCAATGCAACATAAAGGAGAACAACAACAAAGCAAAAAACAAAAGAGAAAAAAAGTTTTTAAACTATCAATAGTGAGAATTATCTTTAAAAAAACGTTGAATAAAGCAAAATAAATAACAAATTTAATTAAATGGAAGACAAATTCAATTTTTTATAAACAAAGAATCTAATTTGATATTAAATACGTGTGAGATGAAGAAGAACAAGAATTTTGCCACCATATTGGAAAATACATCAAATACAACACTGCGTACCTTCTAATCTTTTCTATGATTATAATAGAGCAGCGATAGGCAAACACATACTAGCATATTTTGTCTTTGTGTGTGTAACATGTATCACTCTCATACTCAATGCACTTAAAGAAACTTATAGTAAATATAAGAATACATTTATCCATTTAAAAAATATAATAAAAGACAATGGTCAAAATGTCTAGCAATGTAATATTTCGCGAAGAGTGACAAACTAAGCATTCGGGTTTACCTTAAACAAAAATTTGGAATTCAAATTCTTTCTGATTATTTCTCCAAGTATATTTTAAACAAGAAGAGAGGAGAAAATTGTTTTTTTTTTGTTTTTTTTTTTTTTAATGTGTGAGAGCATGCAGGTGTGAGAGCAAAAACGCCGCGTAGTGCTTTTGTCCGTCGCTGTAATAGAGGGATTCCGCGAAAAAGAACGATTCTTTCGTTTTCTCTTGCAAACATGTTGGCTTATAACAATGAGCGTGTTCAGCAGAGAAACCTGCTACTCAACAGTTGAGATGTAGCATGTTTTGATTAGTTGAATCTGCTGAACGCATTTTTTTTGTGAATTTTTTAAAATATTGGAATATTTTTTTTTTGACGCTTTCATTTACTTTTTGCTGTAAAAAATACTTTTTTATGATTTGTTGTGTTTACTTCTTACTGTTAGATATTAAATTAAATTAAATTAAATTAAATTAAATTAAATTAAATTAAATTAAATTAAATTAAATTAAATTAAATTAAATTAAATTAAATTAAATTAAATTAAATTAAATTAAATTAAATTAAATTAAATTAAATTAAATTAAATTAAATTAAATTAAATTAAATTAAATTAAATTAAATTAAATTAAATTAAATTAAATTAAATTAAATTAAATTAAATTAAATTAAATTAAATTAAATTAAATTAAATTAAATTAAATTAAATTAAATTAAATTAAATTAAATTAAATTAAATTAAATTAAATTAAATTAAATTAAATTAAATTAAATTAAATTAAATTAAATTAAATTAAATTAAATTAAATTAAATTAAATTAAATTAAATTAAATTAAATTAAATTAAATTAAATTAATACTTTATAATATACATCATGTTCCTATACATTTTAAAAATCCTTTACTGTAATTATAAGATTTTATATCTTGTTGTATTGGAAATCAAATAAATAAATAAATAAATAAATAAATAAATAAACTTCTTTGAATAACGTCCAAAAAAAAAATAATTTCAATAAAACAGCTTATTTATCAGTTTGTGATCAAATGTAGCATAAATTGTGTATGCTACTAGTGATGAGAAGCACTCACTCAACATGTTGACTGAAATGTCAAAAATCAAACCGTTCAGCAGAATGTTGAGTAGCAGCTGAGTAGCAGCTTTCTCTGCTGAACGTACCCAATGTTTCATAGTTTGAAAAAATCAAAATAGACCGTGCAAAATGAATTCAAAAAATTTAATTCAAAAAATGAATTAATTAAAAAAAAATTATTACAAAAAAAAATTAATTCCAAAAAAAGATTAATTCAAAAAAAGATTTAATTAAAATCAAGTAAAACAAGTAAGAAAATTATAGTCGGTCAAGACCGACCATATAATACCCTACACCAGAGTTTCCCGGAAAATGGGTCCCATGGACCGATTAGATCTATATTTTGTCAAATCTTTAATAAGTGTAAAAACCACTCACAAATCAAATTTGAGTGAAATAGGCTTAGACAATAAACCGCTTTAACTGAACATTGGGCGAAATTTTCTCAAGGGGCCTAAGTCCAAAACATGTCCGATGATTATCAGATTTGATAATGTTATTTAAGTAAGCGTTTAACATACACAAACAAAATTTTAATTAAATATTTTCTATTTTCGTGAAATTTCAGATATTTATGTGAAAATTGGGAAGGTGGTTTGTATGGGGGCTACAAGAAGAACTGGTAGGATTTCTTTAAAATTTGGAATGGTGATTTGTGAAGACAAAAAACTTTTTACTGCCAAATCGAAAAGATACCTATTATAATACGGTAATTAGAGTCATTTGAGCCAAATCTAAAGTGGTCCTTTGCATGGGGGCTAGGTCTAAATATGGAGCGATTTTTTTTCAATTTCAATAGGATTCGTCCTGGGGCCAAGAAAGGCTTCATTTTCAAATTTCAAGTCAATTGATTAAAAATTGCCTGTATCGTGTTTACACCGTTTACATGGACAGACAGACAGCCGTACGGACAGACAGACGGGCGGACATAGCTAAATCGACTCAAAAAGTAATTCTGAGTCGATCGGTATACTTAAAGGTGGGACTAGGACCAATATTTCGGGTAGTTACAAACATCAGCACAAACTCATTATACCCTGTACCACAGTGTGGTGAAGGGTATAAAAGTTATAGTCGGTCAAGACCGACCATATAATACCCTACACATAATACCCTACACTAGTGTTTTCCCGAAAATTGGTCCCAAGTCCAAACATAGACCGATTGGATTTATATTTCGTTAGATCTTTAATTTGTGTAGAAAACACACACAAACAAAATTTGAGATAAATATGCTTAATTTTGTTGCCAATAGACGGAATTTACTGAATATCGGGCAAAATTTTTATATGGGTTAAAGTCCGAAAATGCGCTCCAGGTTTTTGTTAACCGTTGTTTGCGAAGAATTTTACATGTTTTTTGGCCTACAACAATTTCAAATAATGATCTATGGCGAAAAACCCAACAAAATCAAATCATGTTAGATATCCGCTTGAAAAAGTTTAACTGGCTGGGTCATACCTTTAGAAAAAGCAATGACGACATCACAAGAAAAGCTCTTGATTACCATCCCCAGGGCAGCCGACGTAGAGGAAGACCCGCAAATACATGGAGGCGCCAAATAGAAAATGAACTGCTTTCAGCCAGAACTTCATGGAGAGAAGAAAAAAGACTAGCCGAAGATAGAATTTAATGGAAAGCTTTTGTACTGGCCCTTTGTTCCAACTAGGAATCCCAGGAATTTATATATAAGTCCGAAAATGGTCAAATTATATTCAAAATTAATAAGGCCACTAAAGTACACGTTTAACACCTACAAACAAAATTTTTATAAAATTTTTCCAATTTTCAGGGATTTATTTCAATATCGGAAGGGTGGTTTGTATGGGGACTACAAGAAAAACTGGTCCGATTCATTTAAAGTTTGGAATGGTTATTTGTGAATAAACCGGATAAACCGGCTTTTTCGGTTTTTATTCTTCAGGTTAAAAATTAATTAAACTTAATTATATTTGTACAAAACAGGAATAACCCAATAAACACAAAATCGATAAGTCATAACGAAAATAGCAGAGCTGTATATTTCAAATAATCATATCAAACAAAAATATTTTTTTTTTATTTAATATTTTTATTTCATAAATTGAAATAATATTTTTAATATTTTATTTCTTAGAAAAAAAAACCAAATATATTTTTATTTCTTTTATTTCGGTTCAAATAAAAAAAAACAAAAAATTTATTTCAAACATTTTAAACCAAATAAATTTCTTGGAAATATTTATTTGAACTTTTTTTCCTCAAATAATTTTATTTTGGTTTTATTTGAATAAAAAATATTTCAAATATTTTTGTCAAATATTTTATGTTTATTTGAAAAATATCAAATAAATATTTTGTTTTTTTTATTTGCCAGATTTATATGGAAAAAATAAAATAACAAATAAATATTTTAATAAAAATGGTTGAAAATTAAAAATGAAAGAAACAAACATGTGCGAATTCAATATTTGTATGTTAACGGTAACTTAAAAGTATCTTTCACATCTCAATATGATAACATAAAACGAGGAAATTAGCAAAAGCAAGTAACTATGGAACAGCGTTTTTAATATAAGCTAGGGTTTTTGAGATGCTGATGTAATTATTAAGCATAATTTTTAATCAAATATTTCAATTTTTTTTTAAGTCGATCTAACGATGATCTGTAGATATGGTATTTTTTGATAAAAAATGATGCCTTGAGTTCGAATATTAATATTTTTCATGGTCGTAGGTTGTATGTTAAAATTGTGGAATTTGCTTCAGTGGGTTAAGTAACGAGGGAAAGTGCAAGAACAGTTTGAAAAATTGTGTGTATTTCAAACAATCTGAAAAGTCAAAATGCATTATTTTTGCATCTGGTAAACGAATGTGAACGAAATTCGACATTGATTGTTAATACATATATCGTTAAGAAAAATCTGTAAAACAACTTTCAGTTTGAATTAGCAAACTTTAAGTAGATTTTTCTGCTGAAATGGATTTATAGAAATTCTCTGTCATTTAGTTTAAAAAAATAACAGAATTCAACAGATTATTTTGCTAATTTTTAAGAAATATTAAGTTATCCTGTTTTCAAGAAAATTTTCTAACAAGGGAAGTATCTCAACCCTTATGTTACTTTGTCTTACAGGTACCGGAGTTACAGCGTTTAAAGTTACAAATAAATATAGAAAATAGAATTTGTGTAGGACTTTTATAATCTATATACTGTACCAACAATTAAGGCAAAACTTTTGATAAAACCGACAACAACAAAAATTTTGCTTATCAACTTTTTGCAACAAGCCCGTTAAGTGTATATTTGTTAAAATTAACCAAAAATGCATTCAACAAAATTTACTTGGCATCACTGTAGTTGAATGTTAAATTTGTATAGGACTAGGTCAAAAATAATAGACTCAAAAAGTGATTTTGAGTCGATCGGTATAATTGACCAATATTTTGGAAGTCATAATACCCTAAACCGTAGAGTATTTATCTATTCAAAACATATTTAAGATTTTTTATTAAAAAAAAGCGATACGAAAACCTAAATTTCAAACAATTTATGTATGCAATTAATGTTTTTAATATTTTTGTTGACAATTTCCGTTTCAATTTTAAGCAAAATTTCCTTAAAAAATCCTTACATCCTGACAAGTGTTTTTTTAGACTCTCAATAATACATAAACTGTTTTTGAATAAATATCGCTAACTCAAAATATGGATTTCGTATGTAATTTTTTACCACACACGTATTCGGAAAAACTATTATAACGTCTTAAAACAAACGTTAAACCTTTATTTACTGTATTAATAACGGTTATCCTGTGTTGGAACCGCCGACCCCTACCATAGTACCCTAAATTATTTGCATGCAACTTTAAAACTATTTAGCATGAATATTGTATTCTTTTATTGTGTAGAAAGATACTAAAATTACCATTAAAAATGTTAGATAGACGGTGAATATATTTAAGAGAAGAGTCCCAATAAGATATAGCTGAAGTTATTTGGAGACATTATTTGCCATCTGCATACAATCGCACCAACTTTTTTTTTATTTTGTATTTTTATATTATTTTATTTGTTCATACCAAATAACAAAATATTTCAAAATATTTGGTTTTCTCTTGTTCAAATAAAATTTTAAAATATTTTATTTGACCAAAATCAAAGCGAATAAATCGTACAAAAAATTTATTTGAACTTTTTTAAAACAAATATTTGAATATTTTATTTTATTTGGCTTGAGCCAAATAAAATATTATTTGATATTTTATTTGCATAGAACGCAAATAATTTTAAAATATTTTATTTTGTATTTAAGCAAATAAAAATAAAAACAAATATTGCAATATTCGAGTTATTTTCAAATAAAGTAATTGGACTATACAGCTCTGGAAAATAGTATCATATGTATGACACCGTTTACGTCGCACAATTTCGCAGGAAACTTCGACAGGAAGTAACAACTAAATTTGAATTTTTTGCAATTGCTAGCAAAAATGCGTAGAGACATTTACAAATTTGTTTTTGTTGAATTGTTTTTTAAGAGCACAATTAATAATAAATTCAGACATCTGTCCTAACATATTCATTTGGGCTGATTTAGCCTATTCCGATTTCAGCAATTTCAACGGGATAATTAAAAAACAAGTAAGAAAATTATAGTCGGTCAAGACCGTCCATAAAATACCCTCCACCAGAGTTTCCCGGAAAATGGGTCCCAAGTTCAAACATGGACTGATTAGATCTATATTTTGTCAAATCTTTAATAAGTGTAAAAAGCACTCACTAATCAAATTTGAGTGGAATAGGCTTCTTTTTGTTGACAATAAATCACTTCAACTGAATATCGGGCGAAATTTCCACATGGGACCTAAGTCCAAAAATGGTCCGATGATAATCAGATTTGATACGGTTATTAAAGTATGCGTTTAACATACACAAACAGAATTTTAATTAAATATTTTCCATTTTCATGAAATTTGAGAGATTTATGTGAAAATCGGGAAGGTGGTTTGTATGGGGGCTACAATAAGAACTGGTTCGATTTCTTTAAAATTTGGAATGGTGATTTGTGTTGATAAAACATGATTGCCTGCCAAATTTCGAATAGATACCTGTTAAAATGCGTCTATTAGAGTCATTTGAGCCAAAACTAAAGAGGACCTTTGTATGGGGGCTAGGTCTAAATATGGACCGATTTTTTCCAATTTCAATAGGCTTCGTCCTTGGGCCAAAAGAGGCTTAAGTTTCAAATTTCAAGTCAATTGATTAAGAATTGCGACCTGTATCGTGTTTACACCGTTTACATGGACAGACGGACGGACGGACGGACGGACGGACGGACAGACGGACGGACATCGCTAAATCGACTCAAAAAGTGATTCTAAGCCGATCGGTATACTTAAAAGTGGGTCTAGGACCAATATTTCGGGTAGTTACAAACATCAGCACAAACTCATTATACCCTGTACCACAGTGTGGTGTAGGGTATAAAAATGGCTTGCCATAGAACTCCAAGGTGCCAAATTTAAAAAAAAACAAGTAAGAAAATTATAGTCGGTCAAGACCGACCATATAATACCCTACACCAAGGTTTCCCGGAAAATGGGTCCCATGGATCGATTAGATCTATATGTTGTAAAACCTTTAATAAGTGAAGAAAACACTCACAAATCAAATTTGAGTGAAATAGGCTTCTATTTGTTGACAATAAACCGCTTTAACTGAATATCGGGCAAAATTTTCACAAGGGGCCTGAGTCCAAAACTGGTCCGATGATTATCAGGTTTGATAAGGTTATTTAAGTACGCGTTTAACATACACAAACAAAATTTTAATTAAATATTTTCTATTTTCATGAAATTTGAGACATTTATGTGAAAATCGGGAAGGTGGTTTGTATGGGGGCTACAAGAAGAACTGGTCCGATTTCTTTGAAATTCGGAATGATGATATGTGAAGACAAAACATGTTTACCATCCAAATTTCAAAGCGATACCTTCTACAATACGGTTATTAGAGTCATTTGAGCCAAAACTAAAGAGGACCTTTGTATGGGGGCTAGGTCTAAATATGGACCGATTTTTTCCAATTTCAATAGGCTTCGTCCTTGGGCCAAGAGAGACTTAAGTTTCAAATTTCAAGTCAATTGATTAAAAATTGCGACCTGTATCGTGTTTACACCGTTTACATGGACAGACAGACAGACAGACAGACAGACAGACAGACAGACAGACAGACGGACGGACGGACAGACGGACGGACGGACGGACATCGCTAAATCGACTCAAAAAGTGATTCTGAGTCGATCGGTATACTTAAAGGTGGGTCTAGGACCAATATTTCGGGTAGTTACAAACATCAGCACAAACTCATTATACCCTGTACCACAGTGTGGTGTAGGGTATAAATATATATATTGATTTCAATATTAAAGGAAGAGACGGACATCCGGAACTCGTTGATGTATTAATATTGACATACCAACATATCCACAAACTGATTAAGGTAATACCGCTAAGTTATCCACAAACTGATTAAGGTAGTACCGCTTTGGTAATGGGTAGTGATTATATAACACATTACCAGGTAATGCATATATCTTATTTGTAGCATTAGTTTATGATGTCTTACAAAACATTTGTTCCACAACGTATTATTTTCAAGTGAAAAATAATGCATTACTAATAATTTGCTACGTAATGCATGATTATTGGAAAAAATGTATTTTATATTTGTTATTTCTAAACATTAAATCATGGATGACTTATATTTGGTTACATTATGTATTATTTGAAAGTTTTAAATAATGTATTATTTATAATTGTGTGCATTAGACCGGGTCGAAAAAAAAAGTTCCCATTGTGCGGGCTTAATTTTAAAGCTTACCTTGAAAAAGATCCATAGCCAAAATATAAGATTTTTAGGTCGCGATTTGGTACCGCCGAAATCGTTATTTGTTCATAACTTTGTCATTTGATGTCCGATCGTTTTAAAAAAAAATTTGTTTGAAAGTCCTCCGCGAGTACTAAATTTGACCCATATCTGGTTTTGACCTCTGAGCTCATCTTCGTGTCATGAGTGTTAGTTTCTCAGCTTTCTACCCACCTAAATGATTTTTATTTTTCCATTAAATTATAGCATTAAAAAATTCATGAAATTCTTCCCTTAGAAGTACCCTCTTAAATTAATTAACAAAAAAGTTACATTCAATTTTAAATTTCCATAGAAAAGATTTAAAACACTTGTTCGTATGTATTTAAATACAAACTAAAAAAATTAAATATAGTTTAAAGGCATAATAACAAGTGTTTTTTCTAATTTTCTTTATATTGTATATGAAAATCTTAAATCAAATGTAACTTTTTTGTTAATAAATTTAACTGGATACTTCCAAGGGAAGAATTTCATGAATTTTTTAGTGCTAAAATTTAATGGAAAAATAAAAATCATTTAAGTGGGTAGAAAGATGAGAAACTAACAATCATAACAAGAAGATGACCTCTGAGGTTAAAACCAGATATGAGTCAACTTTAGTACTCGCTGAGGACTTTCTAACAATTTTTTTTTTTAAACGATCGGACATCAACTGACAAAGCTATGAACAAAAAACGATTTCGGCGGTACCAAATCGCGACCTAAAAATCTAATATTTTGGCTATGGAACTTTTTCGAGGTAAGCTTTAAAATTAAGCCCGCACAATGGGAACTTTTTTTTTCTCCTTTATGGTCGACCCAGTCTAGTGTGCATACTGCATTACAATAACATAAAAAATAATTATTTTATAAAAAAATGCATAAGTTTAAACTAGAGATGGGCTCACGACAGGAAATTTCTAACGACACACACTCACGAGCATATTTTATCTACTTACACTCACTTACAATCAGTAAATTTAATACAAAATTACTTTTCCACTACTCGTAACACCTTATATATTATCTTCTGGTACAGTCAAAATAATTCTACAGTAAAAATATTAAGTAGTAAGTGATTTGGTACCAAAATCTACTAATAAGTTACTAATTACCAGTAGTACAGTACTTTTTTAGTATCTTCAAAGTACTAAAATTAGTCATTTTTACTAGTTTCGAATAATATTAGTAAACAATTTTAGTATTGATTAAGGTGTGTTTATATCATCCCACCGAGTCTTTGGATTTTAAGAAAGTAAAATATTACCAAAGTCTTAATACTGCCAAAAAATCATAAACAAAATCAAAAGACATTTTTAAAAACAGCTGTTTGTATGCAAATCTAATAACATTCAGCCATTTTTTGAAATATTTCATAAAATCAAAAGTCTTATTGGACTGTCAACAAAATCATATTACACACGATTTTTTGACAGGTCTTAATACTCAGTGGTATGATATAAACACAGCTTTACCAACACCTGCACTAGATCATTTCGGACTTAAAAATTAGTTCATTAGTAAAATTTTTAGTATTGAATACCCACGTTTTTTTTTTTGGGTGTATGCTATATTATTTCATTTCACGTAACCTATAAAATCTATATATATACCCAGTCAGAAAAATACAAAAGGGCCAAGGTTGGCAAAGCGTTGGTGCCAGTATTACCAACGTTGGCCGATAACACGGTTTGCAACTAATGCTGTACAGTGGCATTGTTGGATTGATAACGCCAGATGGGGCTCGGGCCAATTGTTTTTTCTGGTGTTGGCAGACTGTTGGCAAAACAAAAAAACTGTACATCACCAGTGTCATATTTTTAAGTAATACTACGCTGTGCCAAAGTCGGATTTACAAAAAATACTGTACAGTGCTATTGTTGGATTGATAACGCCAGATGGGGCTCGGGCCAATTGTTTTTTCTGGTGTTGGCAGACTGTTGGCTATTTGCTGTTATATGCCTGCCCGAGCGTTTATCAAGTGTACCAAGGGTCACACGGGTTTTTTCTTGTGAAAGATGCACCGTAAAAGGAGAAACAGTAAATAAAACACGCATTTTTATAGAAATAAATTGTGAACAACGTACGCTCCAGTCGTTTATAGAAAAGGCTAACGCTGAGCACCATTTAGCTAAAGAAACCAGTTCACTTCTCGATATTCCTAACTTTGACTTAATAAAGACCGTCGTTTTGGATGAAATGCATATGTTGCACCTTGGAATTGGAAAAACGTTACTTCAGAAACTTATTTTTAAGAATCCAGATTCTTATATTTCCGAAGAAAACGTAGCAATTATGCAACAAAATTTTTTAAAAATATCTAAAGATATTACAGCTGAGTTCCAAAGAAAAACGTTTGATTTAATGGATACAGGAAATTGGAAAGCTACACAATATCGTTTTTTTTTTTTATTATATGGCGGAGGGATAGTTTTGAAAAATGTATTGAAATCTAATCAGTACAGACATTTTTTACTTCTTTTTACAGCTTGTCGAATTTTGTCATCTAGCAAATTAGCTACATTAAAAGCTGATTATGTTAAGCAGTTATTAAGGAAATTTGTTGAACTTATGTCATATTTTTATGGGCCAAAATCACATACAACCTCATTCATATCGCAGATGACGTTGTTAATATAGGGGCGCCGCTATCTCAATTTTCCGCGTTTGATTTCGAAAATAGCCTAGGTTTTATAAAAAGTATTATAAATTCTCCAACCAACCCCATCGGAGAAGTACAAAGAAAACTTCATATTTTTCGATCAAACGATTCATCAAATAATTTTCCATTGCTTTATCGTATCAATAGAAGCTTAAAATATTCTCTTGGAAAAATTTTAGAAACCTCGGAAATAGGAGTTACTTTTAGCTTTGTTATTATCGAAGGCAATAAAATTTCACCACTTCCTCCTGATAACGTATGCTTACTAAGAAATGGAAATGTTATTACGGTTAACGAAATTTTTAGTAGGAAAGTGTCGAATTTCAAATGTGATGATATTTTTTTTAAAGGCAACGTTTTTCTTGAAGTTACTGATTTTGTGGAATATCCACTTCCATCAAGTGAAATAGGATTGTATGATGTTAGAAAAATAGATGAAAATAACACTAAAATTAACATAAGTATGGTAGAATTCAAGTGTATTCTTACTACTAAGTGTATTCCTACTACTATGTGATGATAAAACAATTACTATTACTCTATTACACTAATTTTAATAATATATATGTAAATTATTTAATAACTCTTTGTTTATATAATAAAAGGTGTAATAAAAACAATATTTAATCGAAATCCAACCGCTTAAAAATAATTAATAAAAAAATAAATGGTCGTAAATATTGTATAAAATGTACTGGCAGAGTACAATTCTGTTTGTAATTGCCAACGTTGAAACGCTGTTGGCATTTCCAATAAATCCAGTGCTCCGCCAGTACAATATTTTTTGTACGGTTGGCAGTTTCTGATTGGGTAAAAGAGTGTGGTGACTGACTGACTGACTGACTGACTGATTGGTAATCATCGCCCAGCCCAAACCGCTGAAGCTAGAGACTTGAAATTTGGAATATAGGTTCGGCTCCCGACAAAACCACCCACTAAGAAGGGATTTTTGGAAATTCCGATTCTAAGGGGGGTAAAAGGGGGAAAATAGGCCCCTTTGGGGGATTTTGTATCTTTTGAACTAATAGTCCTAGAAACTTCAAATTTGAACTCTAGGATCCTCTCGCGGAAATAAAATTTCGAAAAAAATATATTTGGAAAATTTCGCCTCCAAGGGGGGAAAAAGGGGAAAATAGGGCAAATTGGTACATTTTTTATATTCTAAACAAATGGTCCCAGAAACTTGAAATTTGAAGTCTAGGACCCTCTCGCGGAAATAACATTTTGGAATAGGCGCCCCAGTAGGCTAGTTGGTAGCGTGCTAGCCTATGAGTCTGGGGGTCGTGGGTTCGATTCCCACCAGAGGCCTTGGTCTGTTTCGCTACAACGAGACGAAGGTCATTGTTACCAGTTCTCGGTTAGGTAAAATTAGTATATAATTTGTAATTATGTGGTAATTCTAAAATAAAATAAATAAAAAATAAACATTTTGGAAAAAGTAATATTTTGAAAATTCCGTTTCTAAGGTGGGGGGGAGGGGGAAAATAGGGCAAGTTGGTACATATTGTATCTTATGAACTAATGGTCCTACAATCTTGAAATTTTGAATATAGGATGCTCTCGCGGAAATAACATTTTGAAAATAGTACTTTTTTGAAAATTCCGGTTTTAAGGGGGGAAAAAGGGGGAAAATAGGGCAATTTGGTGAATTTTGAACTAATGGTCCTAGAAACTAGATATTTGAACTATAGTACCCTCTCGGGGAAAAACAATTTTTTTACTAAAATTTTTTCACTCAAAATTTTTTTTCACTCAAAATTTTTTTTTACTCAAAATTTTTTTCACTAAAATTTTTTTTTTTTTTTACAAATTTTTTTTCACTCAAATTTTTTTTTTCACTCAAAATTTTTTTTTTACTCAAATTTTTTTTTTTCACTAAAAATTTTTTTTTTTACAAATTTTTTTTCACTCAAATTTTTTTTTCACTCAAAATTTTTTTTCACTCAAAATTTTTTTTCACTCAAAATTTTTTTTACTCAAAAATTTTTTTTTTACAAATTTTTTTTTCACTCAAATTTTTTTTCATACAAAATTTTTTTTTTTACATTTTTTTTTACTCAAAATTTTTTTCACTCAATTTTTTTTACTAAAAATTTTTTTCACTCAATTGTATTTTATTCTTCAGTTTTTTTACTCTATTTTTTTTACTTAAATTTTTTACTTAGAAGGTGTTTTCACCCAATTTTTTTTAGTCAATTTTTTTTACTCAAAATTTTTTTCGCTTATTTTTTTGACTCAAATTTTTTACTCAATTTTTTTCTCATTTATTTTTTTATTTTTGGAAATTTATTGATTTAATCACTTAAATTTAGGGGGAAATAGGACAATTTTGAACATTTCGATCTTCTGAACTCAGTAACCTAAAATTTGGACTATTATGTTACTGACTATAGGATCCTCTCGCGGAAATAATACTCTAAAGAAAGTATTTAAAAAAAATAAGAAGGGGAAATGGGGAAAAAGAGCAATTTGGTACATGTTCTATCTTTTGACCTAATGGTCCTAGAAACTTAAAGTTTGGACTATAAGATCCTCTAACGGAAAAAACTTTCTGACCCAAAGTTTTTTTTTTTAATTCTGATTTTAGGGGGTTGAAAGGGGGAAAGTATGATAATTTGGTACATTTTGTATCTTCTTAAAAATTTGGACTATATGATCCTCTCGCGGAAATTATGTTCTGAAGAAAGTATTTTTTAAAAATGTTCCATTCAAATTTGGGGGGGAAATAGGACGATTTTGAACATTTTCTATATTGTGAACTAATGGTCCCAGAAACCTGAAATTTGGACTGTAGGATCCTCTCGCGGAAATAATATTCTGAAGAAAGTACTTTTTTAAAAAGGCACTTCTAAGAAGGGGAAAAGGGGGAAAATTGGTACATTTTCTTTTTTCTGACCTAATGGTCCTAGAAACTTAAATTTTGGACTATAAGATCCTCTCGCGGAAAAAAAAATCCGAGACAAAGTTTTTTTTCAATTCCGCTTCTAGGGTGGTAAAAAGGGTAATAGGACAATTATGTTCTGAACTAATTTTCCCAGAAACTTAAAAATTTTGACTGTGGGATCCTTCGCGGAAATAACATTGTGAAGAAAGTTCTATTTTGAAAATTTCGCTTCTAAGGGGGAAAAAGGGGGAAAGTAGGGTAATTTTGTGTCTGCTGAACTAATGGTCGTAGACCCTTGAAATTTGGGCTGTACGATCCTCTCGCGGAAATAACTTTCTGAAAGAAGTGCTTTTTGAAAATTCCGGTTTGTATCTGTTGAACAAATAGGACTGCACGATCCTCCCGCGTGGACTGCACGATCCTCTCGCGGAAATAACCTTCTGAAAAAAATACTTTTTTGAAAATTCCGCTTTAAAGGGGGAAAGAGAGGAAGGCAGAGCAATTTTGTATCTGCTGAAAATATGGTCCTAGATACTTGAAATTTGGAGTGAACGATCCTCTCGCGGAAATAACATTCTAAAGGAAGTACTTTTTCAAAATTCTGGGGGAAAATCGGGAAAGTAGGGCAATTTTGAATCTGCTGAACTTATGGTCCTTAATACTTGAAATTTAAACTGTACGATCCTTTCGCGAAAAAAAACATTCTTAAAGAAGAACTTTTTCAAAAATTTCGCTCTACGGGGAAAAAGTGGGAAAGTAGGGCAATTTTATATCTGCTGAACTAAAGGTCCTAGATACTTGAAATTTAAACTGTGCAATCCTCTCGCGGACATAATATTCTAAAGGAAGTACTTTTTGAAAATTCCAGGGGAAAAAGGGGGTGAGTGGGGTAATTTTGAATCTGCAGAACTCATGGTCCTAACTACTTCAAATTTCAACTGCACGATCCTCTCGCGGAAATAACATTGTTAAAGAAAAACTTTTTTTAAAAATTACGCTTCTACGGGGAAAAAGGGGGAAAGTAGGGCAATTTTGTATCTGCTGAACTAACATTGTTAAAGAAAAACTTTTTTAAAAATTTCGCTTCTACGGCAAACAAGGGGGAAAGTAGGGCAATTTGGTATCTGCTGAACTAATGGTCCTAGATACTTAAAATTTGAACTGTACAATCCTATCGCGAAAATAACATTCTAAAAGAAGTACTTTTTGAAAATTCATTTTTAAATGGGGAAAAATGGGGAAAGAAGGGCAATTTCGTATCTGCTAAACGAATGGTCCCAGAAACTTGAAATTTTAACTCTATGATCCTCTCGCGGAAAAAACATTTTGTAAAAAGTAATATTTTGAAAAATCCTTTTATAAGGGTGGTGGTGGGGGATAGAAGGGGTTTAATAGGGCAATTTTGTATCTTCTGAACAAACTTGAAATTTTGAATCTGGATGCTCTCGCGGAAATTATTTTTTTAAAAATATGCTTTTTTGAGAATTTTGGTTTTAAGGAGGCCCAAAAGGGGGAAAATAGGGCAATTTGCTAAACGTTAAACTAATGGTCTTAGAAACATGACATTTGGAATATGGGATCATATCGCGGCAATAACATTCTAAAAGAAGTACTTTTTTGAAAATTTCGCTTTTAAAGGGGAGAAAAGGGGAAGTAGTGCAATTTTGTATATGCTAAAGTAATGGTCCTAGATACTTGAAAATTGGACTGTATTTCCTCCCGCGGAAATAACATTCGGAAAGGAATACTTTTTTAAAAATTCCTCTTTTAAGGGGGAAAAGAGGGGAAAATAGAGCAATTTGAATCTGCTGAACTAATGGTCCTAGATACTTGAAAATTGGACTGTACGATCCTCCCGCGGAAATATCATTCGGAAAGAAATACTTTTTAAAAAATTCTTCTTTTAAGGGGGAAAAGGGGGAAAGAAGGCCAATTTTGTATCTGCTGAACAAATAGTCCTAAATACTTGAAAATTGGACTGCACGATTCTCTCGCGGAAATAAAATTCGAATGGAGGACTTTTTGGAAAATCCCGTCTCTAAGAGGGAAAAGTGGGAAAGTAGGCAATTTTGTATCTGCTGAACTAATGGTCCGGGAGACTTGAAATTTGGACTGTACGATCTTTTCGCGAAAATAACATTCTGAAAGAAGTACTTTTTTAAATATTCCGGTTTTGAGTGAGAAAAAGGGGAAAAGTAGGGCAATTTTCTATCTGCTGAAATAATGGTCCTATATACTTGAAATTTGGGCTGTACGACCCTCTCGCGGAAATAACATTCTCAAGGAAGTACTTTTTTGAAAACTCTACTTTTTAGGGGGAAAAGGGGAAGGTAGGGCAATTTTGTATCTGCTGAACTAATGGTCCTCGATACTTAAAATTTAACTGTACGATCGTCTCGCGGATATAACATTCTAAAAGAATTCCTTTTTTTAAATTCTGCTTCTACGGGGGGAAAAGGAGAAAGTAGGGCAATTTTGAATCTGATGAACTAATAGTCCCACATACTTGAAGTTTGGACTGTACAATCCTCTCGCGGAAAGAACATTCTAGAAGAAGTACTTTTTTGAAAGTTCTCCTTCTAAAGGGGGAAAAGGTGGAAAGTAGGGCAATTCTGTATCTGCTGAACTAATGATCCTAGACACTTGAAATTTGAACTGTACGATCCTCTTGCGGAAATTACATTCTAAAATAAGTACTTTTTGTGGAAAGTTCCGCTTCTAAGGGGGAAAAGACGGAAAGTAGGGCAATTTTGTATCTGCTGACCCAATGGTCCTAGATATTTGAAATTTAGACTGCACGATCCTCTCTCTTGGAATTAACATTCTGAAAGAAGTACTTTTTTTTTAAATTCCGATTTCAAGGGGGAAAACGGGGAAGGAAGGGCAACTTTGTATCTGCTGAACTAATGGTTCTAGATACTTGAAATTTGGCTGAACGATCCTCTCGCGGAAATAACATTCTTAAGAAAGTACTTTTCAAAATTCTGGGGGAAAAAGGGGGAATGAAGGGCAATTTTGAATCTGCTGAACTAATGGTCCTAGATTCTTGAAATTTGAACTGAACAATCCTTTCGCGAAAATAAAATACTTAAAGAACTTTTTTAAAAATTCCACTTCTTTGGGGAAAAAGGGGAAAGTAGGGCCCTTTGGGGGATTTTGTATATTTTGAACTAATAAATAAACTAAAAAAATATTTTTTTGAAAATTTTGCCTCCAAGGTGGGGAAAATAGAGCAAATTGGTACATTTTTTATCTTCTGGACAAATGGTCCCAGAAACTTGAAATTTGGACTCTAGGATCCTCTCTCGGAATTAACATGCGGAAAACAAAATTCCGCATCCAAGGGTGGGAAAAGGGGAAAAAATGGAAAATCGGTGAATTTTTTATCTTATGAACAAATGGTCCCATAAACGTGAAGTTTGGTCTTTAGGATCCTCTCGCAGAATCAACATTCCGAAAAAAAAAATTGTTTGAATTATTCCTGCTCCACGGTGGGAAAGGGGGGGGGGGGAAATAGGGAAAATCGGTACATTATTTATCTTTTAAACAAATGGTTCCAGAAACTTGAAATTTGAACTCATCTTGCAAAAAAAACATCTTGAAAAAAGAAGAAGGGGGAAAATAGGGCAATTTTGTATCTTCTAAACTACAACTTTAAGTTGTGATCCTCTCGCGGAAATAATTTTTTGAAAAATACACTTTTTGAAAATTTTGGTTTTAAGGAGGGCCAAGAGGGGGAAAATAGGGCATTTGGTTAATTTTAAACTAATGGTCTTAAAAACATGACATTTACAATATAGGATCATCTCGCGGAAATAACATATTGAAAGAAGTACTTCTTTAAATTTTTTTAAAGGGGGAAGAAGGGCAATTTTGTATCTGCTGAACTAATGGTCCTATATATTGAAGTTTGGACTGTACGATCCTCTCGCGGAAATAACATTCTGGAAGAAGTACTTTTTTGGAAAAATCTGCTTCTATGGGGGAAAAAGAGGGAAAGTAGGGCAAATTTGAATTCTCTCGCGGAAATTACAGAAATGGAAATGGAAGTACTTTTTCGAAAATTTCGCTTCTACGGGAAAAAGGGGGAAAGTAGGGCAATTTTGTATTTGGTGAACTAACTGTCCTAGATACTTGAAATTTGGACTGTACGATCCTCTCGCGGAAAAAACATTCTGAAAGAAGTACTTTTTTTGAAAATTTCGTTTAAAAGGTGGAAAAGAGGGAAAGTAGGTCAATTTTGTATCTGCTGAACTAATGGTACTAGATACTTGAATTTTGAACTGTTTTGTATCTGAAGCACTTTTTTAGAAAATTCTGCCTCTAAGGGGGGAAATGAGGAAAGTAGGGCAATTTTGTATCTGCTGAATTAATGGTCCTAGATACTTGAAATTTGGACTGTACGATCCTTTCGCGGAAATAACATTCTAAAATAAGTACTTTTATGAAAATTCTGCTTCTAATGGGGAAAAAGGGAGAAAGTAGAGATACTTGAAATTGGTACTTTACGATCCACTCGCGAAAATTACATTCTGGGAAATTTTTTTTTTTTTAATTTCGCTTCAATTTGGTACATTGTTCCTTATGCACTAATGTTCCTTGAAACTTAAAGTTTGAACTATGAGATCCTTTCGCGAAAATAAAATTGTTTTGCTACTGTAAATCTTCTCAAAATATAATATTTTACAGGTCGAAACTAACAATTTTTATGTTTAATAAAAAATTAATAAGAATTTGAAGTAATAAAGTTGTTGTTTTTTGTTACAGCTAACCGGTAACGAAGTACCGGGCGAGTTAGCTAGTATTATATATTTTACACCTTACTCGTATTCTTCGTTATAAATTTATGACTTATTTTATACATTACTGGTATTCTTTGTGATAATGTGGATGCATTACTTTGAGTCTCATCGCCTGTTAAAATCATCAATGCTGCAATGTATAAAATAAGAGATTCTATACCTTATTTTATACCTTATTTGGTAATCTAAGTTTTGCTGGGTATTTCTAAAAAACTGTGTAATGTCAATATATATTTTAACTCATTATATTATAACTTTTTATAAAAACCGGTTAACCGATACAAAAAAAACGGTTTCTCGAATATTCGATATTTAAAACTATTCGAAACCGGTCAAGTTTCTAAAAATTAAAAAACCGGTTTACCGGTTTTCGGTTTTGAATACTCTCGTCTGAACATGGACCGATTTTTTTCAATTTCAAAAAAAACTTCGCCCTTGGGCCAAAGAAAGCTTAAGTTTAAAATTTCATACACTGAAAAAAAATATCTTGTAATACTAGCAAAAAAAAATGGTTAAAATTAGCAAAAAAAGCTGTAGTTTTGGACGTTGCAAAAATTTTAGTAATATTAGCAAAACCATTTTGCTAATCAGAAAATTAGGAAAAAGTGGTAAAATCACAAGAATACCATTTTTTTTTGTAAAAAATCAAGTAAAAGTATCAAAAAATATGGTGAAATTACCAAAAACAATAATGGTAAAATTAAAATAGATAATTTTTTTTTTAAATTGGTCAAAAAACAATTTTATTAAGTAATTTTTTTTCTCTGATTAGTAGTTGATTTAAAATTTTGTGAATATATTAAAAATTTTTTAGCCTATTTTTGAGCACCACGTTTTTTAAATGTAGTAATAGCAGCATCAACCATTACTTCAGTTGTTGAATGGTTTCTTCGGATGGACATCGCTAAATTACTCAGAAATTCTAAGTCGACCAGTATACTTGAAGGTGGGTCTAGGACCAATATTTCGGATAGTTACAAACATCAGCACAAACTCATTATACCCTGTACCACAGAGTGGTGTAGGGTATAAAAAGAATTAATTCAAAAAATGAATTGGAAATGAATTAATTTAAAATTATTAATTCAAAAACAATTAATTCAAAATTAATTAAAATTAATTTATTAAAAATAATTAATTCATGCTTGAATTAATTCTTTGAATTAAAATTGATTTATTCACAAAATGAATTAATTCTTTTTTTAAATTAAATTCAAAGAATTAATTCAAGAATGAATTAATTCATTAATTTAAATTTTTGATTTGAGAAATTGAAAGGTGAATTCAATTTTCTGGCTGTTTTACACACCTACTCCGTTTTTTGTTTTACACACCCACTCCGTTTTTTTTCTGCCTGAGAAAGAAGTGTCGAACATATTTTTACAAACCAAGTCTGTATATCCTCTTCCATATATTTTTCTTGCTATTATAGTAGTATCCCAGCAAAACTTTTAAAATGGTCACGGTTATGTAATGCGTAGCAAAAAAAAAATCAAATAAATGCATTGGTCGAAATGCAATGAATGAATAATAGGCATTACTTTTTTGTAGCCTCATCCTATACAAAAATCATCAATCCAATATAGGGTAAAAAAAATCAGTGTCAGATATAGCAATCCTACTTGGTAAAATTTTTTCATGTCAAAAAAATGTTTACAAATGATGTTATCGATATTAAAGTAACATAATTAATTTTTTATGTAAAATAACCAAGTAACTTGCACAATAACGCAAATTACTTGCACAAAAAAATTATCGAAAGAAAACAGAAAAAAACATATACAGACCGCCATTTTTATTTTGTACTAGCTGGCCCGGTCCGCGTTGCTGGCCCAAATATAAGACAAGTATTATATTTCGTCTCGCTTCAAATATATAGCCCCTCAAAAAAAGTAATGAATTTCTTAGCTTAGAAAAATTTGTGGTCGTAGTTTTAAAGATCCGATTAGGCAGATTATTACGAATTTCATGGCTTAGAAAAATTTGTAGGCGTGGTTTTAAAGACCCAATTAGGCAGATAATCATCTTCAAGTTATATTTTGGGAACTACAAAAAAAATACCACATCTTTGATTTTGCGAACTGTTCAAATATAAAACTTTTTTAGTATCATTACGAACAACACAAATAAATTATGCATATTTTTTGTTCTTATCGTGAGCTATTGTCTTGAGTTCAAACAAACCTTTATAGTGTTCCCGAATTTTCCACTTTTCCGGGACATTTTTCTCATTTATATTTCCTTAAAAACCTAATTAGAACTATAATTATAATCAAAAAATCGGTCCGGTCATTAGTAGTCGACATAATTAGACAAAAGTGGGCGTTGAAATTTGTATGGTAAGTTAAACTTGTACATATGTTAACAATACCCAAGGATTTAAAATCATTTGTACAAAATCATTTGTAAAACAAAAAAATTTGCCAAATCGGTCCAGGCTTTTTCAAATGTTGCAAGTTTCAAGCATATTAAAAAATGTTGGCTTTGAAGTGGGGGATGACAATAAGTATTTCCGTAAAATCCTTACTTGGACTATAGGGATCATTAAAGCAAAAATTTACCAAATCAGGCCAGTTGTTCTCCGATTTTAGATGTTTTGAAAAAAGTGGAAATAGACAATTTTTCTTTCCGTAAAAACCATAGTTGTACTATCGAACGTCAACAAATACTACTAACAGCCAAATCGGCCCTGCCGTTCTTCTATTTTAGATATATCGAAATTATAGTAGTCCAACTTAAACCTTAGTTGGACTATGACGAACATTTAAAAAATAAAGTTAAGTCAAATCGATCAAAGGAGGCGTAAAAGTATGCGTGAATAATTTTTTTTTTTGGAAAAAAACGAATATTTAAAAAAAATATTATCCAAATCGGTCAGTTCTCAAGTGATGCGATTATGAACGAACTATGTACATTTGATTTTAATTTATATTTTATTTTTCTATAGAGCAAATTTAAAAGTGAGAAATTGATCCATGTTTGAAAATATATGTATCGGAAAAAGTGAGCGTAAAAATAGGCGCGGGCAATTGTTCTTTCCTTAAAAATCTTTTGCGGACTATAACCAAAAGTGGACGTGTGAATTTTTACTATCCGTAAAAACCTTAGTTGAATTATGAGGAACATTTTCATCTTATTGAATTTTTCTAAAATTAGCCAAAGCGGGCGTTTTCAATTTCTTTTTTAGCAAAAACCAAAGTTGGAATATGATGAAAATTCATTTAAAAAAAAATTTAGTCAAATCGGTCCAGCCATTCTCAGATTTTAGATAAATTGAAAATGTGGGCGTAAAAGTAGGCGTAGTCGATTTTTCTTTCAGTAAAAACTTAAATTTAATTACTATAAACATTTAAATAAAAAATTACCCTGATCGGTGCAGCCGTTTTCCGATTTTAGATAAATCAAAAAAAGTGGGCGTAAAAGTGGGCGTGGTCAATTTTTCTTTACGTAAAAACCTAAGTTGGACTATGATGAACATTTCAAAAAAAAAATCATCCAAATCGGTTCAGCCGTTCTCAACTGATGCTGTTACCAACGAACGACAATTGATTTTTATTTATATATAGATTTTAGTGTGTGTGTCT
Source organism: Pegoplata infirma (assembly GCA_963921195.1). Classification (NCBI taxonomy): domain Eukaryota; kingdom Metazoa; phylum Arthropoda; class Insecta; order Diptera; family Anthomyiidae; genus Pegoplata; species Pegoplata infirma. The sequence goes on along the minus strand of OY992536.1, from coordinate 122,345,890 downwards.
GGTTTGTTTAATTTTTTGTATTATAAAAACGTAAAAAGGAATTGATAAATAAAATTAAAATAAATTATAACTGAATTTAATTTAGTTCGGTTTGAGTCCATATTAATTATTTCTGAGAAATAATAATTGTTGTACAATGAAAAAATCTGAAAAAAATCAAGTGACAACACATGCTAAGTGGAGATGTCGACAGCTTTCGGAAGATGCCACCCTTCCATCATCAGCACTCCTTCGATTGCCACACACTTAATGTGTGTCAGATTAAAATTAGCCATTTAAATGAAACTTTTGAAGAAATTAAGAATTGGAATTACTCCTCTTTGTGTTGAATAACCCGTATTCACCATCAATTCGTGTTGTGTTCATTTCGCAGAAACTTAATCCATCTTAACTTTTAACAGAGTTGTATTTTTCCCATTGTTAACCCTTAGTAGGACTTTTTAAGTCTTGAAAAATGTCCGTTAGGTTTGAATTTTTTTTTCATATTTCTAATTCTTAGAAATTTTACTAAATTGCAATGTACCTTATGAGTTGTGTAGTTATTGTGTTTTATATTGTTGGACTGTATATTTTATAACTGAATTTTTATTTAGTTCGGTTTGAGTCCATATTAATTACACAGCTCAACAAGAAAATGCGTATTGGATTCTGATTAGTGATTTGGATAGTGCCTGTTGCGCTGATTCCAAATCCGGATCCCGAATTTGTCTATCACGTCAGGATTTTGAGTAATTCGCGGTTAAAGTGCCGAAAAAGGGCATTTTTTACCCTTTTTAAAAGCTTATACAATAAGATCCTGACATGCAAATGACTTGGTATCAAGCTCATTCGAAAGCCTGTAATTTTCTCTTAAAGATAAGATAAAATGTTCTAAAAATTTAATTTTCTAAAATACTAAAAAAAAATCATTAGCAAAAAACCTTCCATTTTTTCAATATTTAATTTATTTACACAGTGTTTTTAAACAAATTTCCATACAAATTCATACGTAAATTTTAGATTTAAAGCACTTGTTGCTAGTGATTTTTTTACCATTTTAGAAAATTAAATTCTAAGAAGATTTGATCTTGTCTGAAAGAGGAAATTACACACTTTCGAATGAGCTTAATACCAAGTCATTTGCATGTCAGTATCTTATTTTATAGGCGCTCAAAAATGGTCAAAATGGGCATTTTTTGAAACTTTAACCGCGATTTTCTCAAAATTGTGACGTGATAGAAAAATTTGAGTGACCGGTTTGAAATCGGGGCACCAAACCCTATCAACTTTTTTTGGTTTCATCCAAAACGCAGCGACAAACCTCAGATTTGTAGAGCGGTGTTATTTCTGAGAAATAATAACACTGCGGAACAGTCAAAAATAAACAAGAGGTATGACCATCAATTCTATATATTTCGGACATGCTGATTCGAATGGCGTACTCCGTTTTTTGATGTATGGTTAGGCTGACCATTCGTACTGATTTGATCAGTACATGTACTGATTTTTGATCACGTGTACTGATCAAAAAACGTTGTACTGATTTGTACTGATTTTTTAAAATATGTACTGATTGTACTGATTTTTGAACATTTCAATAAAAAAAATAATTTTATTCGAAAATTCTGTACATAAACTTGAATTTCCATAATATAAGTCGCCAGAGTTGTTTTTTAAAACTTACAATGGAAGTATCTCATCCCTTATGAACCGATTTGCTTAAAATATATATAAAAGAGACGATTTTAAGGTTGGGATGTCTCGGCTTATCGGCCATATCAGTGTTTAAAAATATCGTTGTTCCCTTATGAAACAATGTGGACCTTCGGGAAAATTTCGATAATTCCCGAACTAACAGGAATATCGTCTAGAGCAAAAATAGGTGTCGAATTAAATTTAATAAAGATTATTTTGTATTCATTTGGATATCGTAGGTGTATGTCTTCATATAAATACCCCCCAAAATTTGCACATTTTCATGGAAAAAGTATTTTACGAAGCCGAATTTTTACAAGGTTATGCCGCCATTGGATAGGCATTAAAAAAAACTTTCTTCTTATATGTAAACATCATATAGTTTCTAAGAATGAAATAGCTGAAAAATCCAAAAAACCATTTTTTCGCCATTTTTTGACCCATGTTTTGAACTCCTAAATCCCCGATATGGCCGATAAGCCGAGACACCCCAACCTTAGAATTGTCTCTTTTATATATATTTTACATTTCATGCAAATCGGTTCATAAGGGTTGAGATACTTCCCTTGTTAGGTCTGAAAATGAGATATTTTATAATGAATTTATTCTAAAGAGATTAGAGTTCGTGAATCAAGAGGTTCCTTAACGCAAAAATGAATCTGAGCATGAGGTTCTTTTGATCTTTCTAAATTTATATGAAAATGCACACAGAATCCTTGAGGTTTTCTATAACGAAAAGTTCAATGGGCCGATGGATTTTTTATATTTTTTAGAAAGATGATGTAAATTGCATGAATCCAAATGATTCTGAGATCTTAGATAAGGTAATGTCATCCGAGCTTATTCAAGAAAGCGCTCAGAAAATCAGGGACTTTAAAAAAAGTTTTGAAGTTTTCTTACAGGAAAAGTTGTCAAAACGGAAAAAGTCTTAAAAATCTTTGGGATTTTCTTATTCTCAAAACCGTTGGAATTTTGTTACATTTTCTGCACTGAAACGATCAAAACATTCAAATGAGTCCTTTAAAGTCAACAAAATTTTCTGCAAAATCACGACAGTTGTTTTTTGCAGTTGTTTTTTACAGTTGTTTTTTTTGCAGTTGTTTTTACTCAAAATACTTGGGATCAAGTTAGTTTAACCGACATTTTTTGCGTGTTGAAAAATCATCAGTGTTTTCTCATAGAAAAAATTTTAAGAAAGTTATTTCTAGAAAAAAAAACTATAAAAACTTGGGCGTACTGATTTAGGCTCAGAAAAAAATGGTCACCCTATGTATGGTACAGTTTTTTTGCAAAATGTCTTTAAAGATTGGGCCATTTTCACCCGGTTTTTAACGAAAAAATTTGGAAAGTTAATGATTTTTAAATTTTATGGCACAGAAAACACAGATATGACCTGTAGCAATATTTTTCAAGCAAATTTGTTTTTAAGATTTTGATCTTAGGCCTTTAAATTCGCGAAATTCTTAATTTTTTGATGTTTTTTCGAATTTAACCGCTAAATTGGTTTTTTATCAAAAACTTGGTTCCAATAGATCACAAAGGCATCCATAGCAAAACAAATAGTAGACACAAAACATCTATGTGCTGTGGACCATCATGCTAAAAATCGCGAAAACATGTTTTTTTCGTATGACAGCATCATTTTACGAGATGATTTAAGGGTCCATCTTTTAGTATATAACGTAAGGACCTTTAAAAATCCACTGACCAAAAATTTGGCCAAAAAAGTTTTCATTTGCAAAAGTAAACTTAACAAAAACTATTACTACAGTGTTTGTCCTACAATAAATTCAAATATTGAAAATTAAATACATTTATTTTAGTATTGCATATGTTAAGGAAATTTGAAATTTTCAAATTGAAATATTTAACCCAACAAACATTTACATTAGAAAAACATTGAATCTTATATTGATATATAATTTTAAATCCAAACCTTAGACTTGAAAACGAGTTGAGAATAGCATAGTTCTCAACGTGAAAACAATAGCATTCTCGAAGTAAACGGCATGTTAGTAAATTTTTCAAGTTTATTTTGACTTGATAAATAGTATGAGATTTTTAAACTGTAAATGTTTCTCAAATTTATACACATATTTTACCTGAAGTTTGTCCTCGTTTCGTGACTCTGGGTTTGGCTGATTGTGAGTGTGGTGTATGTATTAGGGTGGTTCATAAAAACAAAAGTTTGATTTTTGTACGGGTCACCCGAAATTTAGCGCAATGAGAAAATAACACCTAATAGGGCCCTATCGGTCACTATCGGGTCCTAAACAAACATTGGGTCTTAAAAAAGTTCACACAATGAAAAAATTGTTTTTTTGATTTTTATTTATTTTTAATTTAATTATAATTTAGTAGCTTGATTTACTTATTAATGACAAAAAGTTTAAAAAAAAAAATAGGCTGATTGGGAGTAAAAATTTTCTAATTTTTTTTTTTAGTTTTAATAATAATAAATACGAGTTATCTGTTTTTTTATAGCGGCCTAATCTCACATTTAGCTGGTCAAAGGGGAGGGGGAAAAACGGATTTTTTTTTTCGTTTTTTGAGGATTTTTCCCATTTCTTCGAAAGAATCTATATGAACATTTTATACAGGTTGAAAGGTTTTTCGAAGACCTATCTAATGGTGTATCGGTCGTGTCCAAATTCGACTTCGTTAAGTTCGTTTTTGTCGAAAATGTATAATTGTTGGGGTAGTTTATATGGAGATATATATACGTACGACCACCAAAATCATATAAAATAATCTCTATCAAAATTAAACTGACCCGTATTTTTTCTCTTGGCGATATTCCTGCTCGTTCGGCTTTTACACGGATTTTCCCGAAGGCCCTAATTTTTTCATAATGTGGCAACTCTTTTTTAAATTTGAGATTGGGCAGCTAAAAAAACAGGTAACTCTTATTTGTTCCCCCTCATTCCCATATTAAAGTTTTATGACAATAGGTGGGTGCCCTGTGAAAGACCTTCCTTGGAAGGAGGAGGATATCAAAAATAACAAAATTTTTTGAGTAAGATCCCAACAATCCTAAATTTTTTCCGATTTTTGAAACTTTTTATTTTATTATTCAATATAAAATTAAAGTCAAACCACGAAAATAATTAAAAACTTGAAAACCAAATTAATGAGTGGCAAAAAAATACTGGAAAGAAACATCAATAAGAAAAATTTAGTTAAAAAAAAATATTTTAAAGAAAAAAAACAAGTAGAAAAATTAAATTCGACTTGGTCGAATCTATGAATACCCTCCACAATGTTATCTGGTAGTAATTTTCTAAAAAAATTAAAAAAATTGCATTACAAATTTTTTATTAGAAATATATTATTTTGAGTAAAACTTTTTTTAATCAATCAGATTTTTTTGAGTGTCAAAATTTTTTTGAGTGTGACATTTCAATAAAAAAAAAATAATGTGTACATTTTTTTTTGGGTGAAACATTTTTTTTGAGTGTAAATATTTTTTTTATACTTTAAAGACATTTTGCGAAGAAACTGTACCATACATATAAAAATGGAGCACGACATTGGAATAAGCAAGTCCAAAATATTAAGTAGTGATGCTCAAAACTATTGTTTTTTCGCGTACAGCAGTAAATGCGCGTTTAAACATATTCTTAACTTAATAGTATTAAATAATGTAAAACGCGAATATGTCGTTCTTATTTAGCATTTGTGTGTCAAAAGTTTAGTGGAAATATGCCCACAGGACCTGTGTCTTATTCCAATTCATAAAGGTTGGATTTACACGTACTTAAACATTTTTGTATGTAGAATATTTAATAAAAATATGTTAAACTTAAAAGACATTTTGCGAAAAAACTGTACCATACATCAAAAAACAAAGTACGTGTAAATCCAACCTTTATGAATTGGAATAAGACACAGGTCCTGTGGGCATATTTCCACTAAACTTTTGACACACAAATGCTAAATAAGAACGACATATTCGCGTTTTACATTATTTAATACTATTAAGTTAAGAATATGTTTAAACGCGCATTTACTGCTGTACGCGAAAAAACAATAGTTTTGAGCATCACTACTTAATATTTTGGACTTGCTATTAAGAAATGATGGTCAAAAGTATTGTTTTTTTTTGGCGTACAACAGTATATGCGTGTTTAAACATATTTTCTATTATTTAAATATTTCAATTTGAAAATTTCAAATTTCCTTAACATATGCAATACTAAAATAAATGTATTTAATTTTCAATATTTGAATTTATTGTAGGACAAACACTGTAGTAATAGTTTTTGTTAAGTTAACTTTTGCAAATGAAAACTTTTTTGGCCAAATTTTTGGTCAGTGGATTTTTAAAGGTCCTTACGTTATATACTAAGAGATGGACCCTTAAATCATCTCGTAAAATGATGCTGTCATACGAAAAAAACATGTTTTCGCGATTTTTAGCATGATGGTACACAGCACATAGATGTTTTGTGTCTACTATTTGTTTTGCTATGGATGCCTTTGTGATCTATTGGAACCAAGTTTTTGATAAAAAACCAATTTAGCGGTTAAATTCGAAAATACATCAAAAAATGAAGAATTTCGCGAATTTAAAGGCCTAAGATCAAAATCTTAAAAACAAATTTGCTTGAAAAATATTGCTACAGGTCATATCTGTGTTTTCTGTGCCATAAAATTTAAAAATCATTAACTTTGCAAATTTTTTCGTTAAAAAACCGGGTGAAAATGGCCCAATCTTTAAAGACATTTTGCAAAAAAACTGTACCATACATCAAAAAACGGAGTACGCCATTCGAATCAGCATGCCCGAAATATATAGAATTGATGGTCATACCTCTTGTTTTCTAAAATAGTGGTCAGTTTTGTCACGCAGTGTAATTGTTGTACAATGAGAAAATCTGAAAAAAAAAATCAAGTGACAACACAGGCTAAGTGGAGATGTCGACAGCTTTCGGAAGATGCCACCATTCTATCATCAGCACTCCTTCGATTGCCACACACTTAATGTGTGTCAGATTAAAATTAGCCATTTAAATGAAACTTTTGAAGAAATTAAGAATTGAAATTACTCCTCTTTGTGTTGAATAACCCGTATTCACCATCAATTCGTGTTGTATTTATTTGGCAGAAACTTAATCCATCTTAACTTTTAACAGAGTTGTATTTTTCCCATTGTTAACCCTTAGTAGGACTTTTCAGTTATAAAATATACAGTCCAACAATATATAAACACAATAACATTAAAATAAATTAATAAATAAAAATAAATAATTAGTTTTTTAAAATATAAAAGAATGCTAAAGTTAATTTAGCTGTCATTACTTAAAACACCATTCATTTAACAAAACCAATGGAGTCCCAGACGTAAGTTTCGATGAATTACAAATGGAATGACAAAGTGAGTATACCCCCATTCCGAAGACACCAATAAGGTTTAATAGATTTTTAGTTAAAAATTAGTGTTTGGTAATAATTTTTTATTTTTACAGGGTACTGGTAAATAAATTTTTGAAGCTATGGCGAATCCTTCACTACACTACAGAGCGTGGGCAGTAGACCGGGTCGAAAAAAAAGTTCCCATTGTGCGGGCTTAATTTTAAAGCTTACCTCGAAAAAGTTCCATAGCCAAAATATAAGATTTTTAGGTCGCGATTTGGTACCGCCGAAATCGTTATTTGTTCATACATGCGCGGGTACAAGGGGGGGGAAAAAGGGGAAATTTCCCCCCCAGACCAAATTTTTAAAATAAAAAAAAGGAAAAGAAAAAAAAAGAAAGAAAAAAAAAGAAAAAAAGAAAGAAAAAAGAAAGAAAGAAAAAAAAGAAAAAGAAAAAGAAAGAAAAAGAAGGAAAAAGGATAAAATTTTCTAAAAATTTTCCACAGAAAAAGAATTTTGAAATCCGAAAATTTTTTATCGGAAAAAATTTGAATATTTTAAAAAGAAAAATCTAAAAATTTTTAAAGGGAGAATCTAAAAATTTTGATAGGGAAAATCTAAAATTTTTATAGGGAAAATCTAAAAATTTTTATAGGGAAAATCTAAAAATTTTTAAAGGAAAAATGTGACCAAATCTGAAAATTTTTTGTGAAAAAATATCTGTCAATCTGGAAGTCCTTATTGCGAAAAAATTTTTTTTTATGGGAAAATTGTTGTGACCGTAACAGTTTGTTATAAAAAATTAGAAAAATTCTGGGACTTTTTCTATAGGAAAAATTTTTCAGAATCTTAGACTTTTTCTATGGGAAAAGTGTCTCAGAAACTGAAGCTTTTTCTATAGGAAAAATATCTCAGAATCTGAAACTTTTTCTTTAGGAAAAATGTCTCAGAATCGAAGACTATTTCTATAGGAAAAATGTCTCAGAATCTGAGACTTTATAAGGGAAAAATGTCCCATAATCTGAGACTTTTTCTATAGGAATAATGTCTCAAAATCTAAAACTTTTTCTATGGGAAAAATGTCTCAGAATCTAGGACTTTTTCTATAGGAAAAATATCTCAGTGTAAGATTTTTTTTATAGGAAATATGTTAAAATATTTTTTCAAAGGAAAAATGTCTCAGAAGCTGAGACTTTTTCACCGTCTCAGAATCTGAGACTTTTTGTATAGAAAAATGTTCCTGAATCTGAGACTTTTTTTTTATAGAAAAAAATGGGAATCACGCCTCAGAATTTGAGTCTTATTTACAGGAATAGGTCGAAATATCTGAGACTTTTTCGATGGGAAAATGGCCTAAGAATCTTAAATTTTTTCTTTAGGAAAAAGGTCGCACAATCTCTGAATTTGAGACTTATTTTATTGAAAAAGGTCTCAGAATATGAGGCTTTTTCGAAAGGAAAAAGATCTTAAAATCTGAGACTTTTTCGATAGGCAAAAGGCTAAGAATCTGAGACTTTTTCTGCAGAAAAAGGTGTCAGAATCTCTAAATTTAAGACTAATTTTAGAGGAAAAAGTCTTAGTATCTTAGACATTTTTGAATGGAAAAAGTCTCAAAATCTGAGACTTTTTCTGTTGAAAAAAGTCTCAGAAGCTGAAACTTATTCTATTGGGTGAAAGTAGCAGAATCTGAGACTTTTTCGATAGGAAAAATGTCCTAAAATCTTAGACCTTTTTCTATAGGAGACTTTGATACTTATTCTATAGGAAAAAAGTCTCCGAATCTGAGACTTTTTAGAAACAGGTCTCACAAATAAGATTCTATTGGAAAAAGGATTCAGAATCTGAAACTTTTTCTTTAGGCAATGTGCCAAAATCTTAGACTTTTTCTATATAAGAAAAAGATCTTATAACTTGAGACTTTCTTATGGAAAAAACGTCTCAGAATTTTAGAATTTCTATAGGAATAGGTCTCAGAATCTAAGACTTTTTCTGTAGGAAAAAAGCCTCAGAGTCCGAAAAAAGGTCTCGGAAAAAGGCCTCAGAGTGTAATACTTTTTCTATATGACAAAGGGTCTCAGAATCTGAGACTTTTTATATTGAAAAAAAGTTTGCAGAATTCGAGACTTTTTGTATTAAAAAGATTTCAGATTCTAAAACTTTTTTCTATGAAACTTTTTCTAATTAAGAATCTGTGACATTTCCTGTAGAAAAAATATCTCAAAAATGCTTTAGATTATGAAGCTTTTTCTATAGTAAGAAGTTTAAGAATCCGAAAATTTTTCTATAGGAAAAAAGTCTTAGATTCTAAGAAATTTTTCATTAAGAAATTTGTTGATTTTTAATTGAAAAATCGCCTGCAAGTGCTCTGCAGCCGATTTTTATTTGATTTTATAGCTTTATTTTATTTTTTAGCTCTGCCATCACTTTTTTTGCAAAAAAAAAAAGTAAGTATCCCTGTTTTTGCTTGTCCGACAGCGGTAAATTGATATTTTTTTTTTATTCGAGTAAAAAAAAAAAATTTCCCCCCCCCCAAACCCAAAAGCTGTACCCGCCACTGGTTCATAACTTTGTCATTTGATGTCCGATCGTTTTAAAAAAAAATTTGTTTGAAAGTCCTCCGCGAGTACTAAATTTGACCCATATCTGGTTTTGACCTCTGAGCTCATCTTCGTGTCATGAGTGTTAGTTTCTCAGCTTTCTACCCACCTAAATGATTTTTATTTTTCCATTAAATTATAGCATTAAAAAATTCATGAAATTCTTCCCTTAGAAGTACCCTCTTAAATTAATTAACAAAAAAGTTACATTCAATTTTAAATTTCCATAGAAAAAGATTTAAAACACTTGTTCGTATGTATTTAAATACAAACTAAAAAAATTAAACATAGTTTAAAGGCATAATAACAAGTGTTTTTTCTAATTTTCTTTATATTGTATATGAAAATCTTAAATCAAATGTAACTTTTTTGTTAATAAATTTAACTGGATACTTCCAAGGGAAGAATTTCATGAATTTTTTAGTGCTATAATTTAATGGAAAAATAAAAATCATTTAAGTGGGTAGAAAGATGAGAAACTAACAATCATAACAAGAAGATGACCTCTGAGGTTAAAACCAGATATGAGTCAACTTTAGTACTCGCTGAGGACTTTCTAACAATTTTTTTTTTTAAAACGATCGGACATCAACTGACAAAGCTATGAACAAAAAACGATTTCGGCGGTACCAAATCGCGACCTAAAAATCTAATATTTTGGCTATGGAACTTTTTCGAGGTAAGCTTTAAAATTAAGCCCGCACAATGGGAACTTTTTTTTTCTCCTTTATGGTCGACCCAGTCTAGTGGGCAGCAGTCCTGGCTTTAGTTATAAAATTAAAACATAAAAACTCATTTATATAGCAAAGCCAATGGAGTCCAGTTTTGATGAGTTACAAATGGAATGACAAAGTAAGTGTTCCTCCATGCCAAGACACCAATGGGGTTAACTAGTTTTTAAAATTAAAAATTTGTGTTTTGTAATAATTTTCTATTTTTACAGGGTACTTTTAAATAAATTCGTGAAGCTATAGAGGATCCTTCACTTTAAGAAAAAGCGTAGGCAGCAGTAACTGGATTAAATTGTATAAAAAGGTCGTTGGTAAATTAAATCATACACAACATTTATTATATTAATATGGATTTATTGTGTAAAAATTTTAAATTCAACATACATATATTAAAATTTTTACAAAAACTTAATAAAAGAATTATTTTAGCATAAATGTGGTACACAGAAAAAATATTCGATGGAAAAAAACAATTAAATATTTACTCAGCTTAAAATTTGACATTCAATTAAATTTTACTTGAATCAATTAACCATTTGCTCAAATCTGAAAAATTCACAGTATGACATTTAAAAACAAAAAAACTTATCAAAGTAGGCTGTTGAGTTTTTGTTTTAGTTTTCGTAAGTCGCCAAACAGAAAAGTACGTGCATTCACACAAGACAAAGAAAAAAAAAAAAAATATAAAACACAAAAAAAAAAATCAATTTAAAAAAAGATAGACAAAAAACACTAAAATTGTATAATATTGATTAAACATTCACTCAAATCAAGCATCGGTTTAATCAAAAATAACCAAAAAATATTGATTAACCACTCACTAAAATCAAGCATTGGTTTAGTCAAAAATAACAGAAATATACCTATTAATCATTTGCTCAATTCAATCACTGGTTTAATCAAGGATCAGTCAATGACTGGCCTACAATTTTAGTGCTTGATCCAACAATTTTCCTCATTAGCTGACTTTTAATTAAAATAATGCTCAACCTGGTGTATTTCGTGCTTGATCTAACAACTCATTTTTATCTGTGTAATTTTTACCATTATTTTTAGTTACCTTTTCTAATAATTTTATATTTCACCATATTTCTTTTGGTATTTTTTACCAAGTGTTTGCCTAAATAGCATAAGCATTTTCTTCAAAATTTATTACATACACTGAGGGGAAAAAGCATATTTAAATTAAACATTTTCGTTTTTAATTTAAAAATGCTATATTATTTTCCAAAAATTTTATTATTTATATTGAAATATGTTGATTTAAAAATAAATATTTTTATTTTAAAGTTGTTTACCTCTTAATTTAAAAATGAATCATCTCATATTTATTATGCTGTCGTAAAAGCTCGTTACAAGTTTGAGTTATTTCCAATTGAAATTTTCATTCTAAAAACTATATTGTTTCATTTTCAATTTGATGTCAAACAATTTTAATTTTAGTTGTGAACTGACATTTCAAAATCATATGTCAAATTTTAAGATGAAAACATTTTTAATTTGAACATGTTCATTATAAAAAAAAATATTGCGTCATTTCTTACTTTTTGCAACAAAAAAAATGGAAGTTTATGTTAAAAAAGGAATAGTCCCTAAGATATAATGAATTATATCTGTAAAAAATTAAATTTATGTTTAATATCTATAAGCAATGGTAAGTTATAAACTTTAATATGTTTTTTTGTTAACTAACTTGATTTTGTTATTCTTTGGTTAAAGGGCTTCTCTGGTTGTTGTCGTGGAAAAAATAATTGATGAGAATTATAAACTGGACTTTAAAATTCTATTCCCGGAAAGGAAATTAATAAAATAATTAAGTATAATCAAGTTAAGTATAATGTGCAATTTTTAAGTAATTTAAGTTTTTAATACAGTCAATATAGCCTGATAACAAAGTTTATCATTTTACCAGGCTACATAGACTAGGTTTCATATAAAAAATATCAAAAATCTTATACCAAACTGCATATTATTTCTTTATTATTTTAAATAAATTGTTTAATATTAAACTTAAAAAAAATGTTTTAATAAATAAAATAAAATGGTATGGAACAACATAAAAATAAAAATATATCAACCTTAAATCAATAATTTCGCAACTTTAAATTGAAAATGAAACAACTTTGATTCTAAAACGTCAGTTTTTATTTGCCCATTTTAAAAATAAAAATAAACATTCTTAAATTGAGCAAAAACAAAGTTTGTTGACTTTTGTCACTGTTTTCTTTTTAATTTGAGATTGTTTCTGCTTGATTTGAAATTTTTTGTTCTTAGTGTAAGCGTTTTGGCTAAATTACGAAGACTACTTCGTCGGTTGTAGTTTTAGCATATTTTTGGTTAAATTATGTCAGATTTTTGCTCACTCCGACACAGATTTTTGTTTGCGTGTAGATTGATAATTTTTGTTTGGGATGAAACTCAAAGTAATAGATGAGATTTACATAATGCACAAAAATATCAAAAGGTAATGCCTACGGTAAGCGGAAGAAAAACAAGTAAAAAAGTTAAATTCGGCCTTGCCGAAGGTAGTGATACCCTCCACAAATTTAAAAAGATTATTGCAAAAAACTTTTTTTAAAGAGAAAATACTTTTGAAAAAAAAAAAAATTTTGACAAAAAAAATTTCCGCGAAAAAAAAAATTGTTGGTACAAAAAAAAATCCGCGATTTTTTTATTTTTTTTGTCAAAAAATATGTTCGTACTTGTTTAAATACCATTTGGTGTTCAATTATGTTCACATATGTCAACCAGCAGCCGAATTAAAGCATTTTGTATTTTTAGGTTATGTTGAATGTACTAAAATTTTTGAGGTGTCCTTACATTTTCGTTCATAACTTTTGAACCGCTGAACCGATATCGATCAAATGCAATACCAAACTTCTCAGGAGAACTTCCAATATATATGTTAAGTTTCAGTCTTCTCCGTGTAATACTTTGGCCGTGATCACCATTTCCACAGACAGACGGACAGACGGACATCGCTAGAATGTCTTAAAATCGATCGGGGATCATGAACATATATACTTTATGGGGTCGCAGACCGATATTTCGATGAGTTACAAACGGAATGATAAACTTATATATACCCTCTATCACTAAGTGGAGGGTATAAAAATAATGCCTATTTTTATATGTTTTTTTGGCTATGCATTACATGGTAATGCATTAAATAACCGTTAACATTTTTAAGGCTTTGCTGGGATAATTTTATTTTACACATTTTTGCTCATAAATGGGGGAACAAAGTTAAAGTGTTGTAAATGCTAAAATCTCAGGATATTTCTAACCCAATTTCATTTAAAACTTTGTTTTATTTTGTTTAAACAACTGAAAAAGGGGAAATTAAAAAAGTAACATCGCACAATAATAAAAAAATGTTACTGTCTACATATGTATGTTCTACCATTTATTAGAGTGAGCGGAAAATAATCTTTCGTCAAATTTGTAGTAGGCCAGTCTAACTGGTTAGTTCAAATGTTAGACCTAGTTAAAAAAGTCAATCATGCTTGGTATTATTTTTAATAAAATAAGGCAAAGTAGGCAACTGCTTGGGACTCCATATCGGCCCTCACTCTGGTTTTTATATATGGGATTTCATGCCAAATCCCACACTTTCGGACCCGACCCCCTTCTATTTCGCTCATTTTTGAATCCAAGCCAGTTTTAAGTAATCAATTTTTAAAAATGGCGGTTTTTTCAAAAAGCTTGAGAATTAAATTTTTTAAATAATTTTGACCAATAAAAAATGTCGATATCTTAAAAAAAGTTCGTAATTTTGTTGGTGTTTAAATGTAGTTTTAGAAAAAACAAGTAGAAAAGTTAAATTCGACTTGGCCGAATCTATGAATACCCTCCACAATGCCCTTTTTTAACATTTTTGATTAGAAATATTTTATTTTGTGTAAAAAAACTTTTTTTTAGTAATTTAAAAAAAAAAAAAAAAATAATTTTCTAAATTTTTTTGAGCGGAAAAATTTTTTTGAGTGTAAAATTTTTTTCGAGTGTATTTCTTTTTTTTTAGTGTAAAAATATTTGGGAGTGACAAAAATACGTTGTAAAATATTTTTGTGACTTACCAATGTTTTAAAACATGTTTAACGGGTTTTAAGGTGAAACTAATCTGAAATTCACGGTTTTGCTAATAACTTTTGAACCACTGAACCGATTTGGCTGAAATTCAACACGAACCAGGCCAGGGAAATGAAAAATATATATGCTAAGCCTTAGCATCCTCAGAATTGTCTTTCGAAAGTTAGCGTGTTTTTTATCTCATATATTCACGAAAAACCCTTGCCGAAATGCAGTATTTTACTCATAACTTTTGAACCACTGGACAGATTATGCTGGATTGCATAATTGGTTGAAAACACACTAACTTCCGTAAAGCCTTTCAAAAGTTAGTGTGTTTTCAACAGACAGACAGACGGACAGATATCGCTAGATCGCACAGTGGGAAAAAACACCAATCTGGCAGAAAAAAAATCATATCTTATAAATTATTGGTCTGATCCGATAACAATGCTTGGAGATTTTATAGCTAAGGATATGAGCTTTTTGGATAATGAACAATAAGCAACTTTTTTTTCAATACAGGGTAACTTAAAAGGTGTTATATACGACTACCTCAGATGTGTTATTTGTTGTACCTGTTAGCTGTAGAAAATTATGTTTAAAATAAGAATTTTATAATTTTTGAAAAGTAAAAGGGGCAATTAAATATTGTAAGTGAAATCTGATAACATTTGGACATATACCCTACATGAGCCTTAGCAATTAGCATAAGCATATACGAATTTTTAGTTAACCTTTCGTCAACGTATAGCGCCAATGCCTCTTCTGGTGTGTATCATGTCAGTGCTTCAGAGGCGTAAAATACAGCTTTATTATCTTTGTACCCTTTTGGGCTGCACCTCTTTTTCCATATTTGAAGAGACTTACTTTGTGACGACCAATAATTCTTCAATGCTGTTATTTTGTAAAAGATCCGAAACACGACTCCTCTTGGATTTTCTTGTCTTTTCCGAAAAAATCTTCAAAAGACGCACTCGAGGTTAAGACGGTCCTGGTTCTTTGTCTTCTGCTAGAAAATCTATATTCTCATTCAATCATATATTTTAATATATGGTTTTGAATTGAGAAAAGTGTGAAAGAAAAATTTTTTAATTTTTCTAAAAATTTAAGACATCCTGGTTTGTTTCTTACTAGTTTCATATTATCCAGTTATAATAATCTTCAGAAAAACTTTTAATGTCAAATTTATTTAGTTAATAGTCAATAAAACTCTATATGTGAAAATTATTTACAGATCGCAGCCGACAAGGATTGAACTCATCATCATCTGTAATACTTTGCTATTAACTGCTTGTAACGTACAATCACTCTAGACCAGCGACAGGCAAACACATACTATCATATTTTGTCTTTGTGTGTGTAACATGTAGCACTCTCATACTCAATGCACTAAAAGAAACTTATGGTAAAAATAATAATGCATTTAACCATTTAAAAAATAAAAAAGATAAAAAATGACATTGGTTAAAATGTCTAGCAATGTAATATTTAGTGAATAGTGACAAACTAAGCATTCTGGTTTACCAAAAAAATATTCCTTAAACAAGAATTTGACATTAAAATTCTTTATTGATTATTTCTCTAAGTATATTTTAAGCAAGAAGAGAGGAGAAAATTGTGTTTTTTTGATTTTGTTTAATGAGTGAGAGCATGTAGGTGTGAGAGTAAAAACGCCGCGTAGTGCTTTTGCCTGTCGCTGCTCTAGACCGATACGCCACGTAGGCTGTTAAGCAAGTATCAACTAAATCTGATTTTTTCAATTCGAGTGTGGTTGTTGCTATTGTTTTTTTCTCACAGAAGACTTGTTATTGTAATGTGTAAACAAACTTTTATTTTTAGTAATCATTATTCTTCTTCCTCTCCTTCATCAATTCTGATCTAAGTACTTATTTTTGCAAACATTGCCAGACATGGTCTATATTTTAGACACAAATGTTAGGTGTTGCCATTTTTCCAAAGATACTGATTGCCACTTAGGGCGACTTATAGTCGTTATTTTAATGTTTTCAAAACTATATAAATTTCGAGAAACACAGGCCCATCTACTTTTAAATTTACTACACAAACCTCGCACCCTAACAGTTAGTTTTTTTATAGTTATCATTACCGTTGCAGATGTTTTTCCAAGTTTGGACAAGATGTAATTATAACTGTAGTGTTCCGATCAGAAGCACTGTCGCATTCACGCCAAACTTCAAATATCTCTCTCCGTTGAAATGGCATGTCAAACAAATTTAAAAAAAACCAAAGAGTTTAACCAATTCAAATGATATTATTAACTTTATTTTTATTTAAATTCAATTTTTTATAATTACGAAAAACTAAAGAATTAGTTATGTTTCGTAACAATATTTTTTATTAAGAATTTTTTCACCAACTGAATGCGACTAAAATCATTTATTAAAACATCATAAAATCACAACTTATTTTAATTTAGCACGAACTTTTTTCAAGATTTCGACGCTCTACTATGTTAAAAACAAATTACTAACAATCCTTTGCAATTCTCAATATATACGTGAGTCGCGTTCATCGCTACCTAGGTATAGAATTATAATTATTGAAAGACCAAAATTACAAAAATAATTTTTAAAAATCGCTACGCAGGCCTACGCAGCTAATTTTTTGAATAGTAATACTTTATTATATGTAGAATAATCTATAATTAAAGATTAAGCAGCATCTGACGGCGTTTTTTTTGTAGCTCCATAAGAATTTAAACAAGTTAAAAAAAAACGTTGTCTATGTAATTCGTTACGAGGGAGCCCTAGCAAAACAGATAACGTATGGAAATTTATATATAATACACCTAATAGCACCCTTTAACAGAAAGCAAACACTTGGTAGGTAACGGCTTACCCCTTCCGATACACGGCGATGACAAGTTTACTATTATAAACAATTAAGTGCGATAGCCCAATAAATTGTCAACATTTAATGCACTAAAAAAAAGTGCGAACTAATTTTAAGGAAAAATTGACAATAAATTAAAGAATCGAATTTTTCTTTAATTTTAGTAAAATTTTCTTAAGAAATAGAAAATTTCATAGACATAAAGAAAAATTAACTTGACTTGATAACATCAAAAAATGTTGCTTCTTTAAAAAATTAAAAAATTTTTCTTTAACTTTTATTTCTTGAATCAAATAAAAAAATTCTTTAAAAATATTACACAAATGTAAAAAAAAAACATTAAAGAAATTGTTCTTGAAAACTATACTTTAATATTAATACACTATAATAGATTTAAATAAGTATATATTAGTTTTAAGGAAGACATTCTTGTTTATATGCACACAGAAATTTTTTCGGAGGTTGAGAAAAATGCCAATTTCATCATTTAATTCTCAACTAGTATAAAGTTGAATAGGTTTAAATATTTTAGTTTTGGACACTAACGATTGGCGATTGTCATTCAAATTCACTACGCAACTTGTAGTGTAGACTTTTTAATTTTTTGGTTAAAAGACTGATAAAGTTTTTTTAAAACAGATAAATGATAAAATATTAATAGCATAAAAAATATAAATACAAAAAGATTTTTCCTTTTGAGCTAAATTATTCCTATTTTTTCGTAATTTTAAGAAATATTTCTTTAATTTTAATATGATTTCAAACTTAAATTAAATACATGTACACTTAATTTTATTAAATAAATGCACAATTTTCACACTAAATTTAAAGAAAGATGTTTTATAACAATAAGGAAATTTTTCTTTGGAGCCAAATTATGTGCAGTTTTTCTTTAATTTTAATAAAATTTCTTTAATTTTAAGAAACTTTTTTTTCAGTGTGGTTAATATTTCCTTAATGGCTTAACTAAATTTTAAGTTCTTTACGGTTTTAAGTGCAGTCACTATCCCGCTTTAAAATCGCATTAAAACTTTGTTAAAAAGTGTTAGTTATTTTTTGAATTATTTCCCGCTAGATTGGGACTTTTTCCCACTGTGGATCGTCTTAAAATCGATCAAGGATCATGAATATATATACTTTATGGGGCCCTAGGCCAATATTTCGATGTGTTACAAACGGATTGACAAATTTATATATACCCTTTATCACTAAAGTGGGGGATATAAAAATATGAAAAAATTATTAAAAGTAACTATCACTCAATTTGTAACGTTTAAAAATAAAACCGACTTTTTAAAAAGTCCGAAACCTTCCATTTGTTTAAAAAAATCTAAAAATTCTACTCTAAATTACGCAACTTTCAAGCTATAACTCGAGATGGTATCACCACAACTCGTTCAATTTTTTAAATTTTAAAAATTGTACCTTTTTTACTCTGATTTATTTAGGGCCTAATTTTGTAAAACGCAACACGGCTATTTACCTCGCGTTGGACAATTTTCTATTTTGTAAAACGCGGGGGCTGAACAGCTGTTTTTTTCGCGTTGACTTACGTGTTTTTAGCAGGGTTTACAATTAGCATACACAAAAAATTTTTTAAACAATATAATACTACAAATATTTCACGCCTTCAATATTTTTCTTTATTGCTAATTTAAAAATTAGAATACTAAAGCAATTTTTTTAAATTGCTAATTTATAAATTCAAACTTGAACATATTTTCAAAATGAATATACACCAATACCCCGGTTTGCGTCGCCTCGGTTTGCGTCGTTTCGAAGTTGCGTCGTTTTCAAGTTTCTGTGATTTCGAAGTTGCGTCGTTTTGGTTTTAGTTTGCGTCGCATGGCTTCGAAGTTGCGTCGCCAGTGCTTCGATTTGCGTCGTTGATATAAAAATGTGTGTACAAAGCTTGCTTTTATACTATGATTTTTTTTTTTTTTTATCTTAATATTTCATGAATTGCTTTTTTTTATTTTAATTAAAACTGTTTTCAAAAAAAAAATACAAAAAAAATGCATTTTTTATTGAAAAATCAAAATTTTCTGCTAAAATTATGAATCTCGGAACCAATTAAATGAAAATCAATACAAATGTATGGAAAATCGTGCTTCGGTTTGCGTCGTTTCGGTTTGCGTCGCGTTTCTCCGGTCCCAATTAACGACGCAAACCGGGGTATTGGTGTATTCAAATTTTAAAATTTCTGAAGAAAATATTTTAGCAAATTTAAAAATTTGAAAATGAAAAAAAAACTGGTGACAGCAAATTTAAAAATTTTAAAATTAAAAAAAAAAAACTGGCCACAGCAAATTTTAAAATTTTAAAATTGCAATTTTAGCAAATTTCAAAACATTTAAAATGCTTAAATTGTAAATTTCAAATTCCGAAAATTGCAATTTGGTAAATTTGAAAATATTTAACATGCTTGTTTAGAAAACTTAAAAACTGAATATATTACAATTTGAAAACAATACAAATTGAATACACATACATACGTATGTGTGTATGAAAAAAAAAAAATGATGAACGATATTTATTAAACCAATCCATAAATATTAGAAAATAAAAATGTTACACGGTTTTTGTGCAGACTTCTAGAATATATTTTCTAAAGTATTTTTGCCTCCTAAACACAAATCTTTCATCAGAAAATTTGTATCGCCTTCTCGAGATATAGGCATTTTAGTTTTTTGTGGGCCAATACCTCAAAGTCAACAATTCTTTTAGTATTGGAAAAATGTATGTTAAAAATTGGCATGAGTTTAAAATTTTTAAAAAATTTTAAAATTACTTAAAAATATTTACTTTTAAATGCCGAGTGACGCCTTTTGAATTTCTATATGGCTGATCCAATATGGCGCCCAATTTTTTAAAAATATTACAGATTCGCTTAAAACGTTTTATATATGGGTTCTTGGGGTCGCTTAACAAGAACCTGCAGTTGGATTTTTAAAATTCAATATGGCGGACTCAACATGGGGACCAATATTTTTAAAAAATAAACCGATTTGCTTGAAACTTTATATGCTCGGTGTTTTGGGGTCGCTAAAGAAGAATCTGAAGTTAGATTTTCTAAGTTCAAGGTGGTGGATCCAACATGGCGATAAATGATCCGACCCAGTGGCGTATTAGGTTCAATTACAATTAGGTTCATCAAAAAATGAACCTAATTGTAAGTAAAATGTAGTCAAATCTTAAAATGCGACTTTGTCTTTGAGAAAAATGCCTCAGAACAAGACTATTTCTTAAAAAAAAATGTATCAGAATCTTACACTCTTCTAAAAAAAATGTCTCAGAATCTAAAACTTTCTATAAGAAAAATGTCTGAGAATCTAAGACTTTTTTTATAGGAATAATGTCTTAAAATATTAGCCTTTTTCTCAGAATCTAAGACTTTTTCTATAGGAAAAATGTCTCAGAATCTGAGACTATTTCTATAAAAAATTCTCAGAATCTGAGGCTTTTCTACATGAAAAATGTTTCAGAATCTGAGAACTTTCTTTAGGAATAATGTCTCTGAATCTGAAAAATGTCTCAAAATCTGAGATTTTTTCTATAAAAAAATCTAAGAATCTGAGGCTTTTCTATATGAAAAATGTTTTAAAAAAAATGTTTCAGAGACACAAGCTGGGACTTTTTGTGTAGAAAAACGCTAAAAATCTGAGACTTTTCTATAGTAAAAATATCTTTTTCTATGGGAAAAATAATTCAGAATCTGAGACTTTCTCTTTATGAAAAATGTCTTAGAATCTGAGTCTTTTTCTATATTAAAAATGTTTCAGAATCTGACAATTTCCTATTGGCAAAATGTCTGAGAATCTGAGACTTGTTCTATAAGAAAATGTCTAAGAATTTGAAACTTTGTCTATAGGAAAAGTGTTTAAGCATCTGAGACTTTTTCGATTGGAAAAATGTCTCAGAATCTAAGAAATTTTCTGTAGAAAAAATGTTTGAGAATCTGAGACATTTTCTATAGGAAATATGTCGAAGAATCTGAGACTTTTTTTATAAGAATCTGAGACTTTCTATAGGAAAATTATCTCAGAATTATAAACTTTTTCTATAGGAAAAATGTCTAAGAATCTTAGACTTTTTCTATAGGAAAATTTTTTCAGAATCCGAGAGTTTTTCTTTAGGAAAAATGTTTTAGAATCTAAGAATTTTTGTATACTGTTTTCTTTTTAAAAAGGTCTCAGAATCTGAGTAATTTTTCTTAAAGAAAAGGCGAAGATTTTCTCAGAATCTAAAACTTTTTGTGTAGAATGTTTCAGAATCTAAGAAAATGTGCTAGACTAGAAATATCTCAGATTCTGGGAAAATGTCTTACAATTGGAGTCTTTTCTTTTAGAAAAGTATTTTATGAATATATTTATAGAATCATTTTCTAAAGTGACTTTTCCCCGAGAAACGTTTTTCATTGGAAATATGATTTAGAGTCTTTCACTTTTTCTATAACAAAAACTGTCTTAACTGGAAATTGTCATAGAATCTTAGACTTTTCTTTGAAAAAAAATTCAGATTCTTATAATCTTCATTGGAAAAATGTATCAGCATCTGATACAATTCACACATTAAAAAAAGACTTAAGTCTCTCAAAAAATTTTAAAATATTAAAAAAAATTTTAATTTTTTCCCCAACAGTTGGGGTTTCTCTTTTTTTCAATTTCCTTTTGTAAGTATTCCGGGTTCTAGCCCGAGATAATCGGAGTTCACGGCTAAAAAAAAATTAACAAAAGAAGTGCGGTTTCATCCGTAATATCTCTTATTCTTCTTTACTCTGTGATTGAGTTCAAGGAAAAGATCAAGACAAATTCTAAAACATGTGCTGTTATGAAAATTTTTTGTAAAAAAAAAATTGACAAAAAATATTGGGCCCCCACCGAAATAAAATCCTGGATACACCCCTGATCCGACCTAATATTCGGTTCGGCTAAAAAGCCGAGGCGAATATTCTGCCACATTTTTGGCCGAATAAAGAATAATTATAAGATATTGTAGTCACGTGTTGAAAAATGCACCAAACTCGTTTATGAAAAATTTCAAGCAAATCAGGTTACATAAAAAAAAATGGTCGCCATGTTGGATCCGTCATTTTAAATTTGGGAAATTCTACTTCAGATTCTAATTTAGCAACCCAAAATGCGTAAAAAGTTTTAAGTCAATTATTTTTAAAAAGTATCGCCATGTTGGATCCGCCATTTTGAAGTTAGAAAATCTAACTTCAGATTCTTCCTTAGCGACCCAAAAAACCAGTGCATACAATATTTCAAGCAAATCGGTTTATTTTTAAAAATATTGGTCGCCATGTTGGGACCGCCATTTTGAATTTTAAAAATCCAACTGCAAGCTCTTTTTAAGCGACCACAAGAACCCATATATAAAGAATTTTAAGCGAATCTGTAATATTTTTAACAAATTGGGCGCCACATTGGATCAGCCAATAGAAATTTAAAAGGCGTCACTCGGCATTCAAAAGTAAATATTTTTAAGTAATTTCAAAATTTTTTAAAAAATTTTAAACTCATACCAATTTTGGAGAGAGGGGTGGCTTGGTTGACGCAGGTATTGGTCCACAAAAAACTAAAATGCCTATATCTCGAGAAGGCGATACAACTTATTCTGATGACAGATTTATGTTTAGGAGGCAAAAATACTTTAGAAAATGTATTCTAGAAGTCTGCACAAAAACCGTGTAACATTTTTATTTTCTAATATTTATGTATTGGTTTAATAAATATCGTTCATCATTTTTTTTTTCATACACACATACGTATGTATGTGTATTCAATTTGTATTGTTTTCAAATTGTAATATATTCAGTTTTTAAGTTTTCTAAACAAGCATGTTAAATATTTTCAAATTTACCAAATTGCAATTTTCGGAATTTGAAATTTACAATTTAAGCATTTTAAATGTTTTGAAATTTGCTAAAATTGCAATTTTAAAATTTGCTGTGGCCAGTTTTTTTTTTAATTTTAAAATTTTTAAATTTGCTGTCACCAGTTTTTTTTCATTTTCAAATTTTTAAATTTGCTAAAATATTTTCTTCAGAAATTTTAAAATTTGAATATATTCATTTTGAAAATATGTTCAAGTTTGAATTTATAAATTAGCAATTTAAAAAAATTGCTTTAGTATTCTAATATTTTCTGTAGTAATACTAGAAAATTATTATATTCTATGCAATTTTTGACTACTGCCAGCAGCAAAACAAACCCTGGTTTTTAGTACAAATTATATGGAAAATGGAATTTTGTAAAACGCAAGAGAGTTTTTTTCATCACTTGAAATGTCAAAATGATCACTTGAAATTTTGGGGCGTTGATGTAACAAAAATGCTTTTAAATAGCAAAATATAAGTTAATAATGTTGGAATATGTAAACATACAATAAAAAAGTAATAAATATGTAAAAAAATCTTCTCCGGCAGAAGAAAAACATCGAAAATAGCCTGACGGTCCATGGCTGTTTTCAACTAATTTATATTTAAAATACAACATTTCTTTTGTTTACTTTTTTTTGTTCTCTTGTTTCTCAAATATTCTCTTTGTAGGTGTTGCCTTATCATATATATGTGTTTCCCCACGAAAATGGGTGTGTATCCCCTACAAAATGGGTAGGCAATTTTCTCAATTTTATAATATCTGGCAACACCGATTCTAATGTAATTGACATTTCAAGTGATAACGTAAAGATTGAACGCAAAAACGTAGTGATTTACAAAATTGCATTTTTTCAGCCTCGCGTTCACGTTAGCGTTGGTGATGTGTTCAACGCGAGTGATTTACAAAATTAGGCCCTTAATATCGTGTCACAGTGTATCCTTTGTATGGAAAAGACGCGCATAGAAGTTTTTTAATTACAACTCTTAAACAGATAAACGTATTTAAACGTTTGGTACAGTTTTGGAAACTAGGGGCTTTGAGAATTTTTTTGATGTTGTTTCTATGATGTACTGTCAATACACTCATAAAAGTTTTACAGTTACTGTTTCACAGTCAAACAAATAGTTTTCGTTTCAGTTAATATTAAAAGAAAATTCGTTTGTTTCACATACAAATATTCTGATCAACTTTTTGAACGTTTATTAAAAAACATAACTGTCTATTAAATAAAATTTTCCGTAACGTTTATTTTTTCAGTTATTTAAAAAACAAACCACATTATTTTACATGTCGTTTGTTATTGTCAGTTATTTGAAAATTTCTAAAAATCTTGGTGTTTCACAAATGCATTTTAAATGGAAATGCAGTTTTGAAGTGCATTTTTCAAAACTTTTTCCCCTTTGAATTTTTTTTTAATTATCATATTCGAAAAGTTTACAATTTTTACTACAAAATAATGTCCTCCTTATAATGGACCCACTGTGTGTGCTATTTTTAAAAAAATTTTAAAAATTCCCTTAAAACAAATTTTAATATTTTAAATTAAACCAAAAAAAATCTGAAATTACATGATTTTTTAAAAAATTCTAAAAAATGGCACACACAGTGGGTCCATTATTAGAAGAACATTATTTTGGAGTAAAAATTGTAAACTTTTCGAATATGATAATTAAAAAAAATTCAAAGGGGAAAAAGTTTTGAAAATTGCACTTCAAAACTGCATTTGCATTTAAAATGCATTTGTGAAACACCAACATTTTTGGGGTTATTATATACAAGAAATGGACAAAAATACCTTTCTAATGTGCATAAAAACAATATGATACGCCTCGTACTTTTGAAAATATAACGGTTAAAAAACATGTCTTTTTACATGATTTTGGTATAATTTAAAAAATAAAAATTTTTTAAGGGAAACTTAAGGAAGTATTTTTTAAAATAAATATTAAAAATAGCATACATTCTCGGTCCATTGTAATGAAAACATTTTTTTGTAGCAAAAATTCTAAATTTTCCAAATGTGCTAATTAAAAAAAAATTAAAAGGGGTAAAAGTTTCGCAAAATGCACT
Organism: Pegoplata infirma; assembly: GCA_963921195.1. Taxonomy (NCBI): domain Eukaryota; kingdom Metazoa; phylum Arthropoda; class Insecta; order Diptera; family Anthomyiidae; genus Pegoplata; species Pegoplata infirma. Next base: position 122,320,654 of record OY992536.1, on the reverse strand, counting down.
TCAAAACTGCATTTGCATATAAAATGCACTTTTAAACCACCGATATTTTTTTCAGTTTATTAGATATAAAAATAGACTTACATACCATTCGTATGCGCTATAGATTGTTAAAATGCGATAAGTAGTTTCGGAAATACAGCAGCTCTAATTTAAACAGATTTTGCATTTTTTTGAATTTTTTAAAAACGAAAATCGTGAATAAAATCGCGAGTTTTTCGAATATTTTCGATCTGATGAATGAAATTTGAAATTGGCTCCATAGAGAATATGTATGAAAAATATAACAAAAATCGGAAGACCCTCGGTCAGATTTTTTAAAATGTCTCATGGAATGGACGATATATACCTATTTGATATTTGAATATTTTCTAAAACAAACAAAAATCACATTTAAATTGATTTTTTAAATTTATTTTTTATCGTGAATAAAATCGCGAGTTTTTCGAATATTTTCGATCTGATGGATGAAATTTGAAATTGGCTCCATAGAGAATATGTATGAAAAATATAACAAAAATTGGAAGACCCTCGGTCAGATTTTTTAAAATGTCTCATGGAATGGACGATATATACCTATTTGATATTTGAATATTTTCTAAAACAAACAAAAATCACATTTAAATTGATTTTTTATCCATTTTCACCACGAATCGCGAAAATTTTATTCTGTGTACATTACAGAGTGTACCTGGCATGTATCTTTCAGAAGAACGCCATAGAAATAAAACTCCGCTATTTAAACCAATCAAATTGTACAACATTTAAACAAATTGTCCAATTAATTTTAATATTTTTGTTTTTAACCTTAACTTTAACCTCGATTTGACACAGCTAGGGCACTTAAGTGCAAAAGTATAACTTATACTAGAGGTATTCTTTAACATTTTATATACTATAATTTTTGCCCGGAAGCAGTGTTGCCAGAAACTTTTTACGTCATATCCCCAATCTGAAAATCACCAAATAAAGAGTCATTAGTGAGACCGACCCTCATTTATTTCTATCCTCCAACATTTTTGTAAAAAATACCTACGCCCTATCTCCACTCCCTAACTGGGCTTCCATTCAAAATTACATTTTTATAAAATTTGCTCTAATGCAAATTTGTATGGGAGCCTACTTAGGGAGTGGAGAGAGTGCGTAAGTTTGTTTTAAAAAAATGTTGGAGGGTAAAAATAAATGGGGGTCGGTCTGACTAATGACCCCTTCGGGAAGCACCATTGGACCGGTAGAAGCTGATTAAATAAAACAAATTTACAAAAAAAAAAAAACACGGTAGAGAAAACTGCTAGACAAAGACCAAAAAACGACCCTGCGTACCTGTGAATTTGACTTTTTCAATAATTGTGTCAAATCAAATTCTTCTAAAACGTATTATTTCTTACCTTCTTTTTAATAATGTTATTGATTTTTGGAAGATATTAGTATTATTTTTGATTTGAAGTCTTTATTTTGTTTAATAAAAAAATTATAACGAAAACAATTTTTTTTTTTAGAGATGATATTTAAGAATGCTAGAGGTGACAAATTTTCGATTTTTCTATCGAGATTTCTTTCTCGTGTGAACGCACCTTAATAGTTAAAGACGTTCAGAGAAAATCTTTGGAAATGAAATCTGTTTTATGCACACCACCTAAAACAGTACACAAAAGTACTGTTTTTTAAAGCGTGTACTGTTTTTTTATACTCATCCCATTGGGTCTATTAAGGATCGTCATAGATTTTGATTCAACATCTTTGCCCTTTTCGCTCTACCTTGCTTAGTTTTTAAGATACGGGAATTTAAGGGCCCAAAAGGGTCTTTCGAATCTTAACGGGATAACTAAAAAACAATTACACGGAGGGATTAAGACGGTCGTGTAAAGACCTACAAAAATGTATTTGGCATTGTTTTTGTTTCGGCAATATTTTCTGAGAAATGAGGAACGCTCAAATTTGTATATTCAAATTGAGGAGTCCATGCATTTAAAGAGCACCGGAGATTCTTTAGAGATTTTTAGAATCGAAAATTAACACTTTTTTGCTATTTCTGGCTTAGTTTTGGAAATTTTTGAAACATTTTTTGAAAAAAAATTTTCCTTAAATTGCATAAAATTTACTAAACCTGAAGAAAAAACTTCATGAATTCTAAGAAGATAAATATGATGAACTAATTGGTTGCAAATTATGTCAAAGAAATTTCAAAATTTTTATTAAATTTTACTAAATTGTGAAAAAGAACATTTTCCCAAAATTTAGTTAGACCTTTGTTTGAGTGCAATAATACCGTTTGCTTTTTAAAGTCGTGTTTTAATTAAACACTATTTTATGGATTTTTTAATAGGAAGATCGGTGTTATAGTTAAGCGAAAGCATAGACTACAAAAGCTTTTCAAGTAAGATATCGCGGCAACTAAGACAAATGCAACTAAGACAAAAAGTCAATCGCAATTTTTTTCAACACTGATAAAAAAATAGAATAAATTTGAGACGGTTTACCTAAAATGTTCCACCGTTCTGTTAACAATCTTTTATGCTCGTTTTGGCTTAGATCTGTTTAAAATCAGGGTAAAAGGGCTAAGTTTTTGTAGTTTGATATAAAATAAGATTTTAAAAATAGTACTGTTTTTATTTGCAATGTACTGTTTTTTGTGACCAAATGTACTATTATTCCCTATTTCAAATCTGGTAACCATATGTGGGAGCCTCCTTAGAAATTGGAGATAGGGTATTAGTTTTTTCCGAAGAAATGTTTAGACGTAAAAATTAATGGGGAGCGGTCTTTGAAATGACTCCTCTATGACACCATTGGAGAAGTAGAAATGATTTTAAGATTGGAAAATTACACTAAAATTTTTTAAAAAAATTTTAAAAAATAGTATTAATCGTTATCCCTAGGCAAAAAATTCGATATCTTTTGAACGGGTCATCAAAAAAATCTGAAAATTTACCAAGAAGGAGTTTTCGAAGGGTACTAAAAATTGTCAACAAATTGGGAAACATAACCTAAAAATACAAAATGCTTTAATTCGGCTGCTGGTTGACTTATGTGTACATAATTGAACACCAAATGGAATTTAAACACGTAAGAACATAATTTTTGACAAAAAAAGGAAAAATTCGCGGATGTTTTTTACCAATTTTTTTTTCGCGGACATTTTTTTAATTTTTTTTTTTTTTTTTAATGCAATTTCCTTTAAAATAAAGTTTTTGCAATAATCTTTTAGAAATTGTGGAGGGTATTACTACATTCGGCAATGCCGAATTTATCTTTTTTACTTGTTTTTTTACATATCGTTAGCGCACTTTTTGAATAATTTGCACAAAATCATTTAAATTAACTTTAAAAATTTTTACATTCACAATTTTAAAATAAACACAAAAAATCTGTATTTTTCTTATTGTACAGTGTACAATGTACACTAGACTGGGTCGACCATAAAGGAGAAAAAAAAAGTTCCCATTGTGCGGGCTTAATTTTAAAGCTTACCTCGAAAAAGTTCCATAGCCAAAATATTAGATTTTTAGGTCGCGATTTGGTACCGCCGAAATCGTTTTTTGTTCATAGCTTTGTCAGTTGATGTCCGATCGTTTTAAAAAAAAAATTGTTAGAAAGTCCTCAGCGAGTACTAAAGTTGACTCATATCTGGTTTTAACCTCAGAGGTCATCTTCTTGTTATGATTGTTAGTTTCTCATCTTTCTACCCACTTAAATGATTTTTATTTTTCCATTAAATTATAGCACTAAAAAATTCATGAAATTCTTCCCTTGGAAGTATCCAGTTAAATTTATTAACAAAAAAGTTACATTTGATTTAAGATTTTCATATACAATATAAAGAAAATTAGAAAAAACACTTGTTATTATGCCTTTAAACTATATTTAATTTTTTATACCCTCCACTCTAGTGATAGAGGGTATATATAAGTTTGTCATTCCGTTTGTAACACCTCGAAATATTGGTCTAGGACCCCATAAAGTATATATATTTATGATCCTCGATCGATTTTAAGTCGATCTAGCGATGTCCGTCCGTCCGTCCGTCCGTCCGTCCGTCCGTCCGTCTGTCTGTCTGTCTGTCCGTCCGTAGAAAACACGCTAACTTTTGAAAGACTTTACAGAGGCTACTGAAGTTTGGCATATATGTTTGTCATTTACCTGGTCAGGTTGGTATTGCAATCCAGCCAAATCGGTCCAGTGGTTCAAAAGTTATGAGCAAAAGAGTAAATTTCGGCAAGGGTGTTTCCCGAATTTACGAGATAAAAAACACGATAACTTTCGAAAGACAATAATGAGACCACTGAAACTTGGCATGTATATTTGCCGTTCCCCGGGTCTGTTTGGTATTAAATTTCAGCTTAATCGGTGCAGTGGTTCAAAAGTTATAAGCAAAACTCTGAATTTCAGATTAGTTTCATCTAAAATACCACGTGTTTTTAACAAGTTTTAAAAGCATTGGTGGTAACTAAACAATGCTTTCAAACTTGTTTAATTTTAAAGCAATGCTTTTTAAACTTGTTTAGTTTTAAAAGCATTGGTAACTTAAAAATTACACACGAAAAAAATTTTACACTCAAAAAAAATTTTACACTCAAAAAAATTTTACACTCAAAAAAAAAAAAATTTTTTTTTTACAAAAATTACAATATTTTGTGTACATACGTACGTGCATTCACTCAGAAATATTTTTACAGTAAAAAAAACATTACACCCGAAAAAAATTTTACACTCAAAAAAAAAAATAGTAATTTTTTTTTTTTTTTTTTTAATGACAAAAAAAGAGTTTTTTACTCAAAATAAAATATTTCTAATCAAAATTGTTAATTTTTTCACGTTAAAAAATGTACTACCCTTTAAAAAAATACATTGTGGAGGGTATTCATAGATTCGGCAAAGTCGAATTTAACTTTTCTACTTGTTTAGTTTGTATTTAAATATATACGAACAAGTGTTTTAAATCTTTTTCTATGGAAATTTAAAATTGAATGTAACTTTTTTGTTAATTAATTTAAGAGGGTACTTCTAAGGGAAGAATTTCATGAATTTTTTAATGCTATAATTTAATAGAAAAATAAAAATCATTTAGGTGGGTAGAAAGCTGAGAAACTAACACTCATGACACGAAGATGAGCTCAGAGGTAAAAACCAGATATGGGTCAAATTTAGTACTCGCGGAGGACTTTGAAACAAATTTGTTTTTAAAACGATCGGACATCAAATGACAAAGTTATGAACAAATAACGATTTCGGCGGTACCAAATCGCGACCTAAAAATCTTATATTTTGGCTATGGAACTTTTTCGAGGTAAGCTTTAAAATTAAGCCCGCACAATGGGAACTTTTTTTTTCGACCCGGTCTAATGTACACCCAGAAAAGTTTTACAGCAACTATTTACGGTTATTCAAAAAGTTTTTAGTTAAAGTTGTTTCAAACATTTTATCGTTTGTTTTACAAGGAAAATAAAATATTGAATGATTTATACAGTTGTTAAAACAATAATTTACAAAAGTTACGGAAAAATATTTTTATCAGTTAAATTATTTGTAACTGATTATACAATACAATTTTTGTAGTTTGTTATTTAAAATATTTTATTTTTACTTCTCAAAATAAAAAATTGTAAACAGTTAAAAGAACTGAAATATCGTTTGTTTTTACGGAATGTCTAGTCATTTATTAACGTTTAAAAATAACTGAAAAAGTATGTTGTTTCAAATGAAATATAAGTAGTCCATTTTTTGAAAGGAAAAACGAGTGTTTTAAACGTTTTTTCAGTTGAATTTACTTACAAAATATTTTGAGTGTAAAAATTTTTTTGTTGCCGCGTTCGAAATTTCAGCAAAAACAATCACAGTCGTTTTCATTTTTATAGTTTTTTATATTTGCACTCTGGCAAAGGTTTGAGTTGAGCATTTTAAGAAAACTATGCCACACTCAAATTGGCATTTTTTTGACGTTTTCCACATTTGTCAAATACCACACTCAAAAAGGCAAATTTAATCGTCACTGTGAAAAACCCAACTGATTTTTGTCGTTATTCTTAATCCATTTTATTCTATTCGTTGGTTTTTGTACTTTATATTTACTTAAAAAATGTTAAAATATTAAATTCTCTTCTACATATCGCGAACCTATATTCAAAATATGCCAACTCAAATTTGACCGAAATGAGTTTCCGATGGCAAATAGCTCCCCTATGTAATACCCATCTGTGATAAAAATTTCGGAGCAAAAAAATAATTTGTTGTCGATTTACATCCGTTTTTGTTATTCTGCTATCTCGAAGTACATATTTTTTTGGTGAAAATAAATGCCAACTCCCATTGTAAATTTCCAAAAAATTTTCAAAATTTGTTTTTAAAAAACATTGACCACATATCTTATTGCATTTGCCGTGCTGAACACGAATCTTGTAAAGATTTTGATATCTTATGGATAGTTTTCGAGATATTGCCATTTTGAAAATATCGGTAAATAGTGTTTGCAAAAAAAAAAATGCTTATATAAATGTAACTTTCAAGCTATTTATTAGATTGAAACATTATGAGTGGGGCAAATAAAGTCAATGATATAACCTTTCAAAATAGCTAGTTTGGGGTGACCCTAATACAATACAGCGTGAGTTACAGAGTGCCAAAGTTGACCACCCTGAGATTAAAAGGCTTTCGGAGCTTGTAACTTTTAAAAATATGCAAAGATTTTTATTTTATTTTTAGTTTTTGCAATTACCGTACTAAAGATAACAAAATCCAAAAATAAAAAAAAATTGTCAAAAAAAAAAAATATTTTTATTTTCCGACAAAATATGCCAACTCTAAAAAAATATTTGTTTTTTGATATAATAATAAATGCCATCTCTGCAAAATACGCAAACAAGTGCAAAATACGATTTTTTTGCATAGATAAAAATTATTTAGAATATTTCAACCATCTTGTGGAAGGTACATTGTTTATTTTTGCAATAATATGCGAAATATCTAGTTTTTTAGCTCTCCTGAAAAGTAAGCTTTTTCGAGTTGGCATTTATTGAATATAGTTCGACGATATACAAATATTTTATACATACATAAAACCCCCACAAAAGGATAAGAAAAATATATAAAACAGACTCGTCATACCGATATAATATAATAAAATTGCATATAAGGGTTGCCATATTTAAAATAGAAATAAATAGAAATATTTAAAATAAAAAAAAAACAGTACACTGCAAATAAAAACAGTAATTTTTTAAAAATCTTATTTTTAATGCTCATGTATCGAAGTGCATACATTAGCAGCAAAATTAAGGTACTTTTAGTTCCAAAAAACTCTTAATTACCCGTTGAAAAATTTTCATATATGCACATTAGGGTGGCAGCGAAATTTCAATTTTGGATTTTTAAACTTGTCGGTTAGGAATATTGTGCCACATTGTCCAAAACTGAAGTGGACAAAATTTCAAGTTCAAAGTTCACAAGGTAAAAAAAAATTCCTTACAAGCAATACATTTTTTTACGATTTTTATTTTAGTTAGCTTATGAACGGCAAAAAAGTGTATTTTGATCGGACAAGTTTTTCAATTCCAAAATCGACATCGAAAAAAAAGTAGAGGCTGGTTGGGGCTTACTCTAAAATTTTTTCCAAATATTTTTTTTAGTTTTGACAAGCATACATTAAAGATTTGTTGCAGCTCTTGAATATAGATTTAATTTTTTTTTTTTGTGACATAGAATTTTGGTCTAAAATTTGGGGTCAAAAACTGCAAAAATGGAGTTTTGGCCCGACGACGCACAGTGGGGTGGAGTATACCTAAAATGGCGATTAATACATAGAAGACTTAATTTTAAAATATTATAATTTTTTATTGATGAGTAATCTTAAACACATAAAAACACAGCATTTTCGAAAAAAAAACATTGGAAAACATTTTTTTTTTAACCTGTTAGGCGCTTTATTGTTTTTCGGATATAATATCTTATTTCACAATTTTTGCTGTAACTTTGGAACAAAAAGCTTTACATTTATAAATAAAATGGCACATTATAGCGAACTTAATGTGCTATTAAAAACTTAAAAAAGTAAATATATCGTATGTGTTTTTATTAGTTGTATAATTTTAATTTAAAATTCGATTTTTGTTTTTCACTAAATCTCATTAATGTACAAATTTATTTCAAAAAGTCCCGAAACAGAAGATTAAAAATTTTTTATTAATGGATAATCATAATTTAATAAAACGCAGCATTTCAGAAGAAAAATTGGAAAAAATATTTTTACCTGTTAAACTTTTTTTCTGTTTTTCGGAAAAAGCCTAATTCACAATTTTCGCTGTAATTTTGACATCAAAAGAATAAGTAAATAAATATAAAATAAATAAAATATGTATTCAAATTCTGATTAATTTTTATTAAAAAATAAAAATTGTTTTATTCGACCTTTAAAATATTATGTTTTGAGTGGGTTTATTCTAGCTCGAGGTCATTATTTCCTTTACTAATTAAAACTATGATATTCTCATAGAATAATTTTCAAGAAATTATTTTTTCCGTTTTTAAATTTATTTATGTTGGTAATTTTTTTCAAGACTTAATCGACACGTGTTTCGGGATTTGTCAGATCCCATTGTCAAGATTATTTAGCAAAAAAAAAAATATGAGAATATCATAGTTTTAGTTGGTAAATGAAATAATGACCTCGAGCTAGAATAAATCAGGGTTCGAAAAAAAACTCTAACGTACGGTACGTTAGTGTTCTGTACGGAACTATGGAGCGACCGTACGTTGTCGAAACGTACCGTTCCAAGAACACATTCACTAAAAAGTTTTTTAGTGGTTGTGAAGGTGTTCGCAAACAGAATTCCGAACGTTATGCCTGCGAGTTGAAGAACAGAAACTTTACGATAGCGTACCGAACTAGGTTAGAAACAAAATAAAGTTCTTTTAGTGTTCTGTTTGCGAACTTTTGAGACATTTTTTAAATTTAAAATGGCGATATCTTGAAAACTAAGCAAGATAGAGCAAAACGGAGCACATTTTTGGTTCTTGGGATCTCCATAGTATCGCTAGGCCTCTACACATGGGTAGACCCCATTGGGTCCTTATTTTGAATCTAAAAAAGTTAGCATTCCGGGAAATTTAAAAATGCGCATATCTCGCTAAATACTGCCGACACGATGAAAAGTCTAAAAGCATTTTTGTGGATCTTGTCTCGTAGTACATGACCGCTTTTAGACTTTATGTCGTGTCGGCAGTATTTAGCGAGATATGTGCATTTTTAAATTTCCCGGAATGCTAACTTTTTTAGATTCAAAATATGGACCCAATGGGGTCCACCCATGTGTAGAGGCCTAGCGATACTATGGAGATCCCAAGAACCAAAAATGTGCTCCGTTTTGCTCTATCTTGCTTAGTTTTCGAGATATCGCCATTTTAAATTTAAAAAAAAAAATGTCTCAAAAGTTCGCAAACAGAACACTAAAAGAACTTTATTTTGTTTCTAACCTAGTTCGGTACGTTATCGTAAAGTTTCTGTTATTCAACTCACAGGCATAACGTTCGGAATTCTGTTTGCGAACACCTTCGCAACCACTTAAAAAACTTTTTAGTGAATGTGTTCTTGGAACGGAACGTTAAATAACGTACTGTTTTTTTTCGAACACTGGAATAAATCTACTTAAAATAAAATATATATTCTTATTAGTATTAATTCAATTTTAATCAAGTTTTTATTTTTCACTTAATTCAGTTAATGTGAACATTTATCTCAAAAATTTACAGACGAAAATTTTTAAAGGATCAGAACAGAATAATTTAAGGTCTAGTTGATGAGGTTATGTATGGTCAGTGTTGCCATATATTTTTTTGAAAAAACTTTTTATTTCTGAAAAAAAATCTTTTTTTTGTGAAAAAAATCTTTTTTTTTACAAAAGTATTGAAATAATTCAAAATTAATACAAATTTATGTATTTTAAATTTTTATATATTTATATAAGTGTTAAAAAAAATAATAAAAAAAACCCAGCGTTCATTTGGAGCTCGAAAAGACTCATAAAAGAGTCCTTAGACGCTCGGAAAACATAATAATATGAGTGTTTTTCCTTTCAAAATGGTCCCTTTTTCTGAGCGCTCTTATAATATATACAATGACAAGTTCTTATTTAGTTTTCCCAATTCAATTACAAATTATTTTTAATAATTATTTAAACCTAACCGAGAACTGGTTACAATGATCGTCGTCTCGTTGCATCGAAATCGACCACGTTTTTAGTGGGAATCGAACCCTGTTTCATAGGCTAGCACGCTACCAACTAACCTACAGGGGCACCTTTGCGTTCTTATATCACTCATAAAAGATTCTGAAAAATATGTGTAAATATTCTTTTCTGAGTTTATGAATGTTAAAAAAAAATTTTTGAATTTTTTACATATCCATTATTAAGAGTCAAATCTTTCAGGACTCCAAATTTCGAGCGTTCCATTAATATTTTTGAGCCTTGAAAGAGTCATAACTTCTCAGAAAATTGTACAGGCTCAGAAAATTGTACACAGTTACCAAATATCAAAGACCGGTGCATGCTCGTCAATATATGACGGATTGGATCTATATGTATATATCAATATATGACGGATTGGATCTATATGTGATAATAAATATCATTTATTAGTGCAGCAAATACACAATTTAAGTGAAAAATTATTCTATGTTACCAACTTACAAATGTAAGTGTATATCGGGTGGAATTTTTATATGGCCACCAAGTTAAAGAATGATTTTAAATGGATTTAATAAGGTTAACAAGCTAAAAAAAAATTTTAATCGAATATTTCATACTTTTATAGAATAAAGCCGTATTTAATTGTAACCGCTTACATAGACTGAAGGACGGACACGATAAGTCAACTCAAATAGTGATTCTGAATCGGTCGGTATACTAAAAGGTTGGTCTAGGACTAATATTTTGGGTATTTACAAAAAAAAATCTGATACTTTTTGTATTTTTTTAACTAATTAGGAAAAACTTGAAAAAACTTTTTTATTTTCCAAAAAACTTGTTTTTTTAGAAAAAATCTTGAAATCTTTTTAGCACCTCAAAAAACTTGCAAAAAAAGGGAAATCTTGATATATGGCAACACTGTGTATGGTGTATCTTCATCAAAATCACTCACGCACTCATCTCTCACAAAACAAAAAACAACAAAATACCAAAAATATGGAAATTGAGAGTATTTTAACACAACAAGTAAGAGTGATGTGCCGAATCTTCTATACCATCCAAAACAGCGACAGGCAAACACATACTATCATATTTTTTCTTTGTGTGTGTAACATGTAGCACTCTCATACTCAATGCACTTAAAGAAACTTATAGTTAAAATAATAACACATTTAACCATTTAAAAAATAAAAAAGATAATAAATGACATTGGTTAAAATGTCTAGCAATGTAATATTTAGTGAATAGTGACAAACTAAGCATTCTGGTTTACCAAAAATTGTTCCTTAAACAAGAATTTGACATTAAAATTCATTGTTGATTATTTCTCTAAGTATATTTTAAACAAGAAGAGAGGAGAAAATTGTGTTTTTTTGATTTTGTTTATTGAGTGAGAGCATGTAGGTGTGAGAGTAAAAACGCCGCGTAGTGCTTTTGCCTGTCGCTGATCCAAAACGTTACAAAACTACAAAAAAATTTGGGGGGCATTTTTGATAGGGGCTCGGAGGGGGACGTAGGGGGCACTTTCACCCTTGCGATTAATCATTGCAAATTAATTTTTATTGGTTTTTGCAATTAAATAATACAATTGCATTATTATTACATATTTTTTTATAACCACGCCCCAAAAAGGGGGCGGGCGTGCGTGTGCGTGATTTAAAATAACTCACGCACCCATCTCTTATAAACAGTACACTCATGAGCTGCAGTTACAACTACCATACGGAATATAAGGACAAAATATTATGAAAACAACTTGATTTTTAGTCTTTTTTTCAAATAGATTTTTAGCAACTGGAGTTCTTTCACAAAAAAAATTGATAAGTCAAAAACCGCAAAAAACCGCAAACGGACATTGAGGGATTTATTAGATGAAATCATATATTTAAAGACCATATAGGCGGATTTTCACTCTTTCACAGACAAAGTTGTTGAAACTCAATATTTATATCAAAAATACCCTATTTTTAGAGCATTTTTATTATTATTTTTTTTTTAATATTTCCAAAACATTTATCTAAACCAAAAATTTTTTTTTATATGCTCAAATACCTAAAGTAGACTGATCCAGTATGAAGCTTTCAATTTTAGAAGTCTTTATACAAAATATAATTACTTGAAATATCAAAATTTTCACTTTAAATCAATGCGCGCAAAAACAATAATAATAATTGAACTTTAAACACACACTGCAAATAAAGTATACAACTTAGAACTTTGTTTTTTGCCATTATTGATGTTGAATTTTATCTACTTTAACCTGGTACCAAACACGGTTGTGAAAGTTAATGTTCATCTATTGAATTAATCGCCACTTTGGATGCATTTCACCCCTCTGTGCGACGCAATTGATCGACGGTGTTTGGATTCCCTTATCTTGTCAAACTTCGATCAGTTTGTGCTTTCGAAGTAGGTAGATCCAATTAAGAGAATCGGGCTGTAGGGTAGTATTTGGTTGAAGGCTTGGTTGGTTACTGTGGGAACCACTCGCTTCCAGTTCGTTGGTGGCCTCGGTCGAGTTTTTACCACTGGTTTCGGTTTTGGAAGAGAGTCCCTGCTCGGGCGCCATTTGTGATGCAGTTTTATTTTCCAGCTAGGATAGAGCTCAGTCTGTCCTTGTTCGACAAAGGTCTGCTTCCTTTGAATAAATAAAAGACGAATGCTTTTGTGGTTTAACTACAAAAGTACGATCTTATCTCGCACACAACTTTATTACCAAGATCTTAACCAAGTTGTCTTATCCAACTTAAGCTAATATAAGTTCAATCGGCTCCTCAATCGTCTTCGGCAATGACGATTCGCTTCAAGGTCGTCGGAAACCACGGCGTTGGTTGCAGGCTTTCAAGGATTTGTCCAATATTATAAAGTAGACACGAACAAAACACGTCGTTCGTGTATGTTTATAAGATTGCCAATACGAACAATAACAGGCTTTTCGGTTGAAAAGGTTAATGTTATACCACTGAGTAAAAACGAACAATAAATGGCGTTCGGGTTACTGAAGTAAAGCAAAGCTAAGAAGTGTACACGAACGATAAACGGTGTTCGTGTTAGTGAAATATATACGACAATAAATGGCGTTCGTGGAAGTAAATACGGTGGCTAATATGAACAATAGTCTGCATTCGGATTAGTAAGATGCATTCAAAAACTACAAGGTAAATACGAACAATAAAAGGTGTTCGTGTAAGTTAATACGAATAATAATTGGCGTTCTGGTAATATCCCAGCAAAAACATGGTAATGAGTTGTGAAAAGTAATCATTACCAAGCACATTATTTATAATGAGTACCGATTACCATTAACATTATTTTAAGCCCAAAAGTAACTACTTTTTAGTAATATGTTAACAAAGCACTTCTAAGTAATAATATCTCCTTGCACTTGCAGTTTTTAACCTTTACACATCAATTAACTTAAAAAGTAATTAAAAACTTAATAAAAATTACGTATTTTTTAAGTTTTAGTAAAAACAAATTAAATTTTAAATGTTTTAATTAACTAATTATTTTACTTCTTATTGGTAATGGGTTTTTACTCCTTATTAGTAATCCGAGTCAGTAGCTACTTATTTATGTCCATACTCTTCACTACTTATTTTTGTCTCACGCCCTTGTTAAAATAACACAGTGATACAAAATCGAACTTTCGGAATCGGAATGGGATGAAACCAAAAGCAAACGAAATCTGACGTTTTCCATAACAAAACCCTCAAGGCCTTTCTTTTAGGTCAGAGCTAGATTTTATTTTACACGCATTTAAAGTTGGTGATTTTAAAGCATTTAAAGTTTTTATGTACTAAACATGTCCTGCTTTAAAGGCCCCTGGTGGTGCCCTTATTGGACATGTAGGGTCCAGCTTCCAAACTTATGCTCAAAATTACTTCAGCTATGACTGGTATGAATTTTGCTGCAATCGGTCCAGTACCTATTTACTGAATAGCCAAATTATTAAAACAGACCACTGTACACCGTTGCGTATGATTGTTATTTAAAGGCAATTATTAATATAAACCACCGGCCACCGTTGCGTATGATTGTTATTTAAAGGCAATTACAATATTAATCATTCGCCACTAATACAGTTTTCAAGCATTTATTATTATAATTATAATAAAAGTGCACTAACTTCAAATGCGTGTAAAAAAAAATCTAGCTCTGAACTAGAAAAAAGCCTTGAGGGGTTTGTTATGGAATATGCCAACTTTCATTTCCTTTTGGTTTCATCCCATTCCGATTTTGAGTGTTGCACTGTGTAATTAGTGTTTCATTCAATAAGTAACTACTTATTAACATCTGTTTCGGATTACAAAACCCATTACTAGTAATGTCAATTTTTGCTGGGATACTATTAACCCTAGGAGGTTCAACCAGGTCTGCGCAGACCTTTTGCGTAATAAACTGTCTATAGATCTATTGTTTTTCGTTTTAGAGACGATTCCATTTATGACTTCCTAGAAGCGGGTCTTGAGAACAAACTTAGCTCAACATCAGACTGCTTATATGTTTCTATGAGGTTTTATTCGTGTTTAGAAAAAAATAGTCATAAACGTACAAACTAGGTCTGTGCAGACCTATGAATTTGAATGAATGGTAAGGCATGTTATTGAAATTAGTTTTGTCTTTTGTGCTCGTAAAATGTTTAAGGGGACCGTACACACACATTGACATTCAATTTTATGAAATTCGCGTACGTTTTCACTTACTTGGCTAGGTTCAAATATCAGTCCAAAAACAAACAAAAATATAGGTCTGCGCAGACATAGTTTTCATGCTTGCCAAGGTCTAGTCAGACCTAAAAGTTATTTGAATGGTGTGGCTTGTGATTGAATTTTTTTTTGAGTTTTTTGTGCTAAGAATGTGTATGCAGAACGTACAAACATATTTACACACACTTTTAGGATTTCTGCTTATGTAAACCCCTACAAATCACAATAGGTCTGCGCAGACCTAGTTGTTACGTTTGTGACTTTTTTTCCCCTGAACATCCAAGGGTTAAGCTACAAAGTATATATATAGGAACAATAATCGGTGTTCGTATAATCTGCGGACCAACTACGGCCTACGACGGAGTCGGGAACAGGAATCTTGTCCGCTTATGGTTATACAACGTCTGCAGTAAGAAATATAACACGAACTCCATCTGGATTCTCGTTGTTCTGGTCAGCCAAACTTTGTCATTATAAATAACAATTTGACTAACTCAACGAGAGTTGCGAGATAGTATTAACTATTTGCTATTATTAACTATCAAACAACTGGATATTGGGTATGGGTTAGGGTTTTTATTCGGGAAAAATTTCCCGGGAACTCCCGGGAAATATTTTTTTTAAATCCCGGGATTTTTTCTTCGGGAAATTTCGGGAATTCGTTGCTAATTTTTTTAAAAAAATATTTTTAATTTACACATTTTTAGCACAATCTCAAATGATTTATTAAAAATTACATTAAGACTTTGAAAGAATTAACATTTTTAAAGAAAAACAGTAAGGATATGCTTCAGCTTGCATATTATTTAGGCCTTATATGTAATTATTTTTCTTTAATCGATTGCGTGACCAAATACGGAATCAAACTAAATTTCACTTCAAATGTTGGTTGAAAATTGGCAAAAGTTTTCTTAATCTAAAATTCCAATGATTTCTTCTTTTCGAAATTTAGTATTTCATATTCAGAACAACAATCTTTATAGTGCTTATACAAACAAATATCAATATTTCAAAGAATATATCATGAACCTATATTCAAAATATGCCACCCGAGTAAAAAGGAATTTATATAAATGTATATTATTTTATATGTTTTCATAAAACCATGTACAACTATATGAGTCAAAGTATAAAATTATATCTCACTTTGAAATTTTCCAATTTTTTTAAATGATGTCATATAAAATCATATCTAAGTAATTATATTGTTCATAATATATTAATATAAATGGTAGATGTAATCATACGTTGCCCATAAAACTTAATCCGATTTCATACATTATTATACGTGACTTTATATCTAATTATGTATAGGACTTTACTAAACAAAAAATCCAGTATCAATTTATGTATAATTATATATGACTAATATAATACCATTTAAATCTATATATGGTTCCATACTAAAAAAAATTCCAACAAAAATAATAGATATAATTATATGTGTCTTAAACGATAACATATCTGTGTTTGTATGGTACTATATATACGCAAATTTCGTATAAACTCAATATATATTTACAAATGGTCGCATATGTAATGGAATATATATTTTGATATAATCATGTATAAAAAAAATATTTTTTTGACCAAACAACTAGCCATATATAATTGTATATGCCAGTATTTCAAAATTTATTTTTGTGTGTCAACATATATGGTTATACAAAACTTTTTATTGTATCATATAAGATTACATATGATTTTTGGAAACCCGAGTTCGATTCCCGGCCCAGTCGAGAAAAAAAAAGATTTTTTTTTATTTTTTTAAATAGAAAACACCTTTTTATTGCGTTTAATTTTTTTAGAACTAAAAAATTTTCATTTTTGGAATTTTTGCAATCATTTTAAAAAAATTATTTTTCTTTTATACAGTTATATATAACTATATTTCATTTATTATAAAATTATCTATAATTTTTGGGAACCCGAGTTCGATTCCAGAAAAAAAATATATTTTCTTTATTTTTTTTATATAAAAAACACTTTTTTATTGCATTTATTTTTTTTAAAACTAAAAATTTTTCTTTTTTTGAATTTTTGCAATCATTTTTAAAAAAATTATATTGCTGTTATATAGTTATATATAACTATTTTTAATTTATTATAAAATTATCTATCATTTTTGGGAACCCGAGTTCGATTCCAGAAAAAAATATATTTTTTTAATTTTTTTTTTTAAATGGAAAACACTTTTTTATTGCATTTGTTTTTTTAGAACTTAAAAAATTTTACTTTTTGAATTTTTGCAATCATTTTTAAAAATTTATATTGCATTTATATAGTTAATAATAGCTATATTTGGTTTAAATTATCAAATTATCAATGATTTTTGGAACCCGATCTCAAATCTAATTCTGATTTCCTGATTCCATGAAAAATTTCAAATTTATAAGCCAAAGTGTTATTTCACTTTGGAAGCCTATGACTTGGAAATAAGGCATACCGCTACATTAAAATTATTGTTTAAGCTTACCATGGAAGCCCCTAATAGCGCTGTACGTCATTCCAATTTTTTTTTTTGCAAATTTTATCAAAAATTTTCTAAGTCTTTTTGAAAATTGTGTAGAAGTGAATAACATATTTAATTGGATGTAATCATATATTACTATATGTTAGATCAATTTGATATAATTAGATACGATCAATTTATTTAAAACTAAGTCTTTTAAAGTTGTTATTTGCTAACAACGTCCGCTGGTCTAGAGGGTAGAGATTGCGATTACAAAACGGAAGACTTGTGGTTCTAATCCCCGTCCGTTCGAAGTTTTTTTTTTTTTATTTATTTTCAGTTTGACATTATTATTTGGCGCGGCCAATTTCCGGATGAAATTACATTATATTATATCATATTTAATACAAAATCATGATAATAGATAATTTGGGATAACTTTGGCGCGGCCAATTTCCGGATGAAATCACATACAATCAAATATTAAACTGTAAGTTCATTTATTATATGATGTTATGAGATAACTTTGGCGCGGCCAATTTTCGGATGAAATTTAGCAAAATCAGATCCAATAAATTATATATAATTTTATAAGATAACATGTTTTACCATACAATTTTTTTTTACTCGGGCAACTCAAATTTTACCGAAATGAGTTTCCGATGTCAAATAGCTCCCCTATGTAATACCTATCTGCCATAAAAATTTCAGAGCAAAAAAATAATTTGTTGTCGTTTTACATCAATTTTTGTTATTCTGCTAACTCAAAGTAGATATTTTTTTGGTGAAAATAAATGCCAACTCCCATTGTAGAGTCCCCGCACAACAATGTCGGTGACGTTTTTTTCATACAAATTTGGCAAGAAAAAACGCTCGACCGAAAACCGTTTGAATAAAATCAATTTTATTTTTGTGTCGGTTTCTCTCTCCCTTTTAATTTTTGATATTAAAATGTTGCCACATTTTTATAAATATTTCGATTATTTTCGATTAAGTAAACAAAAAAATGTGATCTCTAACAAAAAAAATATTAAAAATTCTAAAAAAACACAAAAAAAAGTATTCAATATGAAAAAATCATATTGATATTATAAAAAACAATAACATCAAATAAAAATATGTGGAAAAAGTGAAAAAATAGTGTAAATATCAACGTATGACGGAATTTCCCGCTGCCGCTTTTGTTTTGCGCCTATACTCTCTCATGACCGAAACCGTCAACCGCTCCGACATTGTTGTGCGGGGACTCGTAAATTTCCAAAAATTTTTCAAATTTTTTTTTTTTTTTAAATTAGACTACATATCTTATTGCATTTGCCATGCTGAATACGAATCTTGTAAAGATTTTGATATCAAATGACTGGTTCTCGAGATATTGCCTTTTTGAAAATATCGGTAAATAGTGTTTGCAAAAAAAAAAAATTGCTTATATTTATGTAACTTTCAAACTATTTATCAGATTGAAACATTATGAGTGGGGCAAATAAAGTCAATGATATAAGCTTTCAAAATAGCTAGTTTGGACTGACCCTATTATAATACAGCGTGAGTTACAGAGCGCTAAAGTTGACCACCCTGAGATTAAAAGGCTTTCGGAGCTAGTAACTTTTTAAAATATGCAACGATTTTTAATTTTTTTTCAGTTTTTGCAATTACCGTACTAAGGATAACAAAAACCAAAAAAAAAAAAATTACAAAAATTTTTCAAAAAAAAAAATATTTTTATTTTCCGACAAAATATGCCAACTCTAAAAAAATATTTGTTTTTTGTCATAGTAATAAATGCCATCTCTAAAAAATACGCAAACAAGTCAAAATATAAAATTTTTGGCATAGGTAAAAATTATTAAGAATATTTAAACCATCTTGTGGAAGGTACATTGTTTTTTGTTACAATAATTTGCGAAATAACTAGTTTTTTAGCTCTACTGAACAGTAAGCTTTTTTGAGTTGGCATTTATTGAATATAGTTCGACGATATAACAAACCTGGTTTTCAGCTTATAATTTCAAATATGAAGTAAAAGCCTTATCGGCCGCCGCGAGTTCTATCCCAGCAACCAGTAAAAACACGTCGTTACATTGGCTATATAGTACATTGGTGTTCTCATTTTGGCAGGAATGCCTAAAACCAATTAATTACAATAATTCGAAAGTTTAATTAAACATATCTTCAAAATATAATTTTCTTACGGTTGGCTTAGTTAAAATTAGAAAAATTTTCCAAAAAGTTATTAAAACCGTATTTGATGCAAAATCGGATAGTTATACATTAGAGGTGTCCTTAAAAACGAAAATCACCTTTTTATACTTGGTAGGGTCCTAAGTTGTTCTTTAGTATCTAAAAATGAGTGAGCCAAAATTAGGGGGCAATCGGCTAAAAATAACTCGTGCCGAAAATGGATTGAAGTTTTGGGAGATTCTTAGATGACAGAAAACCCATATTTTTGTAGTTTTCGAAAAAGCATTGGTATTTGTTATTTTTTGTTAAATTTTTTGTGAAACAATATGAAAATGGTATTAAATTACCTATCTAAAAAGACTAATAAAATTAAAATCGGATTAAAAATAAGCATTTTACGCATACATGCCCCAGACCATTGTATGGTTTTTAAAGCCAAAATTTCAAAATTTTCAAAATTTTTACGCAAAAAAATAAAAAATAAATATTTTTACTTTATGATCACATTGAAAACATGTCTACGATCAAAAATAGCAGATATGGTAGTCAAGATTTTTTTTTATTTGGCGGCGGTAGTGACAAAATTTCCGCGTATTCCAAATAAAATGCATTTTTCTAATATAATTTAGCAAATATGGGACAATTTTTTCATTATTGTACAGAACGAAGTGTAAAACATAAATTTTTTAGCTTTTGAGAAATCGGATATATGCAGATATTTTGTATTATAGTAATGTATAACGTCTTAAATTTGTAGGGATGTCGCGAATATTCGTCACTATTCGGTATTCGGCATATTCGGCATATTTTTTGAATATTCGGTTAAATTAATATTCGGTAACAGATGCCGAATATTCGGCAAAATTTAAATTAGTTAAAAAAAACACTTTTTATTAACGTTTGACTCTTTTTCGTAGTAATTTCACTTTGTTTTTTACAAAAAAACTTGAGCACTTGATTAAAATTCGAATTGTTAAGGTACCAGAAAAAATAGTGTCAACAACAGCGTTGTTGTCTTTTAATCTGGTATTTTTTTTAATTTTTTACATAGGTAAAATACAGGCGTATGAATAATTAAATTATTCGGCAAATATTCGTATTCGGTACCAACCGAATACCGAATAGTAAATATTCGGTAAAATGCCGAATACACTATTCGCGACATCCCTATAAATTTGTCATTTCACATCGACGAAAAGGGGTTAAAGATGCCCGATTTCTCAAAAAATTTACAGAATTTATGTATTTCACTTCGTATAATGCAATACAGAAAATTGTTTCCCATATTTGCTAAATTATTTTAGAAAAACACATTTTCTTTGGAATCCGCGGAAATTATATCACTACCCACGCCACGAAAAAAACGAAAAAAAAAAGTTAGACTACCATATCTGTTAGTTTTTATCTATAACATGTATTTAATATTATTATAAAGTAACATTTATTTTTTTTTATTTTTTTGCCTAAAAATTTTGAAAATTTGAAAATTTTGGCTTTAAAAACCATGCAATGGTCTGGGGCATGTATGTGTAAAATGCTTATTTTTTGCCCGATTTGAATTTCTTTAAGCTTTTTGGAAAGGTAA
Organism: Pegoplata infirma; assembly: GCA_963921195.1. Classification (NCBI taxonomy): domain Eukaryota; kingdom Metazoa; phylum Arthropoda; class Insecta; order Diptera; family Anthomyiidae; genus Pegoplata; species Pegoplata infirma. The sequence goes on along the minus strand of OY992536.1, from coordinate 122,299,552 downwards.
TTTATTACCATTTTCATATTATTTAACAAAAAAATTAACAAAAAATAACATATACCAATATTTTTAAAAAAACTAGGAAAAACGTGTTTTTTCATCAGACAAGAGTGTCCCAAAACTTCAATCCATTTTCGGCACGAGTTATTTTTATCCGATTGTCCCCAAATTTTGGCTCACTCATTTTAAGATACTAAACTACAATTTAGGACCCTACCACTTGTTCAAAAGTGATTTTGAAAAATTACCTTAGTCGTTAGGACACCTTTATTATACATATTTTCCGAATTTTGGACAATTGTGTTTGGAGTGGAAATACGTCAATGCAAATACTTAAACTATAATAAGGTCCAATATTTCTACAAAAAATTGATTTTATGAACTTTCTACGTAAATTTTAGAGGTTAATAAAACTATTTTACAAAAGAAGACTTCTAAAATGGTTTTAATTTCGAAAATACGACCATAATTTGTAATAAAATAATTTTTATATGATAAAGTTGAAAATTTGTTTTAATCAAAAAATTCCCGGGAATACGATTTTTTTAAAACGATTTCCCGGGAATTGAAAAAGTCCGGGAATTTAGAAACCCTAGTATGGGTACAAGTAGAGTGAAGAGGTATATGTAAATGTGTTTTCCTTGTAACGGCACGTCACAAGTTATTATTTTGAGCGTATTATTAAATTATAAGTAAAACGTTCAATGTGAACTTAGGGCGCCAACGAATTCTCTCCATCTTTCACGATTTTTTGCTAGGAGTTTTACTTCGTCCCATGTCATTTCTTGTTCATCATAATCTTTCTTCACTGTTCTAGACTAGTTGGAGCGTGGGCGGCTAGGACCACGGTGACCTTGCGGATTCCATTCTAAGACAGTACGGGCAATTTCTTGTGGTGGCTTTCTAAGAGTGTGCCCTATCCAACTCCACTTTCGTTTTTTTGATTTCGCTTTCTATCATGTTAAGCTTTGCGAGTTCAAGCAACTGTTAGTGAGTGATCCAATAAGGCCAAAATATTTGTAAAATCTGCTGCAGACATCTGTTTGTAAAAGCTTGTAGTTTTCTAAGACTGGCCTTAATAAAGCTCCAAGTGGTACGAATTTTGTAGAATGATTGGAAAGCTGAACGGGCTTTGTGATACGGTCAGTAATGTCTTTGTCTGATGCACCGTCTGAAGTTAGTGTACTACCCAGATAGCAGAACGGGTCGACTTCTTCTATAACCTCGCCATTAAGAAAAAGGGGCATGGTGTTTGCTGCTCCAATACGCAATAGTTTTGTTTTTTTGCCATTTATCTTTGGCCTACTTTTTCAGCGTTTTCGGATAAATGGTGGAGTTTGGCTTGTATGTCGCTGTGCCAGTGTGCACACACAGAAAATAGTTTCAGTTGCTGCAACTAAATTGTTTGCCAACTGAATTTTTGCGGTCCCACGAACTATCACAATATTCAGTTGCCTCTACTGTTAATTTCAGTTGCCTCAACTGTTAAAATTCTATTATGAAAACTGAATATTTAAAAGCTAAAATTGACATTGGTTAGAGTGATCGAATTTTAAAAAGCGTTATATGGTAGCTCCAATCAATATTTTTCTACACTGTTTCTTTAAAAATTAAATTATTATTATTTTTTTAAAACAATTTTAATAATTAAATTTGATTATATAAAATTTTACAAATTTTGAGAATTTCTAGGGGATAACTAACCTATGTAAATTTTCATATTCGCATCTTTGTTACCACTATCAGGACGAAACTTGTTACAATTCTCTGGACGAGACTTCTTGGAGACTGTTTCATAATTTTCATTTTGGTATTTAGCTGAAAAATGCTTTTATTGTTGAGAATATGCATTAATACCACATGTGCAAATAACTAAAATAAGTTTAATTGATTAAAATTGCTAATATTTCGCAAAGTTATCCACTCACCGTCTAGATTTGCAACATTTTTTATGATTTTTTTAGCAATATTCTTTAATTACAATTTTTTGCGCAAACACGTCTGAATTGTATTTCGTTTTTTATTTAATGAAATTATAATTTTTATTTTTTTTGACATTCTATTTGTTTAATAGAAATGAAACCATAACAATCAATTATTGATCAAGAATGCCAATACAAATGAATAGTTTAGTAAAATTTTACAAAAAATTTAAAAATATTTTAAATTTGGTTAAGTTAACCGACATTTTCAGTTGTCGATACAATTAATAAATATTTTTAAAATTTGTCAATTAAAGCAAATGATTATTGGTCGAGAGGGAAAATTTAGACTTAAAAAACAGTTGTATTGACTAAATATTTTTCAAAAACTTAATTATATTTTAGTTCGTTTAAGGTGACCAATTTATTAGTTGCTAATACATCAATTCGGTCACGATTGCTATTAATCTTTTACTCTTGTTAGTTATTTGGTATGATGATAAAATCTTTACAATAACAACTAAAAATTTGTCAGATTTATCAAGATTCGGTTGTTATAATGGTATTCAAACTAAACATTTCTCTGTGTGCAAGAAGGCAGATATCATCCGCATAATCAATATCATTTAAACGTTTTAATAACTTCCATTGTATAGGAAGTAATTAATATCAATTTGTGATTTAAATAATGGTTTATTATTGATGGCGTTCAGCAGAGAAAGCTGCTACTCAGCTGCTCCTCAACATTCTGCTGAACGGTTTAATTTTTGACATTTGAGTCAACATGTCGAGTGGTAGCGTAAAAAATTTTGCTGCATTTGATCACAAACTTATAAATAAGCTGTTTTATTGAAATTTTTTATTTTTTTTACGTTACTCAGGAAAATAAACAAAAAATATCATAAAAAAGTATTTTCCACAGAAAAAATAAATGAAAATATAAAAAACAAAAAAATTATTCCAATTTTTTTAAACATTCATTAAAAAATGTGTTCAGCAGAGTCAACTAATAAAAACATGCTGCATCTCAACTGTTGAGTAGCAGGTTTCTCTGCTGAACACTCTCATTGGTTTTAGGAATTTAAATTCTTTTTGTGCAAGAAATCGATAAAAGTAAAATACATTTTTTTATTTTAATTTCATGATCCTTCGTGAGCGTGAGATAAATTTTATTTACTCATGTGAGCAGAAAAAAAAAATTTCGTACGTGAGCAATATTTTTATTTCGTGAGCTTGCGTGAGTCAAACTTCACTCACGCACCATTCTCTACTTCGGATAACATATAGGTTATAATTTTCCCGACCAGATTAAGTTAAAATTTCAGCAAAATCCGTAAAATTTTGATGGGCTTTATCTCGAATTCACATGCTGAAAAACACACTAAACACGCTGACAATGACATTTGTAAGCCTAAAAATATTTGAATATTTAAAATTAATTAATTAATCACTCAAAACAATTTTTACGTTAAAAAAATACACTCAAAAATATTTTCACACAAAAAAAAAAATGCAGACAACAAAAAAATGTTTAAAGACATTTTTTTTGGTTGCAAAAATAAAGCTGGGTCATATTATTTTCACGGCACATTAATTTCTTTTGCTGTTGCTTAAAGATTATAAATTCTGATATTCTCTGACTTGGCGTAATATCTCACTTATACAAATTTTATTTTGATTTTTTTTTTGTTCAATTTTGTCATCTCTGAAAATGGGTTTCTTAAAATCTCGTCATAATCTCTTCATTAAACTAGTTTAATTATGTGTTTTCCCCATAAAATTTTAAAGACTGTATCTGTCAAAACTAAACGGCGTTTTATTTTGTTAGATTAATTAGTATGGGGAAAACACATAATTAAACTAGTTTAAATGTAGGGTTGTAAAAGTCTGCTACTTTTCAGTACTCAATACTACTCAATACTTTTTGAATTGGGTACTCGATAGTACTCGATACTTTTAGTTAAGTATGTTTTTTAAGCAAAATTTTAAAAATTATACATATTACATTATTTTTATACATTATACATTATTTTTATACATTATTCAGTATTTTTGACACTTGTTTTATACAAGCGCCAATGGCTAACGGATTTTTTTTAAATATATTTTATAAAATCTTATACGATTTTTGCACTTTTTAGATAAATTTATTGCTAAAGTGTAAAAAAATACAACCCTAAAAAGTATTGGTAGTGGGTACCCGGAAAATTTGTTGGTACTCGATAACAAGTACCGAAATTCCCGGTACTTTTACAACCCTATTTAAATGAATGCGAATATGATATAAGAATGTACAATAAAACAAACCATAAAACAGTTTTTTACGTTAGTACGAAAAGGGTATTACTAGCATGAGAGAAGCCAATTAAATAAAGTAAAAATCAGTACAAAAAACAGTAAAGGCCATACAAAAACAGTGCTTTTGCTAACTGTTTTAGGAGTCGTGCAAAAAATAGTTAATTAAAAAAAAAACAGTATATTTACTGTTTTAAACAGCACAAATGGCAACCCTATCATTATTATTTATTTATTCATTATAAAACCACTTTAATACTTTGATTTCATGCCACCTGATGATTGAAATTATAAATTCTATCCTGATTCTTTAATTTGTAAAAAAATCCCCAGTGGGACATGACAAAACATGTGTACACAAGCAAAAATATATCTGTATCACAAATTATCATTGGGAATACAAATCAATTTTGTGTCTCCCATTGAGTATTATGTAGGTCTATAAGAAAAAAATTGTCTGCGTCTCTATGATGTTAGTGTACTGCTACAAAAACATTCATAATTTACTTCAGTCAAAAAACTTTTAGCATCCTTTTTGTCAAAATTTGTATGTTGAATATAACTTAAACAAAAATTGTACACAATTTTATAAGATACTAGCAGAGTACCCGGCGTTACCCGGGGAATAAAAATTAGAAATTTTAATTAATAATTATGAAATTTGTGTTAAATTTTTTTTTTATAAGAACACCATTTTATAATAAAAAAAATCTAAGAAATCTATTTTATTGAAAAAAATTGAAAACATTGAAGAAAATTATTTTCCCCAAAATCTAATGTTACAATTTTTTATAATCTTTGTAAAGCAATCAAAGTATTTTGATTTGCGTTGGATATTTTATTTAAATAAAAATTTATTTCCACGGTTAATATTTTTCAAAATAGAAAATATTTTTATTATTTTGAACATAAGAAGTAAAAATACAGTTCATAGTGTAAAAAGTCTCATAATTTTTCCCAAGGGAAAGTCTCTGATCCTTAAATAATTTCTATTAATACCCAGCAAAATTTCATGTTCCAAATAATTGGTTCCAGAACATATCATATTACCCTGCAACCGATTCTACTTAACATTCCAAAATCAATGATTTTTGTTTGAAACTGTCCCTAAAGCAATCGTTTTTTAGAGCAAGTAGTTTTTTAGAAAAATAATTTTACATAGAAAATTTTGTTGTGTTTACCGTAGAATATATTCAAGAATCTATTGAACCAGAAATTGGTTCCACAAAATTTTCCTGGGAAAGAAAAATTTTAACACGGAATATGTTAAACTGACATTTGTCAAGTTGACCCTAGTGTTTTTTGTCAACTTGGCCCTACGTATATGGAACATTCTCCAATAAGACCTTTAAGTTATCAGGAAGTAAAAAACAAAATATTGTTATGTACTTATTCATATCTGAATTCTTTTTTGATGTTACCCAGGAGAAATTTTGCTGAACTGGCAGCAGCTTTTGGAAAGGAAACTCGAGTCAAGTAGCGCTTCCAAACGTGCTGAATTCATGCATGATTCTCTAAGGCGATGTCCCACTTTAGAGCGCTAGTTGGATACACAGAAAAAGCGCTCTTAAGATGCACTGAAATCACGTGTCTTTAGAGCGCTGATTAAAGCATACTTTTATAGCGCTGATTAAGCGCTATAAAGATGCAGTGAATTCATGTATCTTTTCAGAGCTGATTTAAGCAGAATAAAGTTGCAGTGAATTCATGTATCTTTTAAGTGCTGATTTAAGCAGAATAAAGAAAAAATCTTAATAAAAAAGATGAATAATTTGACTAAAGTTACCTTACGTTTTGTGGGCAATTCTTCCTTAACAAATGTGTTCGGTGGTAAAGAATATTGTGGCCCTCAAATGGTAATGTTTTACAAGTCCAACATCACACAAGAGGCTGTTCCTGCGGTTGTGCAATGAAACGTGTGGACACGAAAGGTAAACGTTAATTAGTAGAACCAAAAAAGCAAGACTGTCAACAAATTTGGATTGATGCGCTGTTAAATTTGCTGGATAATAATTTTAGCAAAGGGGAAACAAAACAAAAACTGTCAACACTACAGATGCCAAAGAACAACCTGAAATTTAGCCTAATGGTATTAAAACCGATATGGGTGAGACACGTAGCAAAACCCAATTTAAAATTGATGTATAAATTATTACCACATTATCATTCTTCATGCTAAGACATTTTAACGATGTCCGTCTGGGAAAGACACGATGGCCAAACCAAAAGAGCTATCCTCCCGGAAATTTGGCAAGAATATTTCTTATTGTCATTGGCTGGTTACTTTTGTAAATAGGCAAAATAAGACAAGGGGAAAAAAGTTCCCGCGTGATGATCTACACCATTTTCAATTGTATTTCATAAATAGTCAATTGCATTTCAGATTTTCCAATAGAATTTCAGAAATTGACAATTGTATTTCTGATTTTCCAATTGTATTTCAGAATTGTATTTCAGAATTGTATTTCAGAAATACTCAATTGTACTTCAGATTTAAGCAAGTGTATATCAGAAATTTCAGTAGAAAATTTCTGAAATACAAAGGTCAACAATACATACAATTGACTGTTTCTGAAATACAATTGACTGTTTCTGAAATACAATTGACTCTTTCTGGAACACAATTTGAAAATCTAGAATACAATTAACTGTTTCTGAAATACATTTGACTATTTCTGAAATACAATTTGAAAAAAAATTAAACATTTTTATGTCAAAAAAAAGTTCAAAGTTCTGAATTATACCATTTCCACTTTTATTTCAGAAAATACAAATTATATTTCAGAAATATCCATTTATATTTCATAAATTTCTATTTATATATCAGAAAATTCCATTTGTATTTCAAAAATTTCCATTTATATTTCAGAAATTTCCATTTATATTTCAGAAACATCTATTAATGTTTCAGGAATTTCCAACTGTATTTAAGAAATTTACATTTGTATTTTAAATTTTCTAAATTATTTATTTGGAAATATAAATGAATTATCTGGAAATTTTTGAAATAGAAATTTTTGAAACACAATTGGAAATTTCTAAAATACACATGGAATTTTTTTAAAATTTAAATGGAATTTTCCAAAAAGCAAAAAAAAATTTGAAAATTTTGAAATCAAAATGGACATTTTTAAAATACAAATGGAATTTTCTGAAAAGTATTTAGAAAATTTTGGAAATACAAATGTAAATTTCTTAAATACAATTGGAAATTTTTGTAATATAAATGGAAATTTCTGAAATATAAGTGGAAGTTTCTGAAATAGAAATTTAGGAAATATAATTGGAAAATTTTTGAAATATAATTGTAAATTTTTGAGTTATAAATGAAAATTTCTGAAAAATAATTGGAAATTTTTGAAATATAATTGGAAATTTTATAAATATAATTTAATTTTCTAAAATATGATTGTAAGTTTTTCGTAATATAATTTGTATTATTTGAAATTAAAGTGGAAATTGTGTAGTCAAAAATTGTTTTTAAAAATACTGAAAAATATTTTAAAATCTGCAAACATTTTTTTGAAATACATATGTAGTATTTGTAAAAATTTTAGCAACATTTTTTTGATTTAAAAAAAAATAATAATCTAGATTAATTACAAGAAAAAAGTTGTAAGAAAGAGAATAAAATGTAAAAATGAGATAAAAAACATACCAATAAATGAAAAAATATGCAAAAAAAGTTAAAACAAATTTATTTTAATATTTGTGTTTTTTCGTTATCAGACTGTGTTTAATCCAAATCGGTTTATTCTTTGAAATAACAAAAAAGCATTTGCTGTTTTTTGGTTAGCCTATTTATCATCATTCAAAATGTATTAAATATGTTGTGATAGAAGTACTCTTTGCAGCGCTGATAAATGCGCAATAATGATGCAATGAAATCATCTGTCTTCGTCCAAAACTCATACTTTTTCATTCAAAAAGTGTTAAAAATATTAAAAAGGAAAGCAAGTGTGAAATTTTATCAAAAAATAATTTTAAATAGTTTTATATAAAAAATCTTAACAAAAAATTAAACTTTTTTCCCCTTACTCTTACTGCATCCTTAAGAGCGCTCTTTGGATGCGCTTCGGTATGCTATAAATAGATGCTGTGTCGCCAAAATCTCGATTTATTTCTGCTGGGTAATGCCTTTTAATTAAAACCCCATGATATTTAGTTGTCCAAACCCAATAAAGTACAAAAAACGAATTGAAAAATCGTTTTTTTTTAATTTCGTCGATCGCCGGTCAAATTATAGTTCTTTTTGGTCTAAAAATCTATTTTTTAGCCAAACCGGACCAAATTAACCCTTGCCTTTGGGTGGTTAAAGATTTGGCCCAAAAAAAAATTTTGCAATACAAACAAATTTTTTTTTCGACTTTTTAATTTATTTTTTAATTATTACTTTACTTGATTAGCTTAATAATGACTAAAAATTTCATTTTGGTGGGATAACCCCTACTGCTTCAAAATTGGCTTCGAAAAAAAAAACATTGGGCCGTTGGGGTCCTACTCTACGTTTTTTTTTTAATTTTGACTTGACAAGATTTTAGCTGAGATGTATCCACAAAAAAATATTATTCCTATCTGTGACATCTTTATCGTGTTCTTAAATGTATAAAAAAATCATGAAAAACGCGTTTTTACACTTTTTTGAAATTTTATGTATTGTCAAAAAAAATAACCTTCGTAGATTGCCCGGCAAATTATCGTTGATTTTGGTGTAAAAGCTATATGTTTAAATTTTTAGCCAAATCGGAAAATTTTAACCCGTACCCCTGGATAGTTTAAATTTTTTGTGCAAATCAAAAAAAAAATTTAGGGCCAAACTTTAACACTTCAGCGGCACAGGTTAAAATTGTCCGATTTGGCTAAAAGCTTAAATATAGAGTTCTTAGACAAAAACCAACCATAATTTGCCCAGCATTTAAGGCAATTCGACAAAAGCCATTTTTTGTGATAATAGATAATATGTGAGAAAGTTAAAAGTGAATTTTATGCTACATTTTAGTACGTGATAAAGATGTTACAGATAGAAATAAGATTTTTTTGTTGATATGTATCACTAAGAGCAACATCTCAGAAAAAAATTCTTTCGAGTCAAACTAAATACAATTTTTTTTTTTTTTAATTATTTCTAGTATGACTGCAACGGCCCTAAATTTTTTTTTCGAAGTCAATTTTGAAGCGTTTATCCCACCAAAATGAAAATTTTAGTCGTTAATAAATAAGCTAATCAAGTAAATTAATAATTAAAAAAATAAAAAATCGAAAAAAAATATTTTGTTTGGTTTGTATGGAAAAACATTTTTTTTTTGGGAAAAACTTTAACTTCCCAAAGGCACAGGTTAATTTTGTCCGATTTGGCTAAAAATTTAAACATAGAGTTTTTAGACCAAAACGAACCATAATTTGCCCGGCGATCGACGAAATTCGAAAAAAGTCTTCGTTTGTGCCACCCTAATATACATAAATGGAATATCGGTAGTCAAAATTGAATTCGATCTACATAACTGGTTTTAAACTGAAAACTTTTTTATTCACAACTTTTGGCTGCCAAAACATTAATTTGAAGTTAATTCTAAATCTTCTTCAAAAAGATGTCCCTAACATTCGGTTTTTTAAAATGTTTAAGACGTAAATGAATGCTTTTGAATAGTGTTATTTTATTTGAAATTTGAAATATCGAACTGTGAGTTTTATCGTATATAAGGTACAGATCCCCGAACAGTGGTAAAATTAAATGGCCAAGGCGTGTTAATAGACTTATTTAAAAAACTGAAAAGGCTGAGTTGTTTGTTAAAAAAAGAGCTTTCCAATGGTGCTATTCACATTAAAATCTGAGTTATTGTGTCTTTTTAAAAGCGGAAAAACTGATTTTTTTTTCATATTTTCACATTTTTGAAAGTCCCCCTTAACCGATATCAAAACATTCTATAGCCTTTAATCTAAGTTAGAATGAAAGCTTTATTATGGTTTTTATCTGATCAAAATCGGTTCAGTAGTTTCTTCAAACACCGGTGACAAAGAAAATTTTCGCGAAAAGTGCGTTTTATAATATAGTATAGATATAGATATAGATATAGATATAGATATAGATATTACACTACACACAAAAAAAAATTGCTTCATTATATTGATGAAACGGTTCCATTACTTGCTGTCATCAATTTTAATGACGAATTTGATCATATTGATGAAGCTTTTCTCAATATGATGAAACTTGAAAATTGAAGAAACAAGTGATGACACATTTCAAAAAAACAAGTGCCAAGCAAAAATTGATATTACTAGTAATGGGTTTTGTAATCAGAAACAGATGTTAATAAGTAGTTACTTATTGAATGAAACACTAATTATTTTAACAAGGGCGTGAGACAAAAATAAGTAGTAAAGAGTATGGAGATAAATAAGTAGTTACTGACTCGGATTACTAATAAGGATTAAAAACCCATTACCAATAAGAAGTAAAATCATTAGTTAATTAAAACATTTAAAATTTAACTTGTTTTTAATAAAACTTAAAAAAAAAGTAATTTTTATTAAGTTTTTAATTACTTTTTAAGTTATTTAATGTGTAAAGGTTAAAAACTGCAAGTGCAAGGAGATAATATTACTTAGAAGTTCTTTGTTAACGTATTACTAAAAAGTAGTTACTTTTGGGCTTAAAATAATGTTAATGGTAATGGGTACTCATTATAAATAATGTGCTTGGTAATGATTACTTTTCACAACTCATTACCATGTTTTTGCTGGGTGATGACACATTTCAAATGCCCTTTATTTTTTTTTCGTATTTAAAATAAGAGCTCTGTTTTTTGCATTGGATTAAGATTCGGATTAACTTTATTTTATTTAAAAAAAAAATGGGTTTAATCTGGTCAAAGATTTTTTTTTAATTTTTTCTGAATCTACATCTTAAAGTCGTCATTAGACGAAAGAGAATACCCCTAGATTTAAAGTAAAAAACAACTATTTGGTAACTTTTAAAATTGGAATGTCAAATAAAATTTTACTATATCGTCGAACTATATTCAATAAATGCCAACTCGAAAAAGCTTACTTTTCAGGAGAGCTAAAAAACTAGTTATTTCGCATATTATTGCAAAAATGAACAATGTACCTTTCACAAGATGATTTAAATATTATAAATAATTTTTAACTATGCAAAAAATTTCATATTTTGCACTTGTTTGCGTATTTTTCAAAGATGGCATTTATTACTATATCAAAAAACAAATATTTTTTTAGAGTTGGCATATTTTGTCGGAAAATAAAAATACATTTTTTTTAAAAAATTTTATATTTTTTATTATTTTTTTTTTTTGGATTTTGTTATCCTTAGTACGGTAATTGCAAAAACTAAAAAAAAAATTAAAAATCTTTGCATATTTTTAAAAGTTACAAGCTCAGAAAGCCTTTCTCGGGGTGGTCAACTTTGGCGCTCTGTAACTCACGCTTTATTGTAGAAGGCTCACTCCAAACTAGCTATATTGAAAGCATATATCATTGACTGTATTTGCCCCACTCATAATGTTTAAATCTGATGAATAGTTTGAAAGTTACATGTATATTATTTTTTTTTATTTTTTGCAACCACTATTTACCGATATTTTCAAAATGGCAATATCTCGAAAACTAGCCATTAGATATCAAAATCTTTACCGGATTCGTGTTCAGCATGGCAAATGCAATGGGATATGAGGTATAATTTTTTTTGGGTCGCAGATTTGGAATCAGCGTAACAAACACTAACTAAATCAGTTACCAGAATCCAATACGCATTTTCATGTTGAGCTGTGTAATCCCGTCTGCAAACAACTAGCCTAATATCAACATAATTAATACAGTTTAATAAATATCAACACCTTAGCTAGTTAAGCCAAAAATGGAGAAAAATCTCGCCACCTGGAACTAACAATAAGGGCTGGTAACTTATCAAAAGCTACCCAGCCAGAAATTGCCAACGGTACAAAAAAAAAATGTACTGGTAGAACTTTGGCTACACAAAAAATACTACGCTTTGCAGAAATATCGAAAAGTACAAAAAAAACATGTACTGGCAAAACATTGGCTACACAAAAAATACTACGCTCTGTCAAAATTTCTCATTACATATACAGTACAAAAAAAATGTACTGGCAAAACATTGGCTACACAAAAAAATACTACGCTTTGTCGAAATTTCTCACTACATATACAGTACAAAAAAAATGTCCTGGCAAAACATTGGCTACACAAAAAATACTACGCTTTGCAGAAATATCGAATAGTATAAAAAAATGTACTGGCAAAGCGCAGTTTTTACACAAAATATTACACTTTGTCGAAATTTTCCCATTATATACAGAACAAAATAAAATATTTTTTTTTTATTAAATTTATTTTTAAAAACTTATTAGTAGTATTAAATAATGTTTTAATGATTATCTTAACATTTAAGAAATGAATAATAGAACTGATAAATATTATTTAAATTACGCATGCAAAAGAGTCATTGCAATTTTTTCGTTATGAGATGTTGTAAGAATGCATTTAAATTCAACCATGCTTATATTAATTTCGGTACAAATTTCATCTAAATTTTCAACACGATACAAACCAATTTCACTTGAAGGCATTGGATAATCAAAATAATCAGAAATTTTAAGAAAAATGTTTCCCTTCAAAAATATGTCTTTAGAATGGTAATTAGAACGTTTTCTCGTAAAAATTTCTTTTACAACTATAATATTTCCATTTGTCAGTAAACATACATTATCGGGAGAAACAGATGTAATTTTAAAACCTTGAAGATTAACAAAGGAAAAAGTAACGATTGATTCAGACCTTTCTATTACATATCCAAGAGAATATTTAGTGTGTTTATTGATCGGATAAACTAGTGGAATGTTATTTAAGGAAGTGTCAGAATGAAACATATGCAGTTTTCTTTGAATTTGGGCAATAGGATTGGTTGGAGATTTAATAATATTTTTTAAAAAACCTAGGCTATTTTCGAAATCAAAAGCGGAAAATTGGGATAAATTTGCTCCTACGTTGAGTACGTCATCTGCAATATGAATAAGATTGTGGATGTTCATTGTTTGGGAACTTGGACCATAAAAATGAGGCATAAGTTCTACAAATGTGCTTAAAATTTGTTTAGCATAATCTGCTTTTAATGTTGCTAGGCTGCTAGAAGCTAAAATTCGGCATGCTGTGTATAAAAGTAAAAAATGCCGATACTGATCAGGTTTTAATATATTTGTTAAAATGATTACTCCACCGTACAATAAAAAAAATCTAAATTGTGTAGCTTTCCAATTTTTAAGATCCATTAAATCAAATGTTTTCCTTTGAAACTCAACAGTAACGTCACAGACTAATACAGACTCGACATAAGTGACAGGTGTCAAAAAAGTATTCTTTAACCATATGGTTAATATTTTCAAATTATTCTACGAATTAGGTTAGAAAGAGAAAACTGATATAACGCGCCATAAGAAAAATGGATGCCAGATCGGTTTTTGTTGTTTCACTCACTCCTAAGTCGTAGAAAGTGTTGCCATGTTAGCGTAAAACGGACTAAAAACCGCTGTGTTTTCTCCTAAAATCGCTTAGTTTTCCCCATTTTTTCTTATAAAACTCTACTGTCGAGTCTGTATTTAGTCTGTGGTAACGTCTTTAGATATGTTCGAAAAGTTTTTTTGAAAAATGGAAACTTTTTCTTCGGAAATAAAAGAGTATGAATTTCTTAAAACTAGTTTGAAAAGCAAATATTTGCCAATTCCTAAATAAAGCATGTGCATCTCATCAAGAACAACAAATTTTACCAAATCAAAATCAACAAAATCACGCAGTGGGCTGATTTCTTTATTAGAATGGTGTTCTGGATTTGTTTTTTCCCTGAACGACTGCAACGAACGTTCTTCGCAATTAATATTTTTAAAGACCCGGGTACTATTAATTGTATCCCCTCTTACAACGCATCTCTCACAGGAATAGAACCCACAGTGACTTTTTGTGCACTTGATAAAAGCCCGGGCGGGCATATCACAGCAAAATGCCAATAATTTAAAATCAAAATGTTTTTTATTTATGTCGATTATGACTAGTATTTAAGTTAGTTTTTTAAGATTTACACACTTATTGTTAGGCCAAGAATGGGCAGATTCAATAATCAGAATAATAAAGAATTTAAAAAAAAAAAAAAAAAATTTATGTCGATACCTTTATTGATAAAAAAGAAAATCATTAATTGTTTTCATTATTTTTTTTTCTTATTTATTTAATACCTTCGTTGGATAAAATGTTTACTTCAGTTACTAAGTCTTTAAGAAACTCTCGAGATGAGTATGGCTTGGAGTTTCCAAAATAAAGTGCTATTAAAAACGGCTTCGTTTCGTAATTGGTTGAAAAAACTCGTCCCAACACAGACCATAAACCTTTGTTTGATTTGTTAAAAGGATCCATTCCGTCAACATGGATAAGCAAATCTATACTTTTTTCATTATACACATTTGGGTATTAAGATTTGGTTTTGTATCGTCGGAACTTTTTATTATTTTGGTATCTCCGATAATACTTGAAGTTCCAAGTAAAGTCTTACAGCATTTTGGGAGAGATGTATGTCCTTCAGATCTAAGCACCAAAAGTAGTTCATCGATACTTTTTTGTGTAAGAGTTCTAATATTGTTTAAAATCCAATTTTTGATTTTTTGTTCTAAATTACCATTTAAGAGAAAGCTTAAGTCATTTTTGGGAGTTTCAAAAATTGACTGATCTGAATCTTCAGATTCGCCAGATACTTCACAACCTAAAACCTCTTCATCAGATAATTCTGAATTTTGAACTTCAACAAATTGGTCCAATACCCCATCGTTATAGCACGATTGGTTTACTTCATCATTTTCGTTTAGCATTTCTGTATCAGACGTAACATCATTGTCGTCAACTTAAAAAAAAAAGAAATTTACGAATTCAGGTTTTTATTTTTTTAATATTCAGAGCTTACTTCTATCATCAGCTTTCATTAGTCGGTATTTTTTTACTCTTCCATAGGACATGTTGCTATTTTTAGAATTATCAAAGCAAATAATTTATATATTACCAAATTTTATTTAATTTGGATAAAAATTGAGTTACGACGATATTAAAGTATTTTTTAATTTAAATTTGTTTTTATTCGTTTGTTATATTTGTAAAAATTATGGTAGAATTTCATCCAAGGCTTTGGCTTTGAATTTAGCTTGTTTTCATACGTTTCATATGTTTAACAAAACAAAATGTATAGAAAACAGAAAAATTTGAAGCCAAAGCCTTAGATGTACTTCTACCCTTAGCGTTGCATTTTATCTTGTATGTATGTATATTAAGGGTGTTCTTATTTTTTTATTTCGGATTTTTGTGTTGCACTGGGCAGAATTTTGTTCCTTTGTACTAAAAACTTAATAATAAAAAATTTGGAGTTAATCCGATAACTTTAAGTGGACGCGGAAACGACCTGAACTTTGAATAACGGATTACAAGGGGAAAAAATGACTTTTTACTCATTTTCTCAATTTTTTCGATATTTTAAGTTAAGTTTGAATTCAAATGGTTACAGAATTGGGATGTGGAGTACATTACCTTTGTAATAAGGCAATAAAAACTAAAATCGATTAAAAATCAGCCAAGTTATTACAACTGCCCCAGGCAACTAGCATGTGGCAGACCACTTGATCAAAGATTTCGAGTTCAATTTTTGAAATTGATTGAAATTATCTACTATAGCAACATTTTTTTATTCTTTACTTCCCAATGTACTAAGGTGATAGGTATTTTTCATATTGTGTTATGCTAACTTGTTTTAAATTAATGTTAAAAAGGTCTAAATTTTTCAGCCCTGTTTTCAAATCTCCAATTTTAAATTTTAATTTTTTTAGGCAAACAAAATTTAAAAAATCGACCATTGGACCATAGGATTTTGTTAAGCACATATAAGGGAATAAAAATTACAAAAATTGTAGACATTCCTTTTTTCATTCGTCTAGTTTAGCGATTTTATTTCGGCGGATTTCGAGATAATAGTGATTTTGGTAACTTTTTTAGCTTTTAGTTAATTTTTTTAGTTTTTTTTTAACAAACTTCATATGTTTTCTACCGAATTACTACAAAATAATATAGAATACTTCAATTCCTTTAATCAGGGCAAAATTGAGATATGAAAAATTGACCCAGTTAAAGGTCAAAGGTCAAATTTTAGAAGATTTTGAATTTTTAAAGATTTACAGATTTTTCGAGCGGATATTAATGAAACTCCTAAATGTTATTTTAATAAGATGTAAAAATTAATGGCTTATAAAAATTCAGAACATTAACCCTTAAGTGCTGTTGGGGTCTATATGACCCTATGAAATAATATACTTATATTTTCTCCATTAAATAAAAAAAAATATAGACCCCAATAGCACTTATGGGTTAATTTTCCGAATTTTAATAATAAACCATTTATGTTTAGTCATATTAAAATAACACCAAGGAGTTTCATAAATATCCGCTCAAAAAAATTGTTAATCTTTAAAAATTTAAATTGTCCTCAAATTTGACCTTTGACCTTTAACTGGGTCAATTTTTCATATCTCAATTTTGCCCTGATTAAAGGAATTGAAGTATTCTATATTATTCTGTAGTAATTCGGTAGAAAACATATGAAGTTTGTTAAAAAAAAACTAAAAAAATTAACTAAAAGCTAAAAAAGTTACCAAAATCACTATTATCTCGAAATCCGCCGAAATAAAATCGCTAAACTAGCCGAATGAAAAAAGGAATGTCTACAATTTTTGTAATTTTTATTCCCTTATATGTGCTTAACAAAATCCTATGGTCCAATGGTCGATTTTTTAAATTTTATTTGCCTAAAAAAATTAAAATTTAAAATTGGAGATTTGAAAACAGGGCTGAAAAATTTAGACCTTTTTAACATTAATTTAAAACAAGTTACCATAGCACAATATGAAAAATACCTATCACCTTAGTACATTGGGAAGTAAAGAATAAAAAAATGTTGCTATAGTAGATAATTTCGATCAATTTCAAAAATTGAACTCGAAATCTTTGATCAAGTGGTCGGCCACACGCTAGTTGCCTGGGGCAGTTGTAATAACTTGGCTGATTTTAAACCGATTTTAGTTTTTGTTCCCTTATTACAAAGGTAATGTACTCCACATCACAATTCTGTAACCATTTGAATTCAAACTTAACTTAAAATATCGAAAAAATTGAGAAAATGAGTAAAAAGTCAGTTTTCCCCTTGTAATCCGTTATTCAAACTTCAGGTCGTTTCCGCGTCCACTTAAAGTTATCGGATTAACTTCAAATTTTTTATTATTAAGTTTTTGGTACAAAAGAACAAAATTCTGCCCAGTGCCAAGCAATTAAAACATTTTAAATTTTTTCCTTACTGTTAAGAACACCCTTAATGTATATATGTGTTTAAGTGCTGCCAGATGATGAAATGATGCCCAACGTTTTTTTAGGATTTAAAATAAAATAATTGAGAATGCTTAAAATTGATAACTAGAGCTCACACATGTAAAAAATGTTTAACTCACGCTCTCTCACTATTCATGTGAGTACCTGTAGTTTCGTTCACGCGTATTTTAAGTCATAATATTGTATTTGTTTTGAGATGGACGCGTGAGTGGATTCTGACTCAGGCTCACGCAAACAGAAAACTCACTCACATTTTTTTTACACTTGCTCACTTACTATTCACGTGAGCAAAAAAATTACTCACACGTGGCTCACGCTTGATTCAATCACGCTCACGTGTAAGTCACTCATGCTCTATCTACGCTACAACATTTTTTTACAAAAAAAAAAATACCAATAAATAAACTACCCGAGTAAAAAAGTTCCTATATAGTTGTATATAATTTTATAAACATCATATATGATTAAATAGAATTATATAGAATTTGATGCGAAAAATGAGTCGATAAAACTATATAAAATTTGATCAATGTTTCATATATTTTGATAAATTTTTTATATAATTTTATGCGAAATTTGGACCTTTTTTTTTATATAATAATAGCAAAATTATATAATTAGATATAATTATGTAAAAATATATAAAATTGTATTAAACTGTATAAAACTATATAAAGTTACATAAAATTATATCAAGTTATATATAAATCATAAAATTTTGTTTTAATTATATATAATTATATATAATTTTATGTAACTTCATATAGTTTTATACAGTTTTATACAATTTTATATATTTTTATATAATTATATCTAATTATATAATTTTGCTATTATTATATAAAAATAGGGGTCCAAATTTCGCATAAAATTATATAAAAAATTTATCAAAATATATGAAACATTGATCAAATTTTATATAGTTTTATCGACTCATTTTTCGCATCAAATTCTATATAATTCTATTTAATCATATATAATGTTTATAAAATTATATACAACTATATAGGAACTTTTTTACTCGGGTAGCTAAAAAAAATTTTTGGTAAGAAATGAAAAAAAAAAACAAATAAATCGTTAATAAAAAAAATCAAATCACACAAACCCACACAAAAATTCGACTCACTCACTAATCACTCACGCAGATTTTTTTTTTAAACTCACGCTTACTTACATTCACGGGATTGAAATGGAAATCACCCACAATCACGCGTGATTCGCGCTTGATTTTGCGTGATTCACGGGATCAGCGCCCATCTCTTATTTGTAAAAATAATAAACAAATCTTAATCCCGAAAAACAATAACTTAAGTGATCTGGCAGCATGATCGTGATCAAACTACACTCATAGAAATATCTTAGTAGAAAAATTAGTAAACCCATTGTAGATCAAGTTATACAGAATTTAACAAAAATCAATGTTGATATTACAAAATTCAATAGTTGAAAAATACATAGTTGGAAAAAATTGTATAAAATAAAAGTACATGAAATGTGCAACACTGTTTTTGCTGATCGCCATTTGTAAATTTTTGTTGTCTTGTACAGAAGGGATGTTTCTAAAAAAAAAATCTTTTTTATTAGAAAATATTTGGTGAGTAATTAAATATATTTGTTATTTAATCCATTAATAAAGCAATTTTTTATTTTTTTTAAGAAATTTGTAATTTGGAATCTTTCTAAAAACTCTAGAAGCTAATCACGTAAAATGATTGCCGACAGCAAAACAACAGCGAAATACATCACAGTCCAAGGAAACAAAAAAATATCATCTAAAAACAAAATAAGTTTATGTGAAAATAATAAGTTAATGAAAACCACGAAAAAATATTGTGAAAATATCCAATTAAATAAAATAACATTTACAACACAAATAAGAATTTCATTTTAATAAATAAAATTGCATGAATATACAAAACAAAACGAGAATGATTAACAAAAATACGAATAGAACCAACAAAAGTACGAGTTAATCAGCTTTTACAAAAACTGACAACAATTAATGTTGAAATCAACATAAATATTTGTAGGGTCAAAATCAACAATGATTTCTGTTGAATTTACTACGATTTTCTTTGGGAATACAATGATTTTTGGTTGAGTGTAAAGACAACACTTAAAAACGAATCAAACACGGTTACTTTTTATTTTTACAAATGTTTTATATTGAATCTTAATTTAAATATAGTGTCGGACAAAATTAAAGTACGGGTCCGGGTCCAGCTAGTAACCTTTGGTTCCACCCTCGGTTAGCACTATCTATAGAGAAATCTCAACAAAATCGGTACAGCCGTTTTTGCGTGATTTCGAAACAGACAGACATAACGTTAAGTCTAGTATAAAGGGGTGTGTCGTTTAACGCATTTTTATCGAATCATGATAGTCTAAAGTTCCATGCTGCATTCTCGATTAGTACTGTCTGTGCTGCAAATTTCATTGACATCGTTTTGCCGTTTTGTGTGATTGCGAAAGAGGAGGAAATAACTTTTTATTTATGAAAAATGGCAGTGACATTTTATATCCTTTTGCCGAATCGCGCTCTACATATGACCTACAGTTCCCGCTCGGTTAGTTCTATCAGTACACTCATAGAAATATCTTAGTAGAAAAATTAGTAAACCCATTGTAGATCAAGTTTTACAGAATATTGCCGTATTCAACAAAAATTAATGTTGATATCGTTGAATAATCAGTAAATTTGAATCAACTATTTACAACGCTTATACAGAAATCAATAGATAAAACCAAAAAAAGAAAAAACAACCCTGTTCGTTCAGTTTTGTATCATTAAGTTGGTAGCAATGCACTGCAATGTGAAATTTGTTTGTCTCTTATAAAATTATTTTATGTGTTTGTTTCTTATAAAAATATTTAATATTATAAAAATAAATAAAAATGGGATCTGATGATCAGATTCTGATCTGTAAATATTTGGTAAGTAATAAAATACATTGGTTACTTTATGTATTCATACTATATTATAATTTTTTTTGTTTTTTTTAAGGTTTTTGATTTGGTGTCATTAGAAAACTGGAGAATGGCTTACGAGTGCATAACATAAATAAACGAAGTGTGTGTGAAAATCTTGTTTAAATATTGCAGCTTAAAAAGCCGGTGATAATTCTAAAAAATATTGTGATTTATACTTAATAAAAGAATATTTACAAATAACAAAAAGCTTTTTTTTATTAATAAAATTTCTTATATCAACAAAAATATGAGTTGAGTTTACAAAAAATACGAGTTGATTTACAAAAAAACGAGTTGATCAACTTTTACAAAAACTGACAAAAATTTTTATTGAAATCAACATAAATATTTGTAGGGTCAAAATCAACAATGATTTCTGTTGAATTTACAACGATTTTCTTTGGGAATGCAATGATTTTTGGTTGAGTGTAGTGACAGATTCGGCTTATCCGTTTTTGCGTGATTTCAAAACAGGCAGATATAACGTTCAGTATAAAACAAATAGGTGTGGCAATTTACGCCTTTTTGTTTAATCGTGGTCAGTACAGTACAAAGGGCGTTGCAGTTTTGATCCCTTTTTCCAATAACGATATTATATGGCCTACATATACACTTGGTTAGCACTGTATGTAGTAAAAATGTCAAGATAATCGGTTCAGCTGTTTTTGCGTGATCGCGAAACAGGCAGGCAACGTCCAGTATAATACAAAGGGCGTGGCATTTTACGCTCCTTTTTCCAATTGTAGTATAACATGGCCTATAGTTCCGCACTCGGTTAACACTATCAGTGCTGACAATTTAATTAAAATCAAATCAACAGTTTTTGCGTTATTTCGGAGCATGCAGAAATAACATTTAATTCAATACAAAGGGCACATAACCAACTTTCGTTGGTTTAAATTTCATCAAAATCGGTCCATTCGTTTTTTATATATAGATGTCATTAGTGGTGCAATGTAAAAATTCGATTTTACATTCCTCCCCCCACAGGCAAAAAAGCATGGCATTTTAAGCCCACTTGTCCGATCACGCTCTAATTTGGCATAAAGTTAGTACTCGGTTAGTACTATCTTTGGTTTATATTTCATCAAAATCGGTCCATCCGTTTTTTATATATAGATGTCATTATTGGTGCAATGTAAAAATTCGATTTTGCCACGCCCCTCCGCACTATGCTTCGACCCATGGACAAAAGTCAAAAAAAAAAAATTTTGTTTCAAGTTGTGTTTAAATACAGATTTTTTGAAAGATAATAAGGTATTTCAAATAAATATTAACAGAAATATATTTTCTGATTACTTTTGTCACCACGAGAGGGCGCTAAACTCAGAGAATTTCATGCAAAAACTACTTAACAGGAAAATGTTTTTCAGCTGTTTCACAAAAATAATTCTCAAAAATTCATTTTTTAATAAAATGGTTCGAAATTTTGTTTTAAAGTACTTTGATATATTTGTAGTGAAGTTAAAATATAGAATTTTGTATATATTTCCAAAAAAAAAAAATTTTATTGCGCAGAAAAACAAGTTTTTTTTGTTGAAAATCCAAAAATAGCTAAAGTTTGATGGAGTGTAAAAAAAAATATAAAAAAATAGATATTTTTCTTTTTTTTTTCTTTTTTTTGTAAGTTTAAACTCTTATCTAACAGCGTATTCAAAAATTAGCGCCTATTTTTTACCACAAATTAGAAAAAAATGCGTTTTTTTAAATGCCTAAATTCATGATTTTTACTCAAATATCATGCATTTAGGAGTGTTAAATATCATTGTGCAACACGATTTTATGTTTTGAAAGGGTAATAAAGTAAAATAAATGTATATTAATAGTAGATCAAAATCCCCGCAGAATTTTGAAAATTTAGCTCGAGTTTTTTTTTATGGCCCACTGAAGTTTTTAATTATTTTTCAAAGGAGTTCAGAATAAGTAAAAAAAAATATTAAATTTAATTTTGAGCTAAATGAGGTTAATAGATGTACAACGAAATTTGATGACGGTTCTTTTCTTAGAACATATTAACCCTCTATCTCCTATTTTTAGGGGTCACTTTAGTCCCTTTTCCAAATTTCGTCGTAGAGCACCACTTACACTTGCTTTTAAAGGGTTAACATGTTCTAAAAAATTTTTCTGCATAGAATTTCATTGTTAGTGTAAAAGACCAAAAATTCGTGAGATATAAGCAAAATGCTTAAAAAAGTAAAAATTTTAATTATCATATATTGTTAAATTGTGATTCACCACAATTGAAATAATTCGACAAAATATAACAAATGTACTTCTGAGCCTAATACTGTTAATAGCTATCTTCGGTAAAATTTTATGTTTCTTTTTTCTTAAAATATATTAACCCTCTATCTCCTATTGTCAGGGGTCATTTCAGTCCCTTTTTTAAATATTCTTATAAAAAAACACTTAAACGTGCGTTTAAAGTGTTAAAACGTTCTACAAACATTTAATAGATATCTTTAATCATTCCAAACCCATTCAAAAAAAAGTAAAGACTTCAATGGGCCATAAAAAGAACTCGAGCTAAATTTTCAAAACAATTCGTTTTTGGTTTACAAACGGTATATCTTCATTTTTAGTTTTGTCCAATTTAAGATACACTCTGTGACCTCAAATTTGTTGCACAGTGTATTCTATTGAAGCTTTAAGTTATGTGAAATAACTCTTAAATTATAAATTATATTCAAGAAACTTTAAAAAAGTAATTTAGTATTACGCTTTAACCTTTAAACGCTCGTTTTATTAAATTTTTTAAAAATATTTGAAATAAGGACTAAAATGACCCCTTAAAATGGGAGATGGAGGGTTAATATGTTCTAACAAAAGAACCGTCATTAAATTTCACTGAAGACATCTTAAGACATTTTTTATGTCAGTAGTATTTTTAGTGCATTTTTGCGACCTATTTCAGTCTACTTTGGTAAAAGCTATTTAACAATATATGATACTTTACAATTTTACTTTTTAAAGCATTTTGATTATATCGCACGATGTTTTGGTATTTGACAACCCCTAGTGAAATTTGATGCTTAACATTTTTGTAGAACATTTTAACTATTAAAACGCACATTTTAGTGTTGTTCTATGAGGATATGTTAAAAAAGGACAAAAATGACCCCTAAAAATGGGAGATAGGGGGTTAATGTATTCTAAAAAAAGAACCGCCATCAAATTTTACTATAGACATGTATAAACATTATGTAGCTCAGAAGTTGATTTAATACATTTCTTTGACCTTTTTTAGATGACTTTAAAAATAAAAAATAACTTATTTTCCCAAAAAGGATGTTTTTATATTTTCCACACTGCTAATCCGATTATCCCCAAATTTGGCATTAATATATATCTAAGGAATATTAATTTGCTTACAAAGTTTTTTTACGATCGGACAATTTTTGTAGGTGTTAAAGCGTTTCAAAGAAAAAGGATAAATGGCAGGACCTTGAGTCCTTGCTCCGATTTATGTGAAAATTTACATACACGTTGCTAGTGGAATGTGTATCAGCATGACCACTTTTTGTAATTTTTTGTGCATTATTGAAGCTAAAATTACATTTTTCAATTTCAGGACACATGGGAGGTAGGCGTGTCCTTGCACCGATTTTTCCAAAAATTCATATTTTTCTTAACTAATATATTTTATGTTAGTGTACCAAATCTCAAAAATATCTGACAACTCCTTCTAATTCTGTCCCTTCGTTACATGGCACACTGGGTAATTTGAGCCAATTTTTAGGCCAAAAATAATTACAGCCAAAGTTTTAGACCGATATGGCTGAAATTTTAAATTTAAGAGTTTTTTGTGAACACGCACAGCTGGATTTTATGAATTTGGTAATCGTGGAAATTTTTAGGGTTGCCACCATACGAAAAAAAGGGAAAATACTGAATATCTCGAAAACGAATAGGCTAATTTTTTTGAAACTCGGCACGAAGAAAATACGCAAGAAGGCTAACAAAATGGCACATAAACCATTTTGTTTGATTTTGCTGAAAAAAGCTGTTATTTTTTGAGTGGGCCTTGTACCACCTTAACGAAAAATTTTCAAAAAAAGTTCGTACTATTTCCTTCAACGAAGCCAAATATTGGTTTAAAACATTATTTTAATCAATTTTACTGACAACAAAATTATAAACAGCAACAGGGTTTTTTCTCTTAGTTCTTTTCCCAATCCAAACGTTAGAAAGTTCAAGATATGGCAAGATGAGGCTGTCTGAAAGAAAATTGATATCTCAAAAAGTGCAAAAAAGTGCAACGGAAAATAAAAAAAAATGAATTCGGAATTATTTTCTTTAAATTTTTCATCAATCAAAAACACGGCACACCACGGCTAACATTATTAAAAGCTTATGCGAAGTTTATATTCATTGAAAAAGTCATTTATTTAAGGTTAAGTTATAATTACACGTTTTGTTAAAAAAAGCAATAACGTCCACCAAAATATTTTGCTATTTTTTTATTACTTAATATCCCCTCTCTTCTCCATATTATACACGATATCCTTCTTTATGTTTAATAGCTGAAAAAATCGTTTGAATTTATATCAAAATTAGGCGTTTTATATTGCACTGTGCACGTTGCTTGAAAATGCCGAATTCGACTGCCCGTCAATCAGTTTATATTTGTTTTTTGGAAAAACCAAATATGCAGTTATTTGCTTTAATATTTTCTAAATCGAACGTAATTAACAAAAACATTATTATTGTTAGTTCGAAAAATGGTTTTTGGCCAAGATTTCGGTTCAAATTACCTACTGTGCATGGGAACGAAGCACTGTGCTCCGCCCACACGCAAAAAATCAAAAGTCTGACCGCACAGTGTTACTCCCTGGGCTATTCTGAATATTCCCTGAAAATTTCATCAAGATCGGTCCAGCCGTTTTCGAGTCCATACGGAACATACATACATACACACATACATACATCCATTTTTATATATATAGATACAAAGTATGTTTCAATTTTACACTTAAGTTTGTAAACTTCAATTATATGTATTATCTGAATTCAAATTGATATTTTATGAATTCTAATAACTTATTCTGTATTTAAAAATATTTTAAAGCCGTCTATTAAAAAACAAATCTAGAAGTATTTGTTAATTACTGATTGGTATTTGTACCCGAAACTTATATTTGGAATTGGTACTTAAATACTCAATAGTTTTGCAACTCTATAGATGCATAGCAAAAATACAGTTATAACAGTGAATTTTATTCAATTTAAGAAAAAAAAAACAACGCTTTATCAAAGAAAAATATTAAAATGGGAAAACGTAAATTAAACGAGGAAAACAAATCAAAAGAAATAGTAGATCAAAATAATAAAGGTAAGTTTTATTAAAGTTTTATATAAAACTGTTTCTAATGGTTTTGTTTTTGTCTTTAGAAGCCAAGAAAATGTTAGACGCTGTTTCCAACTTTAGTGGGCCATCTACATCAGCTCAAGCTGTTAAACAAAAGAACAGAATATCAGCATTATTGACCAAGGTACGGCGAGGTATGTATTCGTTTGACTACAAGTATTTAGGGGTTTTATAAAACAAAAAACTATTAAATCGTAGATGCTGTAGATACCCAAGAATCTCAACCAACCGAAAAAAGTGCTGAAACGGAAGATGTTATTGAGTCGGAAGATGACACTACTTCCAAAACTGTTGAAACTGAAACTGCTGCCAACATTGATATAAATGGTAAGGTCAAATACGTTCCCAAAGCAGTTCCTAACAACAAAACTTTTTTGAAAAACAAAAGATTTACGAAAAAAAAAAAAAAATACTCGGTCTCCTATATATTGTTCGCAATTTGAGAGTAATTTTTCACTATTCATCTACTATTTAGAAATTTGATATCCTTTCGAATATTAAAATTTTAAAATTTGTTGTTTGTAGTTATTGAAGATATTAACTAGATCTTTTATATTAACAAGAAAAAAAAATAAAATTTTAAAATTCGAAAGAATATCAAATTTTTAAAAGTTATGTGAATGGTGAAAGAGTACTCCCGAATCTAGCACATTATATACATATTCCTAAATTCAAAAGTCCAAGTAAATTGTTTGTTATACCCACTGATGCCAACTATTTTTAAAAAAATGTAGCTAGATTGGACAAAAAAATAGCTAGAAATAGCTAAATTTAAAAACAGTTAAAAAATCTAGCTATTTTGTAGCTAGATTTGTATAAACAGTTGAAAAATCTAGCTATTTTATAGCTAGATTTTGGATTTGTGGTTTTTAAAAGGTTAGTTTTGGTATTAAAACGAATATTTTCAAATATTTTTATTAAATTTTGCAAACAAAGTTTAAATACTCATATTTTATATCGCAGATATAATTTATAACGCCTGAAACTTTAGAAATTGCTTCCAACGCTTAACTTATTAAATTAAGCTTTTAAATCAATTTCTTTAACAAAAAAACATTATTAATCTATATGTTATATGTATGTATTTCTGGATTTGCAGATCCCGTGAACTATTTCCTGTGAATTTCTATTTTCTGTGAATCGGCACCTCACTATTTTGTGTGAATCAGCACCTCATTTTGTACACTCAAAATAATTATTCTGTTAAATACTCTGTAAAATGACTGTAATCTCAATTCGACAGATATTTGACAAAGTTATCTGTCGAAATACAGATTTAAAAAAAAATGCTTTGTATTTTCTTGTGACCGAAAAACAAAATTTTGTAAAATTGGAGTTACTCATTAAAAACTCGTAATTTTTACAAAAATAAAAAAAGTAAATTTACAATTTGGAAGCATAAAGCGGGCAAATTTAACAAAATCTTAATTTTAATTAACTTAATTTTAATTAATGTTTTGAAGCAGAGAAGTTTTACTCATCAAATGGATTTAACTAAAACTTTGTAAATTTACAGAGTTTTTTTTTGGAAAATTTTGAACTCATAAAATCCATTTAACTAAAGCTTTGTAAATTTACAGAGTTTTTTTGGTAAAATTCTTTTCGGTTTTATCAATATTTTACAGATAATTCTATAAATTTACAGTTTTTTTATCGAAATCATTTTACAGAGTTTTTTTCGTAAAATAACAAAAAATCTTGCTGGTTGGAAATCTATGGTATTTTCTGCTGGCTCAGCAGAGTATCTCTGTAATTTAACAGAGTGATTATTTTGAGTGTATACGTAAAAAGTACTCATAATAGATATAATTCCTGTAATGGGAACTTATTTTATTTTTTTGGACTTATTTCGTTCGGAGTTCTTTAATTTTTTTGGGAGTAAGTATTTTGATTTTTTGTCCCAAATATTGGGACTTGTTTCATTTTTTCTTTGGGACTTATTTCATTTCTTAAAGTTAGAAGTTAATTCATTCCTCTTAGGACTTATATCATTAGGAATTATTTCATTGGGATATATTTTATTTGGTAGTTGTTTCGCAGTACCAAATTTTTTAATACACAATTATCTGAATGCGAATTAAAAGCTCGATTATAGCCACTCGTTTTTTTGGTTATGAATACTGGTGTAAAATTTTATCCGTTATTGGAGAGATGAAATTTATTATATTTTAAACCCATAGCTGTTTTTTCTTTATGTTGGTACTCAACTACATTCTCTATGAATTATGCCAATACGATACTTGCTTGATGTTGAAAATTTTAAGTAACTTTATCATGGAGAGATTTTTGATAAATTTAAAATTTTTGTTTGAAGTTAAAGGAAATATCATAGAAAACCCCTGATAAAACTTTTTGAAAAGTTGAAAAACTAGCAGATGTCATACACACTTAAATAGCACGTTAACGAAATGTCAACTTGAAAATATGGCTAATAAAACGGTTTAAAAAAAACACTTTTTTACAAATTTTACGAACAAAAAAAGTAGCTAAATTTGTAGCTAAGAGCTAAATGACTTTTTTTGTCGCTAGATGCAAAAAAAAATAGCTAAATCTAGCTACAAAATAGCTAAATTGGCAACAATGGTTATACCCTCCATTCAGTGGTAGAGGGTAGAGATTTTTAGTTTTTTGCAGTAATCTTTTTTACATTGCACTATAGGAAATTTTACCCTTTTTTTGGCCAAAATTATTTACAGCCAAACGGTTGGACCGATTTGACTGATTTTTTTTATTTGACTTTTGGAAGACTCTTTAGAGGGAGGGAGTGACTCTTAAAGGTTTTCATACACTCAAAAAAAAAATTAGTAAAGTTACCTAAAAAATTACCTAATAATTAGTTCCAAACAGGGTTCCCGGGTTATAAGTTGTCGCATATAAGATTTTTTAGATCCTTGATAGATTATATGGTTTTCTAAACTGTTTTTACAATATTTTTTTTTTTGAGTGTACACTAACTTTCGAAGATAACAGTAGAAATTTATTTTAACAATGTTAAGAAGTGTCAAACAAATCTACTTTTTAATAAGGATTTTATTCAAAAATTTTATTTTTGAGTTCCAAGTCGTCAACTACATTTCAAAATGCCACTACGGGCAGCCGTAGATGATGCAAGAGCTAGGGGCTCAACTTCCCTATTTAGATCTTTAGAGATTTCTGCTGTAACTCGTATTTTTGTTCTCGCAGATTTTGACAAAAAAGTTAATTGCGGTCGCCCAGGTTTCGATTTAGTGGAGGCAGGCTGCGTTTCAAGTTTTTTTTAGCCAAGTATTGCCTTTAAGCCAAACAGCATGCTGTCTTTCAAAAATTTTCAAACTCCTACAACTTTTAATCCTTTTCATATTTATATTTGAACAAAATATTCTTAATTCCTCCTTTATATATTGTTTAAAGTTTTCGAAACATTCACTCTCAGCAATGTATGAAAAGAAATGGTCAGAAATAGCGGCTCCTTATCCACCTCTGCTTTATTTCTCTCGCCATGTATTAAATAACTCTGAATTTGGCACTCAGTAGTCACCTGGAAAAATGGGTATAAAAAATAAGTTTGCACATATCCGACCTTGAAATTTTTTAAATTCGGAAGGTAATTGATTGTCCTAGAGAACTTTTATGGTTTTATAGCTAACATATGCTATCATTTTTTTTAAAGTCAAAATAAAATTCCAATTCATACTTCAATAAGTTCATCTTAAGGTCACTTCAATTTTTCCAATAAAATCGATCTAATAGATGAGTTCACCAACATTTCACTATTTATCATTAAAGTACTCACCTTTGACATTATTTTCCATTTTTTAGTTTTTAAAAACTATAAATTCTTAATATAAAAACTTTTGTTAGAAGCTATCACAAAATTCGCTGCTCTCAATCGTTATTTTATAACTAAGTAAGAAATTGCAAGAAAAACTACTGATAAAGTGACAGTACATCAATTCTGTCGAAAAATTGAGAAAGAATTGTTTACTTTGTTAAGTTTTTTTTATATTAATGTGAAAAAAAATAATGTTTGCAAAAATTTTAATTTTGACTTTTGGCCAAAAAATGGGTAAAATTTCCTATAGTGCATTGTGGAGTGTATCACAACATTTGGAAAGGCCGAATTAAACTTTTTTACTTTTTTTTATTTAGAATTGGGTGAATTCAGAAACGAGGTAAAGGAAATGTTTACAAAACTAAGTAAAGACATGGAAAGTTATCGCCGAAGCATCCAATATGATATAAAAAAGTTAGATGAAAAAATTGACTTAAATTCTTGCACTCCAAACAAGGCTAAATCCGTTTCCGATTTCAAAAAGTTTCTACACTTAGAAACTCCTATAAAAACGTTGATAGATTTCAAAGAATTTGATAAGAATCTGTTGGAAAAAGCTAATAACGATGCATTGGTAATACTTTTTGGGTAAATGTAGAGGGATATTTCAATTAATTGTATATTTTCTATTTTCAGATTAATCTTTTATCTTATAAAACAAGAACAAAAAACGTCACCGAAGCTATAGGTTTATTTTTTTCTTCTGTAATGTCACCAGAACTGCAAAAACAGTTCAGTGGGTGTGGAAAACCCACAAAAGGTGTTTCCAAGGAGAGTTTTGTTATCACGAATACATACAAAGAATTCAAGGGTAATCCATTTTAGCGTCCAACCTGAATCAAATTACGTTGCGTAAGGCGTAACGCCCAATAATTTTTCGTTTCTAATATTTAAATGTGAGTTACCTAAATCAAACGGACGTAAAAATTTCAAATTTGATGTGTTTGTTTTTGTTTTTTTTTTACGTCTTGCGCTACGCATTTGATTCTGGTTCGACCCTTAAATAAAAAAATGTATCATATTCTAACAATACCCTTTTACAGATTATGCTCTTAAATAGGGTTGCCATCCGTCCTCTTTTCCCCGGACACCGTCCTCTTCTTTAGGGCGTCCGGGGCAGTCCTACTTCTTTTTTAGAAAGTGTCCGGGGTTGTCCTACTTTTTGAACTTTTCCCCATTACTTTTTTATTGCTTCTAAACTTTTAAATTATTGACTGTATTTTAGCTTATCAGTAATAATGTCAACTTTTTGAGAGCAAAAGGCGAATAAAAATTATTAATAAATATTTAAATCTTCATTCATTGAGATTTTGAAGAAGAAAATTGTACAATCTCTTAGTAAGATCACGATCGTGTTGGTTATTTGACGATCATGATCTTACTTAGAATGAATGTAGAGTTGAATATTTATTAATATTTTTGTTTGAATATTTCTGTAGTAGTCTTTACAATGGAATCTGACAAGTTCCGAAACACGTGTCGACTAAGTCTTGCAAAAATGGCCAACATAAATAAATTTCAAACAGAAAAAATATTTTTTGGAAAATAATTCTATGAGAATATCATACTCGCTTTAATTATTAAACTAAATAATGGCCTCGAGCTAGAATAAACTCAAAATATAATATTTTAAAGGTCGAACAAAACAATTTCTGTATACTTTACAGAAAATTCCAAATATATTTATATGTTTATTTCAAAGTTTTCCAAATGCCTTTTCAAAATCTTTAATAAACACATGGAGTTTTTTGAAAAGAATGTAGATAATAAAGATATTTTGAAATGAAAATGGAAATTTTTGAAACACAAATTGAATTTTCTGATAAGCATTTAGAAAATTTTTAAATACAAATAGAAAATTCTGATATAAAATTAAAAATTTTTTAATTATATATAGAAATTTTTTAAATATAATTCGAAATAATTGAGTATAATTGAAATATAATTGGATATAATTGAGAATAATCTTTCTCAAAATATAATGGAACATTTTTGAATTATAAGTGGAAATAAAACTTGTTTTCCTAATAAAAATACATTTTATTTGTATATTGTATCGCGTTATTGATTTTCTTTAAATTAATTTATAAAAAAAAAATGTCCTCTTTTTTGGGTCAAATGTCCTCCTTTTTTGAGGTTGACGTCCTCTTTTTCTCAAAAAGGAAATGGCTACCCTACTCTTAAATCATTTACCGATGAAAATGAAAACACAATTTTTTCTAAAACTAGCCGATGGCTGGCTAATGTCAAGGATAGACTAGATGGTCGTACAGCTCGTTAAAGGTTTATTTAAATTTCCTTAAATTCAAATAATCGAAACAGATAATTTGATAAAAAAAAATCGTTATATAAAAATCATATGATATGAAGTTGAGTTCATATGAAATTAATTTTTTTTATGTTTATAACTGTATTGTTATACTGAAATTCATATTTTGTTTAACCTTAATACTTTATTTTTTTTTTCGTTCCATATAAATTAATATTTTAAATTAGATATAAATCATATGAATTGATATTTTTATGTTATATGTGCAGCTATTTTTAAAAATATTCTTTCTAATTCTAGTCGAATTAACTTTAATACATATTTTATCAATAAATACAGTATTAAATGCAAAATATTTATGTTTTTATACCCTCCACTTAGTGATAGAGGGTATATAAAAGTTTGTCATTCCGTTTGTAACTCATCGAAATATCGGTCTGGGACCCCATAAAGTATATATATTCATGATGCCCGATCGATTTTAAGACATTCTAGCGATGTCCGTCTGTCCGTCTGTCTGTCTGTGGAAAATGCTGTAGCGGACAAAATATTGCACAGAGTTGACTGAAACTTAACATATTTATTGGAAGTTCTCCCGAGAAGTTTGGTATTGCATTTGAGCGAAATCGGCCCAGCCGATCAAAAGTTATGAGTGAAAGTTTAACGACACCTCTAAAACTTTGAAAATACAAAATGCGTTTACACAGCTTCTGCTTTACAAATTCAAATGAAAAGGGGTGTGGCACCTCCCACCTTAGCCTAGCATGCAAAATGCTATAACTCGGCTTCTGTTAAACAGATTCATATGAAATTTGGTATAAAATTATATTTTAGGATGTCTGATCTCTATGTAAAATTTGGGCGGAATAGAAAAAAGGGGTGTGACACCCCCCATACAAACCTAGCATGTAAAATACTATAACTCGGCTTCTGATTAACGTATGTTAACAAATTTTAACATGGAGTGTAAATATGGTCTTTGTGGCCTAAATAGAAAATATGAGCAAATTTGGAGCAAAATTGACACATTTAGAAGATGATTTATCTTGGCCTTTAATAAACATATTTAAATACATTTGAAAAATGTTGTTAATATCTTATGTTTTAAGAGTTATTACTCCAGTTTACTTAAATGTTTTTTTTTTTATTTATCTGTTTTGGTTCTCGTTCTTTTAACATACCCGCTAAATTGTAAAACATTAAATCAGTCTGTGGTATGATGGCTAGAGTGTTAGTTTTTCATACATGGAGTCCCGGGTTCGAGTCATGTTAGGACTCAAGATTTTTTTTTTTTTTGTTTGTTAATATTGTTTATCATTATAATTTTATTTAAATCACCTAAATCTATACCCTTCATTATATTTATGGAGTCATTGATTTTTCTCAGTTTTTGCAAATATATAAATGTGCTGTTAATTATTAATTAAATGTCGTTTAGTTGTTCTTTTAAAGCGAAATTGAATTTTGGTGGAAAAAATATGGTATATTCAACAAAACTTCTTTTACACACAGCAGTAAAGGGGTTTGTTGTAATTTGCTCGGTTTTGTTTATCTCTTTTAAGATAGTCGTTAAATTTCTAACACATTCAGAAACAGTCTGTGGTATGATGGAAGCACTGTTGGCTTATCATTCATATGGTCGCAGGTTCGAGTCATGGTCGGGATGAAGTTTTTTTTTTTTTTTTTTTTTTTGTTTTTTTTTTTATTTAGCTTAATATTGTTTAAAAAATTACAATTCATCAAAATCACCTTAATAATTTATATTCGGTCTAACAATCTTTTGTCTTCTTTGTCATTGGGTAAATGAAATAATTTTTGGAAAAAAATTGTATTTTCTACATTTTTTTTATACCATCCACTCTTTATTTGTGTTTTGATTGTTTTTTTTTTTTTTTTGATAATTTCTTGGATAAGATCAATATCAAACACATTCAATATATTTATATTTTGCGTCCAATTCTTACAAACGGACAGACGATTTCTGCCTATTGACGATTTCTGGCAACCCTGTTAGTAACGGTTAATTTTGTTAGCTTATAGTATGATCCCTATAAAAAACTAGGAATATTTTTTTAAACCTACCACTGGGTATATCAGCTATTTTAAGCATTGCTGTGTTATAATCAACTGGTGCTGTTGTGGTGCAGAGGATGTGTCGTTGCATGTGACACTGAAGGTCCTGGGTTCAAATCCCGGTGTGGCCAACATTTTTTTTTTTTTTATTCTGGTATTTTTTTCATTCAATTACGTATTATTTTTTATTTAATAATGTTTTTTTTTTAAATAATTTAATAATTTTTTTTAAAAAAAATAAATAAATTTTCATATAAAATCGACTAAATTTGTTTTTTTTTAAGTTTAAATAATTAAAAAAAATAATTTAAAAGCAAAAAAAAAATTAAAAAAATATGTGATGGCCATCGCCAGGATTCGAACCTGAGCTGCCAGCAATATAAGCGAAAAACACATCAATTGAAACAGCAAATCAAGGCAATTTGTGTACAAAACTGCATTTTTTGTGTTCTTTTCTGAGTTTAAAAAATGCTACATCGTTTCAGGGCCATGTCAACATTTAAAGTACACATCTAAACAATGGACATTTTTTTGTTCAGAAAAGAAAACACCATTAATTTTTTTAATTTAAAAATTTTAAATAAAATAAGTTAATTAATTTTTTTTTAATTAAGTTTTATTCATTAAGAATAAATTTTATAAATATTATTTTTACAAATTAAATCGATTTCAGTATTTTTATGTATGCCAATTGTTGGAAACGTCAAAAATATTGTGCATAATATTGCGTCGTCTGTAGGTACCTTAATAAGCTAATTTTATCAATATTTCATCGAAAATGTGTAATATTTTACAAAACTATTCCAAACGATGCTAAATTAAATTGAGAAATTTATGGAAGTTAACGTTTCGTTTTTTTTGTTTTGATGAATGTTAACAAATTGGAGCGGAAAGCGTTTTTTCGCAATTGTCCTCATAGAATGAAATTGAATTAAGTTCACTCAGAAAATTATGTAAGTAACTACATGTTAGTTGTTTGTATATTTTAGTAAGTTGTTTTCAACTGCAAAGTCAGTTGTTTTTTATGAAAAATATCAAACAACTATTTCTGTTAGTTATTTTGAGTCGTTTTTTTAACAATTAACAAAAAATTACTGTAATGTAATAACAGTTATTTAAAGTAATTTATAAATACTGGAATACAGGTGGAGGGTATTTAAAATTCGGCACGGCCGAATTTAACTTTTTTACTTGTTAATATTGCCAAAGATCATCTGCCAATGCTTTTCCAACGTTAGAGAAATATTGTTGTTTTATTTTAAACAATGTACTGTTTACGCATAGCATTTTTTGTTTTGACCACTGTTTGCCAACGTTTGCTAGAACCGTGGACACACGTACAACTGGCGTTATCATTTAGATATTGTGCCAGTACAGTATTTTTTGTTTTTAATACGGTTTGCCAACATTGGCTAGAACCGTGGGCACACGTACAACTGGCGTTATCATTTAGATATTGTGCCAGTACAGTATTTTTTGTTTTTAATACGGTTTGCCAACATTGGCTAGAACCGTGGGCACACGTACAACTGGCGTTATCATTTAGATATTATGCCAGTACAGTATTTTTTGTTTTGCCCACAGTTTGCCAACATTGGCTAGAACCGTGGGCACACGTACAACTGGCGTTATCATTTAGATATTGGGCCAATATGGTAGTCGTTGTAGAATGGATGTTCTGCCAACGTTTGTTGTACCAGTTACAACGCTTTTCCAATGTAGGCCCCACCGTATTTTTCTGGCTGGGTAATCAATGATTAATACTAATCATTGATCATTTTCATATAAATTTGACGTTTGCAAACACTGATTTGCCTTAATCATTGATTATATTGTGATGAGTTACCAGCCCTAAGTTAGATAACGTTTGATAATGTGTATTTGTAAAGACCACAGTACAGACTAGTATGCAAACAATGGTGCAAATTACGTATTTTCCAATATGGTGGTTGGTTTTTTAGTACAGAATTATCATCGCCACCTATGTGTGCCTGTACGTGTGAGCTTTTGTGTATGTATTTAAATTGTTTGTTTACGTTTTGTATGAAACGTCAAAAGTAACACCGAGTGCTGTCACTAATACTTACACCAGTGATACGCATTTTTGTAATTCCTATTCCCGCGGGAATAGGCGCTGCTTGTGCGCTGTCAACACACATACACTATAAAATTCTGTTGCTTAAGCAAATTTGTTGACTTTTCGCTTGCTACTACCCACACAAGCATAAATGTTATAGTATGTGTCTGCGTATCGCTGACTTACACACATAAAATGCACTTTTTTTTACTAATTTAGACAAGAATGCTCGAAAAAAATCTCTTATTGAATTTCACAGCTCTGTAAAAAAATTGGTTTGACACTTAATATAATGAATTATATTAAATTTTTTTTGTGTTGGTCCCGCTTTTTAAAAATAAATTTCTGGCAAATTTATTTTAAATATAACTGTCTTTTGCTTACAGGGAAAGTCTCCCTGGTGTCACACCCGATCGCCCTCAAATTTGGATATGTTGTTCAAAACAAAAATTAATTAGACACGTATTTTTTTAGCGGCCCAAATTCATTTTTACAAACTTTTTCTAGGACGTATTAACCCTTACACTGCCTTTTTAGTCCGTGTTCAAAAGCTAAACTCTGACAAAATGCTTAAAAATGGGAAACAAATAAGGAATCATATGAAGGGCTTATTGTAAAAACTCGATAAGCAACATTTCATTTTATGGTGGGTTTCGCCTTGAAACTTTTAAAATAATGTAGGAAATAGAACATTTGCTGAATATTTATTTTCAATATACTTGAACAAAGGGCTAATGCAAGACTTCTGCCAAAAATCTGTCAATGGAGCATCAGCAGAAGGCGAAAAACACGAAAAAATAAAATGTTCCTTATCAAGTTTTTGCAGTAAGCCCTTCATATTTATTTTACAAAAGCACTTTTGAAAACTCAAAAAAAAAAAAAAATGTAAATATACTTCTGAGCTAAAAATTATTAAATTTGGATGTGTTTTATAAAATTTTATGAAGATTCTTTTCTTTTCTAAGTTAGGACCCGTTTTAAGGGTTAATTTTTGTTCTGTATTTATAGAAATACATGAAAGTCTATAAGAGAAGACAGAGTGCTAAAATTTTCTACGAGAATTTT
The DNA here is from genome assembly GCA_963921195.1 of Pegoplata infirma. Lineage (NCBI taxonomy): Eukaryota > Metazoa > Arthropoda > Insecta > Diptera > Anthomyiidae > Pegoplata > Pegoplata infirma. Next base: position 122,262,265 of record OY992536.1, on the reverse strand, counting down.
GTGCAATAAATTTTACTAAGTTCGCACACCTCGGCCGATCTTACTTTAACCTTAAGTTGCGAAGATTGTAAATGTCTTTCTTGATTATGAATCTGGGGTGTCCTACTACTATGTATAAGTATTTTGACGAAAATCAAAATTTTCGTGGAGCCGTTTTTGAAAAAAACTCGAAAACGATGAGAAATATGAAAAAATTACTTAAGACAAAAATTATTCCTCGGGAAAAATGCATTAAAACTGCAAATTCGCACTTTGCAATTGCAATGTTTTTATTGCCAAAAATTGCACTTTTAAATTCCGAGCTGAAAACTTCGCGTATTCTGTAAAAAAAGAACGAATTGTAAATACCTCGATTAAAACTTCTTTATTTACGTACTTTCTTTAAGTTTGCAATATTTATAAAAATCATCTCAGGCAGAAAAATACAAACGGGCCAGTACAGCTAAAGTACTTTGCACGGTAGTACAAGTACTGTCAGCTTTCTTATATAAGTACTGCGTAAGTACGAGATTTATAACACCGTTGCAATATAGTGCCGTAGGTTCTCAAAGCTCTGGCAAAATACCTTAAAACCAAATATATATTGTTGTGGCAGCGCTTCAAAAACAAAAATTGGGGTGGTTTCCCAGCACAAATTCTAGAAAGTTTTTAGAAGAATTGGTTGTGGAATCCAATGTTTTCTTTAGAGAAGGTATTAATCTATGAACTTGAAATATATTTTAATTTTTTTTAAGTTATACCATTGAATAGGCTTTTTGCTGCGATATGCCAGCCTTTATATTAAATGTTCCAAAAGTTATGTTAGTTTCTTTTCGTGTGAAAGATGTACAGTAGACCACCCAAAAAATGTATGGGATTTGCAAAAGTATTTTTTTGTTCGCTCCACCGGCAGTTTCTGATAGATTGGCCATAAAAAAAAATATCTGTGTAAGAACTAGATCTCTCGGTTGCATACAGGCCAGTCGATTTGAGCTTTTGACCCTAAAAGTGACCTAAAAACACTACAAAGCTTTTAAGTGCCATAACTCTTAAAATGTGCGTTTTTCCAAAAAATGCGATATAAGTTTTATTTTGCAGAATAAGAAAGTAAACATTTCCTTCATACAAATTTTTACCCTAAGTCTAAGACATCGTGGTGTTTTTGGCGGTTAAAGTAAAAATGTATGTGAAGACTTCATTTAAAACGACCCTCGTTAAAATTTGGACGGAGATTGAAATAGTCGGTCACCATTATTTTGTAGAGTAAGATATGTAGTTTCCATAAACCAATTACATTTGGAATTTATATGGGTAATTTCATTACAGAAGAGCCCAAGGCTGACTTTGAAGTTTCGATTTTCCAAATGCTGTATACAAATTTGTGAAATTACTTTGTTTTAAACGGTTTCTATGATTTTGAAGAGTTAGATGTGTTCTTTTTGGAAAATATTTGGGGAATTCCAGGCCAAATCACTCACTTTTAGACCCGACCCCCTTCGATTAATTTTTTTTTTGTTGGATATGTTTTAGTATGTATTAAATGCAACTTGCACTCAAATTTTCAGCCTTTTAAACCAAGTCGGGGTTGAGTAATCATTTTTTTTAAATGGCGTTTTTTTTTTTCAAAAAAAATAAAAAAGGGAAATTTTCAATTAATTTTGACCAGTAAAAACATGGATATCTTAAAATAAGTTGGGCGACGTTTTGTTGGTATTTAAATGTAGTTTTAGAAAAAAAAAATATGAAAAAATTATTCGAAGTAATTATAACTTATTTTTAACGTTTAAAAATTAAAATCGAATTTTTGAAAAAGTCCAAAGTCTAAAAATTCTACACTAAATTACACAGTTCTTAAGCCATAATTCGAGATGTGAGCACAATTCGTTCTATTTTTTTTTTCAAATTTTGAAAATCGCATTTTTTTTTAGGCTCTGGTATGCTCCATATTAATTAATTTAGTAGATATTGACCCTAACTTATATAGATACATTCACTTGTGGGTAAAAATATGTCTAATAAAAATTTAGGTTGATCGGACATTGATTTTAAAAAACGGATTACAAGGAAAAATATGATTTTTTCTGTTTTCTCAAGTTTTTTGGTATTTTAAGTTAAACTTGAATTCAGGTGGTTAAAGGATTTTGATTTGGAGTAAAATGCCTCTCTAATGAAGTACTAAAAACTAAAATCGGTTGAAAATAAGCCAAGTTAATAAAACTTCCCCAGGCATCTAACGTTTTTTGAAATTCATTGAAATTTTCTACTGTAATAACATTTTTTTATTCTTCAAATTCAAATGTAATTAGATGACAAGTATTTTTCATATTGTATTTTGCTAACATGTTTTAAATTAATGCTAAAAATGCTTGTGCTTTTTAGCACTCGTTTGAAATCTCCATTTTTAACTCTTCAAAATCTTGGAAACCGATTGTAGCCATTAAAATTTTAACGATGGTCGTTTAAAATAAAGTACTTTCACAAATTTGTATACAACATTTGAAAAATCGAAACTTCAAAGTCAGCTTTGGGCTCTTCTGTAATGTAATTACCCATATAAATTCCAAATGTAATTGGTTTATGAAAACTACATATCTTACTCTACAAAATAATGGTGACCGACTATTTCAATCTCCGTCCAAATTTTAACGAGGGTCGTTATAAATGAAGTCTTCACATAAATTTTTACTTTAACCGCCAAAAACACCACGATTTCTTAGACTTATTGTTAGGCTAAAAATTTATATGAAGGAAATGTTTGCTTTCTTATTCTGCAAAATAAAACTTATCTAGCATTTTTTGGAAAAACGCATATTTTAAGAGTCATGGCACTTAAAAGCTTTGTAGTGTGTGTTAATAATTCGCTTCTTGAAACTAGACGGTTTGCGAAATAGCAGCCACCCTAATATGAATAGATGAAGCGCATTAAGGAAACTTAGAAAAATTAAATGAAAGGTATACAAAATTCGGTATGGCCAAACAAAAGACTATTTCTTTTCTTTTTGTTTTTTTATTTACAACTTAATAATGTGAAAATAAAAACAAAACGTTATTGAGACACTCAAAAAGGGGTCGAGTCTTAATAGTGTGAGTTTTCATCAGCATAGATGACATTTTGTTATCGATCAAACTTCAACAAAGGAAATGACAAAAAATCATTTAACCAATACACAGTAGGATGGAGCAAACTTGGCATTTTTCAAATTTTAAAGTTGCAGTTTTGGACCAATATTAGCACAAAAAATATTGGACCTGTAGTAGGGAAATGTAGAGTTGCCAATACCGAACCCCGGTAGTAGGAAATTTGTATTTCGAAATTGGTAAATATTCAATACCGAATTTACGGTACACCTAACATAATAACTCTGTTAAATTACAGAAAAACTTTGCTAATTTAACAGAGTACACCATACATTTCCATTTAGCAACATTTCTTGGTAATTTTACTATAAAACTCTGCAAAATGATGTTGACAAAACAAAACTCTTAATTTACAGAGTTTATAGTAATATATTGGTTAAAAATGAGCGCGTTTTGGCAGAGAAAACATTGTAATTTTACTTTAAAACTCTGTTAATGATTTGGACAAAAATACTGTAAATTTACAGAGTTTGTAGTAAAATTTTAGTTAAATAAACCACAATTTAGCAAAGAAAAACTCTGTAAATTTACATATATTTTTATAAGCAACCAAAATTTTACAGAAAAACTCTGTAAATTTACAGAGTTTTGTTAATTGCATGTTAACATATTCGTAAGATTTCTGAAAAAATTTTTTTGATAACTGTTTTTTGGGACCTTGTCAACTTTTTTCCCAAAAAAAAAAAAAAAAAATACAGATAAAATTTTGGTGTTTGGTAACAAAAAAAATACTTATTTCAGAAAACTCTGTTTTTAAATATGACATTAAGATTACATACCCGAGTAAAAAATTTACTATGGCGTCACATAAAATTATATAACTTTTGATTTGTCCTCGAATACAATTAGATATAATTTTATCCCAAAAATGGTGGATAGAATTGCATTAAATTGGATTTATTAATATCTAATTTTATACATTTGTATATAGTTTGATACAATTTTGTCCGAAATTTTTCTCTATCCAATGGCATCCAATTATATTTGATTGGATACAATATGATCCAATTATATCTAATTGTATAAAATTTTATCGGGTTATTGTGAATCTTTTTTTGGTTGAAATAACATACATCACAGGTCAACGATACATACACCAAATAAAGTTTGTGTACCCGAGCAAAAAAAAGTTATATGACGCAATATTAAATTATATATGAACAGATATGCTTTTATGTAAATCCATATTAATTTTGATCCGAAAATTGGCGGATCGAATATTATACGATTATATCAAATTCTATTATTTTTGATAAAATATTATCAAATTTGATTAAGTTTGATCCCAAAAATGGGTCTATCTAATTGTATTAAATCATATCTTATCTCCCTAGTAAAAATATTATGCTAATTTTACTAAATAGATCTAATTTGATCCGTAAAATGGTTGTATCAAATAATATCTAATTGTATTACTTTAGATCAAAAAATATAAAAATTGATACAATTTGATCCTGAATTTGGTCAAATCTAATTAGATCAAATTGATCTTATAATATCAATTTTTATATTATTTGATGAGCAAAACCAAAATACGAATCTAATCATATATGGAGCAATATCTAAACATATAAAGTGGATCAACCGTATCAAAGTGATAGATAAAATTTTATATAAATTTATACGGAAGCATATTAACTCATATAAGATTGTATCAAATTATATATGATTAGACCAGAAAATTTTTACTCGGGCTGTTAAAATTAGATAAAAGTTTATATAATAAGATAAAATTTGGTAACATTTTTTGGAATTTTAAATGTGAAATTAGAAATATTTATATCAGATTGGATACATTATCAATTAGAATAGTTTTTATTGCATTCTTCGGAATTTTTTAGGGACTTAGCAAATTATTAAAATTTGTGAACTATTTTTTTCTAAAATCATTTTTAAGGGATTTAAAAATTCCAAAAAATGTTTGTGTCTTAGAAAATTTAAAAACATTTTTTTGGGACTTAAAACTTTAAAAAAAAAAAAAAAATTCTCCTAAAAATATTTTCAATGATTTTTTTACTTCAAAAAAAAATTGCCAATAAAATGTTGTGTCCTGGACTTTGGAAAATTTACATAACATTTTTTTGGACTTGAAAATTTTTTATTTATTTTTTTTAATTGTCCGGGACTTAGAAAATTTTGAAATTTTTTTTCGGGATATAATTATAAATAAAATCATATATCTTTTTATCTGTCATATCTAAAAATTCCCGACCTTATATGTCATATCTAATTTCATATAGATCGGTATATCAATAGATATGAATATGTATGTTATCATATTAAAAAACAGGAAAAATACAAAGCTATATATAAACTTATATGTCCATATCAAAGTTCATGCATAACCATATATAAATATAAATAATTATATAATAGCATATATGATTATATCAGATCTTTTTTACTCGGGTACGCTTCGAACCAGAAGATGTAGTTTATCAAACTGTAAAAATGCTTGTAAAATTTTTAAACTGTAAAAAAAAACTTTGAAAAATTTCAAACTGTAAAAAATCTTAGAACAATTTCAAACTGCCCGCCCGAGTAAAAAAAAATTGTATGGTAAAACATGTTATCTTATAAAATTATATATAATTTATTGGATCTGATTTAGCTAAATTTCATCCGAAAATTGGCCGCGCCAAAGTTATCTCATAACATCATATAACATATCAAGTTACAGTTTAATATTTGATTGTATGTGATTTCATCCGGAAATTGGCCGCGCCAAAGTTATCCCAAATTATCTATTATCATGATTTTGTATTAAATATGATATGATATGATGTAATTTCATCCGGAAATTGGCCGCGCCAAAGTTATCTTAAAATATCCAATATCATGATTTTATATTAAATTGGATATTATATAATGTAATTTCATCCGAAATTTGGCCGCGCCAAAGTTATCTTATAATATCTGATATCTTGATTTTATAAAAAAATTATTGGATACATTTTTATCCAAAAAATGTTTCTGTTTTTAAATTTATTTTTAGATATAATAATGTCAACTGAAAATAAATAAAAAAAAAAAAAACTTCGAACGGGCGGGGATTAGAACCACAAGTCTTCCGTTTTGTAATCGCAATCTCTACCCTCTAGACCAGCGGACGTTGTTAGCAAATAACAACTTTAAAAGACTTAGTTTTAAATAAATTGATCGTATCTAATTATATCAAATTGATCTAACATATAGTAATATATGATTATATCCAATTAAATATGTTATTTACTTGTACACAATTTTCAAAAAGACTTAGAAAATTTTTGATAAAATTTGCAAAAAAAAAAAAAATTGGAATGACGTACAGCGCTATTAGGGGCTTCCATGGTAAACTTAAACAATAATTTTAATGTAGCGATATGCCTTATTTCCAAGTCATAGGCTTCCAAAGTGAAATAAGACTTAAGACTTAATAAGATTATAAGTTTGAATTTTTTCATGGAATTAGGAAATCAGAATTAGATTTGAGATCGGGTTCCAAAAATCATTGATAATTTGATAATTTAAACCAAATATAGCTATTATTAACTATATAAATGCAATATAATTTTTTAAAAATGATTGCAAAAATTCAAAAAGTTAAATTTTTTAAGTTCTAAAAAAACAAATGCAATAAAAAAGTGTTTTCCATTTAAAAAAAAATTAAAAAAATATATTTTTTTCTGTAATCGAACTCGGGTTCCCAAAAATGATAGATAATTTTATAATAAATTAAATATAGTTATATATAACTATATAACAGCAATATAATTTTTTAAAAATGATTGCAAAAATTCAAAAAAAGAAAAATTTTTAGTTCTAAAAAAAATAAGTGCAATAAAAAAGTGTTTTCTATTTAAAAAAAATTAAAAAAAATATTTTTTTTCTGGAATCGAACTCGGGTTCCCAAAAATTATAGATAATTTTATGATAAATCAAATATAGTTATATATAACTGTATAAAAGAAAAATAATTTTTTTAAAATGATTGCAAAAATTCCAAAAATGAAAATTTTTTAGTTCTAAAAAAATTAAACGCAATAAAAAAGTGTTTTCTATTTAAAAAAAATAAAAAAAAAACTTTTTTTTTTCTCGACTGGGCCGGGAATCGAACTCGGGTTTCCAAAAATCATATGTAATCTTATATGATACAATAAAAAGTTTTGTATAACCATATATGTTGACACACAAAAATAAATTTTGAAATACTGGCATATATAATTATATATGGCTAGTTGTTTGGTCAAAAAAATATTTTTTTTATACATGATTATATCAAAATATATATTCCATTACATATGCGACCATTTATAAATATATATTGAGTTTAGACGAAATTTGCGTATATATAGTACCATACAAACACAGATATGTTATCGTTTAAGACACATATGATTATATCTATTATTTTTGTTGGAAATTTTTTTATTATGGAACCATATATAATTTTAAATGGTATTATATTAGTCATATATAATTATACATAAATTGATACTGGATTTTTTGTTTAGTAAAGTCCTATACATAATTAGATAAAAAATCACGTATAATAATGTATGAAATCGGATTAAGTTTTATGTGCAACGTATGATTACATCTACCATTTATATTAATATATTATGAACAATATAATTAGATATGATTTTATATGACATCATTTAAAAAAATTGGAAAATTTCAAAGTGAGATATAATTTTATACTTTGACTCATATAGTTGTATATGGTTTTATGAAAACATATAAAATAATATACATTTATATAAATTCCTTTTTACTCGGGCGAGTAAAAAAAAATTATATGACGCAATATTTAATTATATATGAACAGATATGCTTTTATGTAAATCCATATTAATTTTGATCCGAAAATTGGCGGATCGAATATTATACGATTATATCAAATTCTATTATTTTTGATAAAATAATATCAAATTTGATTAAGTTTGATCCCAAAAATGGGTCTATCTAATTGTATTAAATCGTATCTTATCTGTTAAAATTAGATAAATTTTTATATAATAATATCAAATTTAGTAAAATTTTTGGGAATTTTAAACGTGAAATTAAAAATTATTTTATCAGATTGGATACATTATCAATTAGAAGAGTTTTTATTGCATTCTTCGGAGTTTTTTCGGGACTTAGCAAATTATTAAAAATTTGTCAATTTTGTCAAAAGTGGTTTAAAAATTTCAAAAAAAGTTTGTGTCTTAGAACATTTAAAATCCTTTTTCCGGAGCTTAAAAATTTTTCAAAAAAAAATAAAATTTCTCATAAAAACATTTTTAATGATTTTTTTACTCCAAAATAAATAGCCAAAAAAAAATTGTGTCCGGGACTTTGGAAAATTCATAAAATTTTTTAGGACTTGAAAATTTAAATTTTTTTTTTAATTGTCCGGGACTTACAATTAGAAAATTTAAAAATTTTTTTTTTCGGGATATAATAATAAATAAAATCATATATCTTTTTATCTCACATATCTAAAAATTCCCGACCTTATATGTCATATCTTATTTCATATAGATTGGTATATCAATAGATATGAATATGTATGTTATCATATTAAAAAATAAGGGAAAGTACAATGCTATATATAAACTTATATGTCCATATCAAAGTTCATGCATAACCATATATAAATAATTATATAATAGCATATATGATTATATCAGATCTTTTTTACTCGGGTGCAAAAAACTTTTTTTTTAACATATATGGTTATATATGACATCACCTAAGGAATATATAACTATATATTTAATGCTCTCGAAAAAAAATTAAGTTTAGTTTAATATATAATTTTAAATAATTAAAGGTGACGTAATATATATTTTTATACAAAATGAAGTTCCCGAGTAAAAAAAAGTTATATGACGCAATATTTAATTATATATGAACAGATATGCTTTTATGTAAATCCATATTAATTTTGATCCGAAAATTGGCGGATCGAATATTATACGATTATATCAAATTCTATTATTTTTGATAAAATAATATCAAATTTGATTAAGTTTGATCCCAAAAATGGGTCTATCTAATTGTATTAAATCATATCTTATATGTTAAAATTAGATAAATTTTTATATAATTAGATGAAATCTGGTAAAATTTTTTGAAATTTTAAACGTGAAATTAGAAATTATTTTATCAGATTGGATACATTATCAATTAGAAGATTTTTTATTACATTCTTCGGAATTTTTTTCGCGACTTAGCAATTTATTAAACATTTTTTAAATTTTTTTCTAAAACAATTTTTAAGGGATTTAAAAATTCCAAAAAATGTTCTTAGAAAATTTAAAAACATTTTTTCGAAACTTAAAAATTTTTCAAATGAATAAAATTTCTCCTAAAAACATTTTCAATGATTTTTTTAGTCCAAAAAAAAATTGCCAAAAAAATTTTATGTCCAGACTTTAGACAATTTTTATAAAATTTTTAAGACTTGAACATTTTTAATTTTTTTTTAATTGTACGGGACTAGAAAATTTTAAATTTTTTTTCGGGATATAATTATAAATAAAATCATATATCTTTTTATCTGCCTTATCTAAAAATTTCCGAACTTATATGTCATATCTAATTTCATATAGATCGGTATATAAATAGATATAAATATGTATGTTATCATATTAAAAAATAAGGAAAAATACAATGCTATATATAAACTTATATGTCCATATCAAAGTTCATGCATAACCATATATAAATATAAATAATTATATACTAGCATATATGGTTATATCAAATCTTTTTTACTCGGGAAATTAATTAAAGGTGACGTAATATATATTTTTATATAAAATGAAGTTTAGATACTTGTGTCTTATATAATTTTATATAATTACATTAACCATATTTATTTATATCTGAATTATCATCAAATAATATGAAATTACATATAACTCCATATAAAAATTAAAAAAATCTGTTAACTTATATGTAATCATATACTATTTTATATGATTGGATAACATTATATACGCCTATATATTATTATTTTTACTGGGGTTATGATACTTGTGCCTTATATAATTTTATATAATAACATCAACCATATTTATTTATATCTGAATTATCATCAAATAATATGTAATTACATATAACTCCATATGAAAATTAAGAAAATATTTTAACTTATATGTAATCAAATAATGTTTTATATGATTGGATAAATTTATATACGTCTATATGTAATTGTTTTTACTCGGGTAGTAATAAGTAAAAATACAGATAAAACTTACATTAGTTTTTTTGGTTGCAAAAAAAAAATACAAAGTATTTTGTTTAAATCTGTATTTTAGCAGAAAACTCTATTAATTAATTGTAAAATAAAGATTACGAAGTTAAAAGTAATATAATAGATTAAACTTTGTTTTTTTTTGTCACAACAAAATGCAAAGTATTTTCTTTAAATCTGTATTTTGACAGGAAACTCTGTCAAATATCTATTGAATTGAGATTACAGTCATTTGACATAGTATTTTACAAAGTTATTATTTTGAGTGTATTTTCGGTATTAATAAAAAATACAAAAAAAATTTCGTAAAAATCCATAATTACTAATAAACATTTTAAATTAACCAAGAATATTTGTAAATTTACAAAGAATATTTGTAAATTTACAAAGAATATTTGTAAATTTATAAAACATATTTGTAAACTTACAAAATATGTACAAACTAAATTTAAAAAACATAAAGATTTTTTATTTTAACTTATTTTTACAAAAAAATAAGAAAAAAAAATTTTATGGTGAAAATCACTTTATGCTCTTACAATTTTTATAAAACCGGTCATATAAAATTACAGGATTTTTAAGTAGTTCTACAAAGATTTTTATCTGATTCAATTTAAGCATTTTGAAGTAAAATTTTCATTGTATGAATTATAAAAGGGGGAAAATACAAAAAATGTGGTCCATGAGTGCAAAATTAAAAAAAAACGTAATTTTCAGGGCTGTGATAGTCTTAAGGCGATAAAAACAAAATATCTTGTCAAATCAATAAACTTGCATATATACTATAAACTTGTAAAATTAATCTTGTGTGTTATTCTAAGCCCTCATAAATTATGACTCTTAAGGCTTCAGAATATGAATAATTTTTGAACGATCAGAATCTGGGCTCTAGATTCTGGAGTCCTTAAAGATTCATATTTGATTCTTATTTATGAACATTTGAAAAATGTTATATATTTTTTTTTGAACATTCATTAAAAAGTTCAAAAAGACTTAGAAAAGATTGTGAACATATATTTTTCAGAATCTTTTATGAGTCACATAAGAGCGCTCAGAAATAGGGACTATTTTAAAAGGAAACCGATTGTCTCCATTAAAATTTTATCGAGGGTCGTTTAAAATTAAATAATTTCACAAATTTGAATACAACACTTGGAAAATCGAAACTTCAACGTCAGCTTTGGGCTCTTCTGTAATGAAATCACCCATATAAATTCCAAATGTAATTGGTTTATGAAAACTAATCCAAACTATTTTCGCAATCGAAAGCAGAAAATTGTGATAATGACGCTCCCATATTAACAACGTCATCTGCTATATAAATAAAGTTGTGTATATTCATTTCCAATTGCCTATATTAAATAAATTAAAAGATTTTCTCTGAAATTTTTCTGTTATATCTTTAGATATCGTCCATTCCACCAGACATTTGGTGATTTTGGGCATTTTTTGACCGAGAGTCTTCCGATTTTTGTTATTTTTTTTATACAGATACTCTATGGAGCCAATTTCAAATTTCATCCATCAGATTGGAAATATTCGAAAAACTCTGGTATGTAAGTCTATTTTAATATCTAATAAACTGAAAAAATATAAGTGGTTTGAAAGTGCATTTTATATGCAAATGCAGTTTTGAAGTGCATTTTGCGAAACTTTTACCCCTTTTAATTTTTTTTTAATTAGCATATTTGGAAAATTTAGAATTTTTGCTACAAAAGAATGTTTTCATTACAATGGACCGAGAATGTATGCTATTTTTAATATTTATTTTTAAAAAATACTTCCTTAAGTTTCCCTTATAAAAATTTTTATTTTTTAAATTATACCAAAATCATGTAAAAAGACATGTTTTTAAATCGTTATATTTTCAAAAGTACTAATCGTATCTTATTGTTTTTATGCAAATTAGAAAGGTATTTTTGTCTATTTCTTGCATTTAATAACCGCAAAAATATTGGTTTTTCACAAATGCATTTAAAATGCAAATGCAGTTTTGAAGTGCATTTTTCAAAACTTTTACCCCTTTGAATTTTTTTTTAATTATCATATTTGAAACGTTTACAATTTTTACTACAAAATAATGTCCTCCTAATAATGGACCCACAGAGTGTGCTATTTTTAAAGAAATTTTAAAAATTTCCTTAGAACAAATTTTAATATTTTAAATTAAACCAAAAAAAATCTGAAATTATGTGATTTTTAAAAAGTTCTAAAAAATAGCACACACAGTGGGTCCATTATTAGGAGGACACTATTTTGTAGTAAAAATTGTAAACTTTTCGAATATGATAATTGAAAAAAAAAATTAAAGGGGTAAAAGTTTTAAAAAATGCACTTTAAAACTGCATGTGCATTTAAAATGCATTTTCGAAACACCAACATTTTTGCGGTCATTATAATCAAAAAAATAGACAAAAATACCTTTCTAATGTGCATAAAAGCAATAATATACGATTCGTACTTTTGAAAATATAACGGTTTATAAACATGTCTTTTTACATGATTTTGGGTAAATTTAAAAAATACAATTTTTTATAAGGGAAACTTAAGGAAGCATTTAAAAAAAAAAATATTAAAAATAGCATACATTCTCGGTCCATTGCACTGAAAGAATTATTGTTCATTCCATCTATGAACAAATTTCATAAAACCAAATTCATAGAATCTATGAAACAATTCATTGGCTGAATGAATATTCATTAGTATTCTGAAATTTTTCATAGAATTTTATTCATAGATTTTATTAAATTCATAGAAAAAATTCATAGAATTAATGAATGTCATTCATAGAAGAAAATGCCATCAATATGCCATTTAATTTTTTAAATAATTAAAATAATGTAACAATAATTAAAACAGTTGAATAAATTGATTAAAAAAATAAAAAAAAAATAAAAAAAACATAAAAAAAAAAAATTTCATTGCTGCCCTGACCGGGGCTAGAACCCAAGACCTACCGGCTGAAGTGGCAATTGTCGACGCCTTAGCTATCAGCGCCACCAAAGAAGAAAAATCTCGCCAACTAACGCTTGGTTTTATAACGCTTCATTTTTGTAAATACACAAAATATTTGTTTTCTACAAACACACACACAGCTTTTGGCAGAGCATTGTGACAGAGCAAAGACAAAACTTAATATGTTAGCAGAATATTATTCAAAATAGCTTTTAAGTGTTGTTACTTGTTTATATAATTTAGCTAAGTGGTTAGACACTAAGCTTCACGAACAAGAGGTTCTATGTTCGAATCTCGGTGGGGATAAGTTAAAAAAAAATATAAATTTTTAAAAATAGCAAATAGTAAATAAATGAAATAATAAAAATAAAATAAAAAAAAAATAAAATTGAAATAATAAAAGAAATAAAAATAGAATTGAATAATATTTTTTCCATAGCCTATGAACTTTTTCATAGGTTTCTGGTTTCTATGAATTTGTTTCATAGATTCTATGAAGGGCATCATTGGCTCACTTCTAATGATTTTTTTTTCATAGAATCAATGTAAGTTTTCATAGCCGTAATGAACAAAATTCTTTCAGTGTGTAATGAAAACGTTTTTTTTGTAGCAAAAATTCTAAATTTTCCAAATATGCTAATTAAAAAAAAATTAAAAGGGGTAAAAGTTTCGCAAAATGCACTTCAAAACTGCATTTGCATATAAAATGCACTTTTAAACCACCAATATTTTTCAGTTTATTAGATATTAAAATAGACTTAAATACCATTCGTATGCGCTATAGATTGTTAAAATGCGATAAGTAGTTTAGGAAATACAGCAGCTCAAAGTTACACAGATTTTGCATTTTTTTGACTTTTTTAAAAACAAAAATCGTGAATAAAATCGCGAGTTTTTCGAATATTTTCGATCTGATGGATGAAATTTGAAATTGGCTCCATAGAGAATTTGTATGAAAAATATAACAAAAATCGGAAGACCCTCGGTCAGATTTTTTAAAATGTCTCATGGAATGGACGATATATGAAAAAGATTGTTTTTTAAAATACTCGTAGTAACATTTTCATGTGAAATAAATGCAGTGCCACTGCATTTCTTAAAATGAACTTTTGAAACAACAATTTTCCAATTCCGAGATAAAGTTTTAAAGTTTTACGAATTTAACTAGATCAAAATTAATTATATCTAGTAATGGACTATTTTATTTACTTTTGTGATGAGCAAGATTAATTTTTTGTCGGATGGACTTTAAGCACGTTCTTCGTTATTGAAAATTCTCGTAATATTAACAGTGTTGCCTTTAACATTCTATCTTTAAATACCTTTTTTTTTTAAAAAAAAGAGAACTAAAATTATGGTATTATATTAAAAATAAAATTCATATCTTAATTGGTTAATGCATTTGTTTCTAATACCCTGTTCTCACTTACAGCTAAAAACCATTTTTAGCAACATTTTTCGTTTTATGCTTAAAAACCATTTTTATGACTCGTTTTACCATACATTTTTTTGTTGTAATATGTCAAAATAAAAATGTTTTTAGCTCGTTTTAAAATTAAAACGATTTAAAACGAGCGGAATTCCAGGGGTTGAATTGAGTATTTTTGAATGTTCAGCGTTTTTAAAGCATTTTATTAATATTGGCAACATTGTTTATTACTAAAATGTAAATTATGCAAAAAAAAATCGTGCTATTTTTATCTTTAAACAATTCTTGAACATTATAAACAGTTATATGTATAATTAATGAATATAATTTTAATATTTTAATTTAGTTTGTTGTTGAAATGTGTACATGTTTATCAGCTGATAATGCAAATGTCAAAATAAAAACATAAAAACCAAAATAAAACGAGTGAAATTACGTGTGAACACTTTTTTTTAAATTAAAACAAATGTCGTTTAAACCCGTTTTTAGATGCTCGTGATAACAGGGTATAAAATTAATTCATTAAAAAATTCTTTCGGAGAATGAGGCTTGAAATTCCCAAAATATAAACCTATTAGAAAGACAGAAATGACGCCAAAGACTGAAATGGTGATCGCAGTTCCCGTTAAGTTGATATTTTTTACTTGACTTTTTTTTTAATTTATTTATTTTTTTTAATTTAATCTTTCATTTTATTATTTATTTAATTTTCATTTTATTTAATTTTTCGTTAAATTTTTATTTAACTTTTGAAGTCAACATTTAATTTCTTTGAGATTCGTTTCGGTATCATTATTTTAAAAATCTAAAACTATCGATCTACTTCGATACTAATTAAAAAAAAAAAAATATGTAAAACTTTGTGATGTTGCTTTTAAAGTACTTTGTTATGTTGCTTTTAAATTACTCTAAAACAGCTCTGTTACCGAGTTAAAAAATCCTATACGGCAGACCGTTTACCATGGTTATCATTAGGGCGCTGATAGAGTACTTTACTGCATTGCTTTCCCAGCACTTATACTACCAAATAAGGTTCTATGCCACCACTTTCCCGTCTGTATTTTTCTGCCTGGGCCCAAGCAGAAAAATATGATGGTACAAAAAATAAGGCTCTGGCAAAACACTTTATTTTTAGTATATAAAGTAGTATGCAATTACACATAGGAAAGAGCTTTGCCAGTGCTTTGCCAGAGTTTTTTTTTTCGACCAAATTTTAATATAAAGCTCTGGTAAAGTACTTAATTTTTTGTATATAAAGGGTATGCAATCACATATAGGAGAGGGCTTTACCAGTACTATTTTTTTTATCCAAAATCTCGAAAATTATAAAATCCCATTTCTCGAGATGACAGTGAAAACTCGAAAAAATCTCCGTTTTCTTTAAAAATGTTTCCTTAAAATATCATCACGTTTGTATTTCGACCGTTTTTTACTAAAAATTTCTTTAACAACTATCACATTTCTATTTTGCAGTAAACATAAGTTATCAGGAGAGGTGGATCTAACTTTAAATCCATGAATATTTACAAAAGAAAAAATCACTCTTGAGATAAAAGTTTCTTTGACATTTCCAAGAGAATATTTAAAAAATGTACTAATCGGATAAACCAAAGGAATATTATTTGCTGAATTATCGGAATGAAAATATGTAG
Source organism: Pegoplata infirma (assembly GCA_963921195.1). Lineage (NCBI taxonomy): Eukaryota > Metazoa > Arthropoda > Insecta > Diptera > Anthomyiidae > Pegoplata > Pegoplata infirma. The sequence continues at coordinate 122,245,884 of OY992536.1, read as the reverse complement.
TTTTCTTTGAATTTGAGCAAGAGGGTTGTCTGGACCCTTTATAATACTCTTTATATAATCCAAACTGTTTTCGAAATCGAAAGAAGAAAATTGTGATAATGACGCTCCCATATTAACAACGTCATCTGCTATATGAATAAAGTTGTGTATATTCATTTCCAATTGCCTATATTAAATAAATTAAAAGATTTTCTCTGAAATTCTTCTGTTATATCTTTAGATATATGAAAAAGGTTGTTTTTTAAAATACTCGTAGTAACATTTTCATGTGAAATAAATGCAACTTTTGAAACAAGAGCAAGATTAATTTTTTGTCGGATGGACTTTAAAGTACGTTCTTCGTTCTTGAAAATTCTCGTAATATTAACAGTGTTGCCTTTAACATTCTATCTTTAAATACATTTAAAAAAAAAAAGAGAACTAAAATTATGGTATTATATTAAAAATAAAATTCATATCTTAATTGGTTAATGCATTTGTTTTTAAAATTAATTCATAAAAAAAATTCTTTCGGAGAATGAGGCTTGAGAAAGGCAGAAATGACGCCAAAGACTGAAATGGTGATCGTAGTTCCCGTTAAGTTGATATTTTTTACTTAATTTTTTTTTTTTTGGTTTTTTTAATTTAATCTTTCATTTTATTATTTCCCGGCTAAAAATAAATGTGTATGTTCATATATGCTTATATAAAGATCTTTATATGATCATATATGACTTATATGGAAACATATATGTGATCATATATGCAAGAAACGATCCCATATATGTGGTCGTATTTAAAATATGTGCCATATATGATATCATATATGGAAACATATATGCTATCATAAAATGTTAAATTTGAACCAGAATTACAAAATAAAAGTTTTTTAGGTTAAAATTATATTATTACTTTACCATCGATTGACATACCTTAACATATATCAATAATTTAACAAATATTGCAAAATATTCTGCATAAAAAAAATTTAGAAAAGGTAAGTTTTCATTAATATGTATTTAGAATTTTAAAATCATATGTATTAATTTTTTCCAGTTCATCGTCATAACAAGTAAAAGCGTGGACTTTTTTTTATCCAAAACAAGATCCTATTTAAATTAAGTAAATGTGTGTCGCAAATACAATATTATTGAGTACTTTGATATTGAATAAAATTAAACTACGCAGCTTCGTTAATCTCGTGCAACTTGGTGGAGAGGTCATATGCACCACCAAAATGCTGTCACTACGATTGCAATACTGCAAACTATTTTAAAAACCATTAATGTCGCCATAGCAAATTGGAAATGGAAAGATCGTATAAGCAGTTTTAAGGCCGAGTTAAGTTAAGCTCACTCAACTTGGAGAAGAGGACACATGCACCACCAGAAATGTTATCAATACGATTCCAACACTATAAATTATTTTGAAATTCTATACTGTCGCAATAGCAAATTGGAAATGGAAAGAACGCATAAGTTTGGAGGCCGAGTTACTATTTAAAGAAAATTCAACCATGAGGAGCTACGTTAAGCTCACTCAAGATGGAGGAGAGGGCATATGCACCACCATAACGTTATCACTACGGTTCCAACACTACAAAATATTTTAAAATCGCTTACTGTCGCCATAGAAAATTGAAATGAAAAAAACGTATCATCAGTTTTAAGGTTGAGTAACGATTTCGAAAAGACAACGTTTTTACTTACAATCACACGAAAGCTGTCAATGATGTAAGTAAAAATAGTTTCTTATCCCTATCCTTCAAACATCGTTACACACATAACCCAAAAAGATAAAATACGTACTACTAAATATATTGCTTTTTATCGAAGTCTTAAGTAATTATGTGCCTACTAAAAATTTTGAGTAAAAAACATGCATTTAGTAGTAGCAAGTTCTTTTTTTCTGGAATAAAAAAAGGAATATGGAGTAATTTTAATATTTTATCAGATGGAGTTCTGAAAGACAATATACCTTTCCGTAAAAAGCATTCATGGTCTTAAGCAACCCATGGTCCTTACAAAATACACTCCATTAACATAACATGTATGTATGTGTCTAGCAGTATCAAGCCAATCTTTAAAGGATATTCGTGTTATCATTAGCCCATTAGCACCAAATGCTGTTGTTGCTAATAATTCAATACAATAAAAATTCTAGAAATATCTTGTATGCATACTAATATTATTTTCTATCAATTTTTTTAGATTTTGACTTTTTTAACAAAAACGCTAAGTCCGAAGATAATCGAAATTAACACTAAAACAAGAAAACCCAAAGGAAATCATCGATCCTGTAACAAGCCCTTTGATCGCATCTTTCGTAATTGATATCAATTGAAAAACTTGATATATTAGATCTTTCATGTTCAATTTATTTTTTTGAATATCAAAATGTATTCTCGTATCTATAAGTTTAATTATATATTTTTATATAGTCACCAAAAATGCAAACGATAGTAACTAAAAAATCAAAATCACCAAACTAAAGGTGTTCATTCAAATATATCAAAAACACCATAAAAATTTTTTTTTTATTTTTAATTATACTTGCGTACATCGTTTGCAATTCTGGTGAATATATACATAATAACCTATTACATATAGTTTAAGATGAAAAAATAAATAAAAAATCCCGAGTAAAAAGGAATTTATATAAATGTATATTATTTTATATGTTTTCATAAAACCATATACAACTATATGAGTCAAAGTATAAAATTATATCTCACTTTGAAATTTTCCAATTTTTTTAAATGATGTCATATAAAATCATATCTAATTATATTGTTCATAATATATTAATATAAATGGTAGATGTAATCATACGTTGCACATAAAACTTAATCCGATTTCATACATTATTATACGTGACTTTATATCTAATTATGTATAGGACTTTACTAAACAAAAAATCCAGTATCAATTTATGTATAATTATATATGACTAATATAATACCATTTAAAACTATATATGGTTCCATACTAAAAAAATTTCCAACAAAAATAATAGATATAATTATATGTGTCTTAAACGATAACATATCTGTGTTTGTATGGTACTATATATACGCAAATTTCGTCTAAACTCAATATATATTTATAAATGGTCGCATATGTAATGGAATATATATTTTGATATAATCATGTATAAAAAAAATATTTTTTTGACCAAACAGCTAGCCATATATAATTATATATGCCAGTATTTCAAAATTTATTTTTGTGTGTCAACATATATGGTTATACAAAACTTTTTATTGTATCATATAAGATTACATATGATTTTTGGAAACCCGAGTTCGATTCCCGGCCCAGTCGAGAAAAAAAAAGTTTTTTTTTTATTTTTTTAAATAGAAAACACTTTTTTATTGCGTTTAATTTTTTTAGAACTAAAAAAATTTCATTTTTGGAATTTTTGCAATCATTTTAAAAAAATTATTTTTCTTTTATACAGTTATATATAACTATATTTGATTTATTATAAAATTATCTATAATTTTTGGGAACCCGAGTTCGATTCCAGAAAAAAAATATATTTTTTTTATTTTTTTTAAATAGAAAACACATTTTTATTGCATTTATTTTTTTTAGAACTAAAAATTTTTCTTTATTTAAATTTTTGCAATCATTTTTAAAAAATCATATTGCTGTTATATAGTTATATATAACTATATTTAATTTATTATAAAATTATCTATCATTTTTGGGAACCCGAGTTCGATTCCAGAAAAAAATATATTTTTTTAATTTTTTTTAAATGGAAAACACTTTTTTATTGCATTTGTTTTTTTAGAACTTAAATAATTTAACTTTTTGAATTTTTGCAATCATTTTTAAAAATTTATATTGCATTTATATAGTTAATAATAGCTATGTTTGGTTTAAATTATCAAATTATCAATGATTTTTGGAACCCGATCTCAAATCTAATTCTGATTTCCTGATTCCATGAAAAATTTCAAATTTATAAGCCAAAGTCTTATTTCACTTTGGAAGCCTATGACTTGGAAATAAGGCATACCGCTACATTAAAATATTGTTTAAGCTTACCATGGAAGCCCCTAATAGCGCTGTACGTCATTCCAATTTTTTTTTTTTTTTTGCAAAATTTTTATCAAAAATTTTCTAAGTCTTTTTGAAAATTGTGTACAAGTGAATAACATATTTAATTGGATATAATCATATATTACTATATGTTAGATCAATTTGATATAATTAGATACGATCAATTTATTTAAAACTAAGTCTTTTAAAGTTGTTATTTGCTAACAACGTCCGCTGGTCTAGAGGGTAGAGATTGCGATTACAAAACGGAAGACTTGTGGTTCTAATCCCCGTCCGTTCGACGGGTTTGACATTATTATATCTAAAAATAAATCTAAAAACAGAAACATTTTTTGGATAAAAATGTATCCAATAATTTTTTTATAAAATCAAGATATCAGATATTATAAGATAACTTTGGCGCGGCCAAATTTCGGATGAAATTACATTATATAATATCCAATTTAATATAAAATCATGATATTGGATATTTTAAGATAACTTTGGCGCGGCCAATTTCCGGATGAAATTACATCAAATCATATCATATTTAATACAAAATCATGATAATAGATAATTTGGGATAACTTTGGCGCGGCCAATTTCCGGATGAAATCACATATTAAACTGTTACTTCATATATTATAAGATGTTATGAGATAACTTTGGCGCGGCCAATTTTCGGATGAAATTTAGCAAAATCAGATCCAATAAATTATATATAATTTTATAAGATAACATGTTTTACCATACAATTTTTTTTTACTCGGGATATCAAAAAGAATGTAAAACAACCCGACTAAAAAAAACTAATACGGCGCAATATATCATTTGATCCCAAAAATGGAGGATCCAAAAATATATGATTATATCTTATTATATCAAATTTGATACAATTAGATATAAGTAGATCCCAAAAATGGAACGGTAAATATTATCTAATTTGATATTATAAAAAATTAAATCTAATAAGATATAATAATATATATTTATATCTTATTAGATCTAATATGATCTTCAATATCAAATTAGATGAAGTTTGCCGTTCCATTTTTGGGATCTAATTATATCCAATTATATAATATTTTATCTAATAAGATATAATCATATATTTTTGGATCCTCCATTTTTGGGATCAAATGATAGATCAATTTATATATAATTATATTAAAAAATATATGAATATATCAAAACTTTTTTACTCGGGAAATTAAAAACATCATATGTTATTCAATATATGATTCAATATATGATCCAATATATGATTCAATATATGATCTAATATATGATCACATATATTGCATCATATATGATCGTGTCTTATATAAGCGCCAATTTTGGAATATGTTCATATATGAGACCATATTTAATACTATATATGATACTGTATATGGTCTCATATATGATATCATATATGATGATATACAACATTTTTAGCCGGGTTATTTAATTTTCATTTTATTTAATTTTTCGTTAAATTTTTATTCAACTTTTGAAGTAAACATTTAATTTCTTTGATATTCGTTCCGGTATCATTATTTTAAAAATCTAAAACTATCGATCTACATCGATACTATACACACAAAAAAAATTAAAAAACACAAAAACTCAAAAAAAATTTTTATATTTTTTTTTGTAAAACTTTGTGATGTTGCTCTTAAAGTACTTTGTTATGCTGCTTTTGAAGTACTCTAAAACAGCTCAGTTACAGAGTTAAAAAATCCTATACGGCAGACCGTTTACCATGGTTATCATTAGAGCGCTGATAGAGTACTTTACTGCATTGCTTTCCCAGCACTTATACTACCAATTAAGGTTCTTTGCCAGCACTTTCCCGTCTTTATTTTTCTGCCTGGGTAGTTTCAGTATAGTGATTAATTTTAGTGCAGGTAATAAAAGAGGGCATTCATAAAAACCACCTCAATAACTATGGAGCTTTTTATAAGCTCCACTGACTGATTCGCATTTGTTTCTAAATGCAAACGGAAAACCAGTTGATTTTCCTAGGATTGCGATATTACTGTTCAGTGCCCACCGCACCACTAACAAGGGAAGTCTACCTAGTGTCACCCGCGGATCTTTATGGAATTGGTTTTATTTTGTAGATCAGAAAAAATAAAGGGACACGTATTTTTTTTAGCGGCCAAATTCATATTTAGAGGGTAAAAAAGAGGGGGAAGACAAGGCCATTTTTTAGTTTTTTTCGTTTATCTCCTATATTATGCGAAGAAACCTACCCATGCAGAAACTGCCAACCGTTCCAAAGAAAAAGTCTCGGCAAAGCACTTTATTTTTTGTGTAGAAGGCAGTATGAATTCGAAAAAGTGCTTTGCAAGCGCTTTGCCAGTGTTTTTCTATTTAAATTCGTTCAAAGTATAAATTTTTTATTAAAATTTATTAATTTTCGTAGCAATTGGAATATTTTGTATTTCCCTGCAGGATAAGTGGCCGGTCCTTGATAGTTCTCGTGATGTGTCACTTAGACACAATGACCTACATATTACAAACTTGACACCTTTTATATAAAAACACCTGCTTCTTCGTGAGGAAGTGTCTTAAACTCCGGATACATCACATGTGAAATGTCACTGGGTTATCCCTTTGGAACACTACCCGATTCGGTTCGGGTAGTGTTCCAAAGGGATAACACTACCCGACCTGTTTCTTTCGTGAGGAAGTGTCTTAAACTCCGGATACATCACATGTCTCATTAGCTAAAAACGTTGGACTTGAGATAAATATTAAAAAAACATTTGCTATGCGGCTGAATAACACCACAAACGAAGCAATAACAATCGACAATAACAAGGTAGATTTCGTTAATAAATTTTGCTACCTTGGCAGTATAATGTCCATTTATGGTGGAATTGATGACGACGTATCCAACAGAATAAATAAAGCTAGCAGTACATTCGGGCGTCTAACTAAAATTTGGCGTTCAACCCAAATAACAAGAAAAACGAAACTACGAATATTTAATGCTTGTGTTAAATCAACCTTGTTATATGGCAGTGAAACGTGGCTGCTGACTGAAAGTATAAAACAGCGCCTCCAAGTGTTCATAAACAAACGCTTGAGAATTATTTGTAAAATCTTCTGGCCAAATACTATAAGCAATGATAATTTATGGAATATCACAAATGAGGAGCCCATAGGCAAGCAAATTATGAGGAAAAAATGGAAGTGGATTGGCCACACTATTAGAAAACCCCAAAACTCGATATCAAGAATGGCATTAGACTGGAATCCTCAAGGAACCAGACGCTGTGGACGGCCCGTTACTACCTGGAGAAGAACTCTTATTAAAGATCTGACATCAATTAATAAAACTTGGGACGAATGTAATATTTTATGTAATAATAGATTAGAATGGAAATGTATTGTTGAAGCCCTATGTTCCCACGAGGAATAAATAAAGGAAAAAAAAAAAAAAACATCACATGTGAAATGTCACTGGGTTATCCCTTTGGAACACTACCCGATTCGGTTCAATACACCACTTATTTTTGGGACTTTTCCAAAAATTTTCCTAGAAGCATTTTTAATAAATTTTTTATTCCAAAACGCAAAGAAAACTGCAAAAAAAAATTTCCGGGACTTAGAAAACATTTCAAAGTTTGTCCAAAATTTTTTTATCCTATAAATTAGTCAATAAATTTTTTATCCTAATTTAATAAATTTCTTTATTCAAATAAACACCATAAAAAGTTGTGTCTTATGGACTTATACAATTTTGATACGTCCCATTTTTTGTTCTAAAAGTGCTATAATAGTACCATATTTTTGGTTTTTAAAGCGCTTTCAAAACGCTTTAAAATAGCAACGGCATACCGTTTACCGTGGTTATCATTTTGGACGCTGGGGGAGTACCAAACTGTGATGCTTTCCCAGCACACAAGCGACCATAAAAGGTACTTTTCCAGCGCTTTTCTGTTCGTATTTTTCTGCCTGGGTAGTCATGTTACATACCAAATGAAAGGTCTTTGGAAAACCTATCTACGTGTGCTAAGAACTTGTCCAAACATGCACAACTTTTCGTCATATTGATTAAAATACCAAAATTTTAGGACATTTTTGTTAATAAGTCGAAAAATATTAACTTCTTTGTTAGCACCAAGAGATAGGTATTTTTAATACCTTTAATCTGATACCACACATGCCTATATTAATTTTGTTTAAATAGGCGTATATCGTCAAAAACTGAAAAGGTAAATTTTCCCCCATACAAATCGACCCCCCCCCCTAAAAATGAGTTTGGGCCGCTAAAAAAAATACGTTCTTAACAACATAATTTTCGTTCTTAACAACATATCCAAATTTCATGAAGATCGGAGGGTGACACCGGGGAGACTTCCCTTGTAAGTCAAAAAGCAAATGTTGGTGATCTGACATAGAAGGTTTGTTGGACACATGTGAGTTAGAGATGGCAAACTCCATACACTCAAAAAACTATTTAGGTAAATTCCAGTTAATATTCACAAATGAAATTTTATTTAAAAACCATTCCACTATTTTTTCATTTAAAATAAAAACATATTACAATCAATTTTTAAAGTTAATTTAATGACTACCCAAAACATTAAAAAACTAGTGAATATTTACTTATTTTGTATTGAAAAGCAGTAAAACTATAAAAGAAATTTTTTACTGCAGAAATTGAATGTAACAGGAAATTCAGTTTTAAGACAGAATATTTTTATTTTATTTTTATTTTATTAAGAATTACCATATAATTACAAATCATATACTAATTTTACCTAACCGAGAACTGGTAACAAAGACCTTCGTCTCGTTGTAGCGAAACAGACCAAGGCCTCTGGTGGGAATCGAACCCACGACCCCCAGACTCATAGACCAACTAGCCTACTGGGGCGCCTAAGACAGTAAATTATTTTTAATTATTTTTAAACTACAGAAACAGTAGACAACAAGAAATCCATAATAAAATTAATGATTTTTCTTTTAAAATAACTTTACTGATTAATTTTTAAAATAACCTACAAACAGTTAATGACATAATTTTCTTAGTGTATTACAACTGGTAAGAGTAAGATCTAAAACCTCTGATCTAAGTGCATTTCTAAATGTAGGTTCATGTCCTTGATTCGCAATATTAATATTGTACTTAAAGTGACTCACCTCTTTTATTTATATTGTGTGCGGTAGTCCACGAAGGCCTTGACCTCCGAGGTTGCAGAAGCAATGACTACCTTGTGATCCTCTGAGAGTGAAGGCACGTTAGCCAATATCACCACCAAGCCCCCAAGATTGAGCTCTGAAATTGGAAGAAATGTTATATTATTCCTAATAAATAAGGCCGCTCGGGGCCTACATGTTGGGAATTGTAAATAAGCTTACCTTGCTTTGCAGTGAGCCCTTTGATGAACCTGTTGTTTATCTAAGGCTCCTGGATAAAAAGGCCGTCCAGGTCGTCTTTAGTGAACCTTCTGTTGAGCACGTGTGATGCCGCCATGGCATGGTGAAGGTTGGTGACTTTTTCAGTTATAGGACAATAGCTCAAAAGTTTATAAATGGTCGCACACGGTCGCAAAAATCTAGTAATGAGTCGCAAAAATCTAATTAATATGTTAAGGTTTTCAAACATTTAACTTTTTGGAGATCGATGTTAAAAATTGTCAATTTTCATTTTTTAATAAGTTCTGATTTCTGGATGATTTTGAGTCAAAAATTCTATAATTTACAAAGCTTTTCTTTTATATTTGGAAAATAAAAAATTGTCACAAAAATTTAAAATTTCGACTTGATCTCTTGCCAAAGAAAAACTTTTAGCCACAATATTACAATATTTTTCTTACAAAATATTGAACACTTCTAGATTTTGGATATATGTGTGGGTTGTTCCGAATTCCCATGGTAATATACTTGCACCATTTTTTTTTATAATTTTGATCCCATGATCAAGTGATTTATTTATTTTTTCTGTTAAAATATAAATCATTTTTAATAATTTCAATCTAACCCAGCAAAACTTTGGTAATGAGTGGTTATTATATAACTCAGGCGCGGATCCAGGGGGGGGAGAATGGGATTTCTCCTCCCCCAAAACGATTTCAAAAAAAAAAGAAAGGAAAAAAAGAAAAAAAAAAAGAAAGAAAGAAAGAAAAAAAGAAAGAAAGAACGGAAAAAAGGAAGGGAAGGGAAAGGAAATTTTTAGATAATTTTTGATTGAAAAATTATCTAAATTTTTAGGAAAGTCTTATTTTAAGAGTCTTTCTATGTAAGAGTCTTTCTATATAAAAAATCCCTCAGCAACTGAGAATGTTTAAGAATCTGAAAAGAGTTTTTCTACAAATAAATTTCTTAGAATCGGATAACATTTCTACAGGAAAAACGTCTTAGAATCTTAGTTTTCTATGCGGAAATATATTTTCGAATCTTGGTTTTTTTTTCTATTGGCAGATTCTGATAATTTTTCTGTAGGAAATGTGTCTCGGAATATGAAAACTTTTCTTTTAAAATTGTGTCCAACAATAATAATTTTTCTATATGAAAAATTTTTGAGAATCTATGAAATTGCCTTGGAAAGCATTAGATTTTAATGCCATCATCACCGTAAAATTTTCAGGATCTGAAAATTTGTGTAAAAAAGGATAAGAATTATTTAAGAGGTTTTTTTTTATAAGAAAAGTATATCAGAATTTGGAAAAATTTTTTATAGAAAGAATGTCACAGAATCTCAGATTATTTCCATAAAATAAAGTTTAAAAATGCGAGATATTTTCTATGCGAAAATGTTAAATCTAAAATATTTTCTATAGAAAATTCGATCTGAGAATAAAACAACATTTTTATATCAAAGGGTTTTAGAATCTAAACATTTTTCTTAAGCCAAATATCTCAGAAATGGGCTATTTTTCTATATTAAAGTATTTGAGAATTTGAGAGATTTTCTGTAGTAAAAATGTCTCAACATCTGATAAATTTTGTGACGGAAACATGTATAAAAATAGCATGCTTTATTAAAAAGTTTTTTCGGAAGATTTCTGAGAAATAAGATTTTTTTATACATATAAAAGTTTACAAGTCTGTTCACAGTTGTGAATGGCTATGATTGTCACAAGCCAATTTTTATGACTGAAAAGTGATAATATAAATTTTTAATGACTGAAAAGTCACAATATCAATATTTTTCTACACATTTAATTTGTCAATTTTATAATCGTTTCGACAGCAGGTCTTAAAATTCGGAAATAAAATTTCAAATGTTTGAATTTAAGAAGTTAATCTTAAAAAATTTTGTGGATATACTAAAATTTGACCCAAATCCATAAGCTGGATCCGCATTTAAGAAAAAAATTTTTTTTTGGTTTTCAATTTGTTACTTAAGATTAAAAATATTATCAAAAATTTACACACACACACCCCCCCCCGCTTCCAACCAAACATTTATATTTTTTGGTAAAAATTTTTTTTTTAAATCTCCCCCCCAAATGAAATTCCTGGATCCGCGCCTGATATAACTGTAGCATATGTAGCATGAATTAAATGCGTTATTAACCATAACTGTATTTTACTGTATTTTGACGATATTTTGGATACCTGAAATATGAGTATTATACAAAGTACAGAACGATACACACTGTTTGCATTGTACAACAACTATTGAAGTTGCAGTAAACTAAGCTGAGAATACTCAGTCAAACTGGTGTAACTTCTACTGTAAATCTTATTGAACAGTCAACCCTTCTGGTATTGTACGATGATCGTTGTTTCGTACTTAACGAATCTAACTAAATATGTTAAGTCCATTGCTACATTTCCCCACTGTTAATTTAAATGCTAACTAAGCAATTTTGTAGTATAAATTAAGTCCAATTTTAATGAATAAAGACAATTGAAAAACAAAGCTCAACCGGCTTATCAATTTATACAAAGCTCAACCAGCTTAACAATTATTACAAAGCTCAACCGGCTTAACAAATTATATGGCGATCCTGCCAGTGTTTCCAATGTGCTTCTAAATAGAGCACTGGAAACTAAAGGAAAAAAAATATAATTTTTGTCCTGGCGGATTAGCCACAAACATCCTCCAGTTGCGTGAAGGAGGTTCCCCGTCTGGCCAATAGATGGGATGATGATGATGAAGGAAGGAACACATCCAATCTCCTTGAAGAATACATAAGAAGAAAAAGACACCTCAACTACCTAAGGCACCTCCAACACTAAAAAAGGGTATAAATAAAGAAAATAATAACATATAAAAAAAAAAAACTCATTGTCAGTGCTCCCCAAAGCACGGGTTAGGGCTAGAAGGCGATTTCGCTCTTAGCACATCTTTATTTTTTTTCTCGATAAATAAATAATAAAAAAAAAAAAAACTTAAAAGGAATTAAAGAACTTTCTTTCAGATAATGAAAATTTTTAAACAAACAGAAATATAAGATAATAATTTCAAAGTTAAACTTAAAATTTAAAAAAAAAAAGATTTCTAATTAAATTTTTCTATTAACTATTTAAATATTTTGTAAATGGTCCTTTATGAATTGAAGAAAGATTAAGAGTAAATATAGAAACCCAATAAATTGGAAGTATAGGGAACCAGTTTCTACAGAACAAAAACTATAGGTACTAGGGATCCATATGCAGAAATTTTTGAAGGAAACTTAATAATGGGCAAACAACAATCGAAAGTGGTAAAACCCAATGCGAATGTAGTGAATGAGGTAGTAGTAGAGAACAATACACCCGAATTGGAAACGATCAAACTCTATCTTTTGTTGATCACTATAATTCTTTCAATTAATTTCGCTTTAGGTATTTATGCAATGCATAACAAAGGACTCAAAAGGAAATACTATAGTAGAGCGAATGATTTAGATAAAATTTAATCAGATTTTATAAAGAGTTGGAAAAAGAATTTATATGAATGGATAAATGGGAACAAATAAGGAAAATTATTTACACAGAAAGGGAAAATTTCAAACAGGCTTATAAATGTATTAACAAGAATATTTATATTAAACCGGAAACAGTGAGAAAACACTTATTGTTAGTAACACTAACAGGTTCTCTGGAGATAATTAGAGAAACAGCATACAGAAATAGAGGGAAATTCACTGAGGAACACAGGAACGAAGTTTTAGAAATTTATTGGAATCTAAGGGATCGATTAGTAAAAATACTTGATAAATATAATATTAACCAAAAAGTGCCACATTCAATTGAGCAACAATTAAAGATCGATACAAACATTATACTCGATTCTAGCAATAGTCAGAAGTTTGACCCAATTGCCGAAGAAGAAACCAATTCCAACTTTGAAATTTTCTCATATAATTTCAAAATGACACAAACGGTAGTAGAATTTCTTAACACAGCCTCAAAACTGATTTGCGATTTCGACGGCAAGCCTGAGAATCTACGTACATTTCTGGACTCGCTCCAATTAATAGATTCACTTAAGGGTGCACACGAACAAGCAGCGGTATCCCTAATAAGAACTAGACTAAAGGGAACTGCTAGAAATCTGATTAGCAATGAATCTTCAATCTCTGAGATTATAAATAAACTGAATATCTCAGTAAAAGGAGAATCAGCCGAGGTCTTGTCGGCAAAAATAATGAATATTAAACAGAACAATAAATCTGCAAATGTATATTGTAGTGAGATAGAATCTCTAGTAAAATCACTTGAGAATGCATACATATCAGATGGTTTGACTTGCGATTTGGCAAATAAATAATCGACCCAAGTTGCTGTAAAAGCACTTACTAAAAATTGCAACATTGATAAGGTAAAACTGATCATGGAAGCTGGACAATTCAATAATATGAATGACGCAATTAGCAAATTTGTGAATTGTTGCACTGGGGCAACTAGGCAGCAAAATTCCATATTATACTATGGGCAAAAACCCAATCACCACAGTTACCGCAGAGGCAGAGGAAGATTCCGTGGAAGAGGTAATTTCTCCCGGAATAACAATAATAATAACCACAATAACAATAATAATAATAATTATTCAAATAATAACTACAGAAATAGAAGAGGACGTGGTTAATATAATGGTAACAGAAACCATACTAGAGCAATAACTGCAAATGAAGATAGTTCGGGAAACTCGAACGCTCCCCTGGAATCAAGTCAATAAACAGGAAAATACACAACCTCAACCTTAACTTTAGTTGTTTCATACGAATTAAAATAGATATAATTAATAAGTACCATTGTAACATTACTGGTAGACACTGGAGCAGACATATCCTTAATAAAACATCAATGCCCATTTAAACAAATAAATACAGCACATTTTTCTACACTCACTGGTATAGGAAAAGGTACAATTAAATCCATTGGTACAACATTTTTCGATTTAAGAACTGATAAATTTTTGATACCCCACAATTTCCAAGTGGTAGAAGACAATTTCCCAATACCATGTAATGGAATAATTGGTACGGATTTTATGAAAAAATATAATTGCATACCCCGGCTAAAAATGTTGTATATCATCATATATGATATCATATATGAGACCATATACAGTATCATATATAGTATCAAATATGGTCTCATATATGAACATATTCCAAAATTGGCGCTTATATAAGACACGATCATATATGATCCAATATATGTGATCATATATTAGATCATATATTGAATCATATATTGGATCATATATTGAATCATATATTGGATCATATATGATGTTGTTTTTAATTTGTTTTACATTATTTTCTATATTTTTTATTTATTTTTTCATCTTAAACTATATGTAATAGGTTATTATGTATATATTCACCAGAATTGCAAACGATGTACGTAAGTATAATTAAAAATGTTTTTTATTCTTTATGGTGTTTTTTATATATTTTAATGAAAACATTAAGTTTGATGATATTGATTTTTTAGTTACTATCGTTTGCATTTTTGGTGACCATATAAAAATATATAATTTAACTTAAAGATACGAGAATACATTTTGATATTAAAAAAAAAAATTAACATAAAAGATCTAATATATCAAGTTTTTCAAATGATACCAATTACGAAAGATGCGAACAAAGGGCTTATTAAAGGAACGATGATTTCCTTTGTGTTTTCTTGTTTTAGTGTTAATTTTGATTATCGTCGAATTATTACCAACTAATGGGTTAATGATAACACGGATATCATTTAACGAAACAACCATGTTCCTTTAAAGATTGGCTTAATTCTGCTATATACATACATACATACATGTTAATAGAGTCTATTTTGTTAAGACCATGAATGGTTTTTACGGAAAAATATATTGTCTTTCAGAACTCCATCTGAAAAAATATTAAAAATTATTCCATATTCCATTTTGGTTCCAACAAAAAAGAACTTGCTACTACTAAATGCATGTTTTTTACTCAAAATTTTTAGTAGGTACATAATTAGTAATTACTTAAGACTTTGATTAAAAGCAATATATTAAGTATTATGTATTTTATCTTTCTGGGTTATTTGTGTAAGGATATTTGAAGGATAGGGATAAGAAACTATTTCTACTTACACCATGGCGACAATGTGCCAGGTTGTCACTTTCGCTAATTGACAGCTTTCTTGTGATTGTAAGTAAAAACGTTGTCCTTTCAAAATCTCAACGTTAAAACTGATCATAGGTTTGTTTTAATTTCGATTTTCTATGATGACAGTAAGCGATTTTGAAATAGTTTGTAGTGTTGGAACCGTAGTGATAACGTTATGGTGGTGCATATGCCCTCTCCTCCATGTTGAGCGAGCTTAACGTAGCTCCGCAAGGTTGAATTTTCTTCAACTAGTAACTCGGCCTCCAAACTTATACGTTCTTTCCATTTCCCATTTGCTATTGCGAATCCCACACTGGATTTCAAAATAATTTATATATTTGAATCGTAGTGATAATATTTCTGGTGGTGCATATGTCCTCTTCTCCAAGTTGAGTGTGCTTAACGTAACTCGGCCTTTAAACTGCTTTTACGATCTTTGCTATGGCGACATTAAGGGATTTCAAAATAGTTGCAATCGTAGTGATAACATTATGGTGGTGCATATGACCCCTCCACCAAGTTGCACGAGATTAACGAAGCTGTGTAGTTTAATTTTTTTCAACATCAAAGTACTCAATAATATTGTATTTGCGACATATTTACATTTAATCCTTGTGAATATGATCTTGTTTTGGAATAAAATGTCCACGCTTATACTTGTTATGACGATGAACTGGAAAAAATTGAAACATATGATTTTAAAATTCAAATAAATATTAATGAAATTTATATCATGGCGACAACGTGCCAGGTTGTCACTTTCGCTTACCGTCGTGATAACGTTAGGGTGGTGCATATGCCCTCTTCTCCAAGTTGATCGAGCTTAACGTAGCTTCGCATTGTTAAATTTTCTTCAACTAGTAACTCAGCTTCCAAACTTCTTATACCTTCTTTCCATTTTCAATTTTATATTGCGACAGTAAGTGATTTCAAAATAATTTATAGTGTTGGAATCGTAGTGATAACATTTCTGGTGGTGCAAATGTCCTCTTCTCCAAGTTGAGAAAGCTTAACGTAGCTCGGCCTCAAGACTGCTTATACGATCTTTTCATTTCCAATTTGCACTGGCGACATAAGGGAATTTCAAAATAGTTTGCAGGATTGCAATCGTAGTGAAAACATAATGGTGGTGTATATGCCCTCTCCATTTAGTTTAATTTTCTTCATCATCAAAGTACTCAATAATATTGTATTTGCGACATACATTTACACATTTTAAACATGATCTTGTTTTGGATAAAAAAGGCCACGCTTATACTTGTTATGACGATGAACTGGAAAAATAAATATGATTTTAAAGTTCTAAATACATATTAATGATAACTTACCTTTTCCAAAATTTTTTATGTAAAAGTAACTTTTTTAAGCAGAATATTGTGTAAATAGGAAACAATATTTGTTAAATTATTGATATGAATCAGTATTAAGGTATGAATATATATTTCAGTCAATCGATGGTAATAAAGTATAATTTTAATCGTAAAAAACTTTTATTTTGTAATTCTGATTCAAATTTGCATACACATGTACTAAGATTTAACATTTTATGATAACATATATGGTTCCATATATGATATCATATATGCCACAAATTTTATATACGACCACATATATGGGATCGTTTCTTGCATATATGGTACATATATGCAATATATGATCATTTAAAGATCGATAAATAAGCATATATGAACATATACATTTATTTTTAGCCGGGACTTGAGTTTAATCAAGACCAGGATTATCTTATTCTGAGACCACATAATTTAACACAACAAATAGTAATACCGATGACCAATACTTGTGATGATGAAATTACCTTACCAGCTAGATCTGAAGTAATACGACAAATAAAACTTTCATCTTGCAACGAGGAAATATTGATACCTAGTACACTAGTTAAAGCTAAAAATGCATTTATAAGGATACTTAACACAAACAACACAATATCTACACTAAAACAAAATAGAGTTATAACCAGTGTTGGCTACCGTTACCCTTTCAATACCGTTACCGATTAAAAACCCTTTAATATAGACTACACTAAAAATATTTTGTAGGCAAAAACAAAAGAAAATCACACTTAAAACAAGTGAATAAACAATTGAAAACCATTCCAGTAATTATTCATTTATTTTAACAAACATCAACATTTATTTTTTAATGTTGAGAAAATTTTCTAAAATAAATAACATTAAACATTAAAAAATTACGGTTTTTTCCCTCTTTTTTACTAACATATTCGAAAAAAATAACCTACGAAAACATTAAAAATTAATGATAGTTCTGTTATTTTTACCAACAAATTCCAAAAAAATAACCTACGAAAACATTAAAAATTAATGATTTCGTAGGTTATTTTATACAATTTTCTATTGAAATATTTTTTTAAAAATTTTTAATAAAATTTTGGGGAATCGATCCCGCAACCAACTACATTCTGGCCAGACACTCTACCCATCGTGCCAAAGTCACTTGATACAAACATGTTTTTATATTTCTATAAATAATTTTTTGATTTTTTTTCTACAAAAAAATTACTGACTTGTGTAGGTAAAAACTAATGATATTTCATTAAAAAATACCAACAATTTAAAAATAAATTACTTATAAAAATCATTAAAAATTTAAAGAATAATCAGTAGTTTTTACTTACAGAACAAAAATAAATGACTTTAAAGATTAAATGTTACTGAAAGTCTTTATTTTTTAGTGTGTTATTTTTGAAACAAAGGACAGAAGAAGTCGTTAATAAAAACTGAACATGAAACAAATGTTTTTGCTTTTAAAAACGACTAAACGGAAAACTTTTTAAATAAACTACAAACAGTTAATGACATAATTTTTTGAGTGTACCGTTACCGTTACCAATACCGAAATAAAAAATTTTAAAAACCGTTACCGATTAAAAACCATTACCTTTATTCGGATTTTTACCGGTATTATATCGGTTTTGTTTCGGTTGTCTAAATAATACTTATTTTAAATTTTTTGCACATATAAAACAAAGTAAAATATTTTTAATGTACGTAAAATAAAAAAACAATTTTTTGGTGACTGTAAATCAGTGGTCGGCAGAAAGAGGCATATGAAAGTATTAGTGTTTTAATAAAAATATGCATGTGTTGCAGCGCTGCCAACTTTGACGATTTATCGTCATTTTGACGATTTTTGAAGTCAAATTTACTAAAATGACGATTGACGATTTTTCATTTTGGCAAGGAACAAAAATGAGGATTTTTTTTAAATGAGGAAAATATGGTAAACTTTGGTCAAAAAATTCAAATTTTGAAAGCAAATTCTTTGAAATTTACTTAATTGTTTGATAAGAAAAGAGAAAAACATATATTTTAAGAAAAAAGCTAAACAATTTGGGAAAAAGACAGGAAAAGGTAAAAATTCACAAAAAAACTTTAAAAAATAATTTTTTTTTAATTGAAAAATGGATTAGTTTGATATTTAAAGTGTTTGTTTATTTAATGTAAATAAAAAAAAATATCGGAAGAAATTTTACTATGGGGCCTTAAGCTTTTCTTAAGTTTCAAACTTCAGGTCAATTAATTGTTAATTGCGACTTAAAGATATGTTTAGAACCAATATTTTTGATATTTACAAACATCAACAGAAACTCATTTCACCCTGGACCAAGGAGTGGTCTAGGTTATTAAGATTTTTAGTATTTATTAGCGTATTTTTGTCATGACGATTAATTTTTTTTAACTTGACGATTTTGACGATTTTTTTTTCAAAAATTGACGATTTCCCCAAAAATAAGTTGGCAGCACTGATGTGTTGGTGTATTTCTTCAACAAAGCGACATCAACCTGCTTTGAAGAAAGTAAGCTTGCTACTGAATAAAATATTTGTTTTTTTTATGCTCTTTGTTGATTTTTTGTTGACATTCGTGTAGTATACATGTGAATTACCGATTGTGTTCGGCTCCAGCGTGCAATGGGTGCCGACCACTGCTGTAAATGTTATATCGGCAACAACAATAAAAAAATCAGTCCAACCAATGATCACATTCGCAATTTACTAAATTATGTGGGAATCGGTCCAACCAATGATCACATTCGCAATTTAACTTCAATTTTTTTTTGCACACAAAAAAATTTGACGCGTGTTTTTCGTTTTATTTTCGAGAAAATCGCATTTGAATATTAAATTTCATAAGAATTTTGTAATTTGCTTGTATTTTGTTAGTATAGCGGATGAGTAACAAATATTTTCATAAATAATACTCATACGCTATGTTGAAACAAGAGTATACAAGCAAATTACAGCATTCTTATGAAATTCAATATTCAAATGCGATTTTCTCAAAAAAAAAGTTTAGATCTGAACATCTAAACTTAAAAAAAAAAAAATTAAGAAAATAGTGGCCGGATTTATGATACTCGACACAAATTTTACCATTTTTTTAATATTCAGCCACGCTTGCTAAGCCCATTCATAGCAAACCGCGTCAGCTAAAATTAGCAGATTTCTTAAATGGCTCAAAATGCAGATATTTCCGCTGATTGGACAGAGAAATCTTATAAACATGTAAAAATCAATAATTTATTTGTTGAATTTCAAAATTGCGTGAATATTTAAATTAAATTTAATAAAATATATAATTATATGTTGAGAATGCACTAAATTTATCAGTTTTTTAATTTTATTAAATAATTTTTTAATTTTTTACATGTTTTTAACAAGATTAGGATTTTTTAACATGTTGGCTAAATTTTATTCATAATACCGGTACGTACCGGTATCGTTGTTTCGGTAACGGTTAACCGTTACCTAAATAATCGAAAATACCGTTACCTTTACCGGTACCGATATAAAAAATATGTAATACCAATACCGTTACCAATACCGTTATTCGTTTCGGTTGCCAACCCTGATTATAACAGAAGATGTCAATGAGTATGATATAATGAAGAACAACATCGACAACAAAAATAGAAAACATGAAATTTTAAACATATTGAAGAAAAATTTTCCAAAACGTTTTAATGAAACATTAACGGAAATATGTTCCGAATACAGCGAAATCTTCGGATTAGAATCAGAAACTGTTACAACTAACAATTTTTACAAACAAAAGTTAAGAACAAAGGATAAAGAACCAGTATACCACATACTCATGAAGACGAAATTGAAGAGTTGAATAAGTTGATAGATGATGGAATAATGGAATCATCATATTCAGAATATAATAGTCCAATTTTATTAGTTCCAAAGAAATCCTTGCCAAATTCAAAGAAAAAAAGATGGAGATTAGTGATAGATTACAGACAAGTTAACAAGAAATTAATAGCAGATAAATTTCCATTACCAAGAATAGATGATATTTTAGATCAACTTGGCAGAGCAAAGTATTTTTCTTGTCTGGACTTAATATCCGGATTTCATCAAATTGAATTAGAAAAAGATTCTAGAAACATAACTTCATTTTCAACTACCAAAGGTTCATATAGATTTACCAGATTACCATATGGTCTAAAAGTAGCATTCATTCCAAAGAATGATGACAATTGCTTTTAGTGGTCTGAGACCTGATCAAGCTTTTTTATACATGGATGATTTGGTTGTACTAGGTTGTTCCGAGAAACATATGCTTTCAAATTTAACAGATGTTTTTGAGTTATGTCGCAGACACAATCTCAAATTACATCCTGAAAAATGTTCATTCTTCATGCACGAGGTTACATACCTTGGCCATAAATGTACCAACAAAGGCATACTCCCAGATGACAGTAAATATTCAGTAATTGAAAACTACCCGAAACCTACGGATGCAGATAGTGCTAAAAGATTTGTAGCTTTTTGTAATTACAACAGACGATTTATTAAAATTTTTTCTGAATATTCAAGGCATCTTACTAGATTATCGAAAAAAGGAGTACCATTTTAGTGGACAAGGGAATGCGATGTTGCCTTTGAACATCTTAAAAAGGCACTAATGCACCCAACATTGCAGCAATATCCAGATTTTGAAAAACAGTTCTGTATAACAACAGATGCAAGCAGACACGCATGTGGCACCGTACTTACACAGGAATACGACGGAAAGCATTTACCAGTAGCATACGCATCTAGAAGCTTTACAAAAGGAGAAAGTAATAAATCAACCATTGAACAGGAACTAACAGCAATTCATTGGGCAATAAAACATTTTAATCCCTACATTTATGGAAAGCACTTTCTCGTTCGGTCAGATCATAGACCTCTTTCTTATCTTATTCCAATGAAGAACCCAAGCTCTAAACTAACAAGAATTAGACTTGATCTGGAAGAGTATGATTTTACAGTCGATTATCTTAGGGGAAAAGATAACTATGTCGCAGACGCTTTATCGCGAATTACGATAAATGACTTGAAAGAATTAAATATCGAGAATAATAGTATACTAAAAGTAACTACAAGAGCAATGACAAATAAGGCACAAAATATGGATAAAAACAAAAATTTGAATAAGCGGCATCAATTAAATGAAAAGCCCAGTATATATGTACCGATTAAGAACACTGACGTCAGAAAATATTATAAATTGAAGATTAACCCTGGAAGATGCTACATCAAACGAGGAAAATCTATAATTGCATATATACCAATCGATGATTTGTTTATTAATGGGAAACTTTACTTAGGACATTTTTTTCCCAAGGCTCGAAGAAGTGGCCGATAAACATAGCATTACGAAATTACAAATGGCACCTAGTGAGAAAATTTTCGAATTTATCTCTATTAATGAATTCAAACAAATGGGCAATAAAATTTTGAATCATATTAAAGTAGCGCTATTGAATGAGGTGACCCGAATTGATAATAATGCCAAAGCTATTCAAAATGTAATGGAACGATACCACGATGACCCCGCAGAGGGAGGTCACTGCGGTGTTTCAAGAACATTAAATAAAATTAAAAGATATTACTATTGGAAAAATATCACAAAAGACGTAACAAAATACGTTAAATCATGCAAAAAGTGTCAAACAGCCAAGACTACAAAGCACCTGAAGAGTCCTATGGTAACGCCAACGCCAGCGAAACCATTTGATAGAGTACTAGTGGATACTATAGGTCCATTACCTAAATCTTACAATGGGAATGAATACGCAGTCACTATAATATGTGACATGACAAAATATCTAGTAACAATACCTATACAAGACAAAAGCGCTAAGACAATTGCAAAACCAATTTTCGAACATTTTATTCTTACTTATGGTCCGATGAAGACGTTCATTTCGGATATGGGTACAAAATACAGAAATTCAATATTAACGGAACTATGCAGTCTCCTCAAAATAAAAAAACTCACATCAACAGCTCATCACCACCAAACAATGGGCACTATGGAAAGGAGTCACAGAACTTTTAACGAGTATGTTAGATCATACATATCCGTTGACAGAACCGATTGGGACGAGTGGCTAAGATACTTTACGTGTTGTTTTAATACCACACCATCTTCGGTACATGACTACTGTTCGTATGAGTTAGTTTTTGGTACACTTCCTAATGAGTTTCAACAGTTTAGTGAGGTGAATAGAATAGAACCACTTTACAATATAGATGATTATTCTAGGGAAGTAATGTTTAGATTAGAAGTAGCACATATGAGAGCTCGCGATATGTTAGATAGATCTAACAAGGGAAGTATCTCAACCCTTATGAACCGATTTGCATGAAACGTAAAATATATATAAAAGAGACAATTCTAAGGTTGGGGTGTTTCGGCTTATCGGCCATATCGGGGATTTAGGGGTTCAAAACATGGGTAAAAAAATGGCGAAAAATCGTTTTTTGGATTTTTCAGCCATTTCTTTCATAGAAACTATATAATATTTACATATGAGAAGAAAGGTTTTTTAATGCCTATCCAACGGTGTAAAAGTTTGGCATCGTTCAATACTTTTTTCATGAAAATGTGTAAATTTTGGGGGGTATTTATATGAAGACATAGACCTACGATGTCCATATGAATTCGAAATAATCTTTATTAAATTTAAGTCGACACGTATTTTTGCTCTAGTGGATGTTCCTGTTAGTTCAGGAGTTATCGAAATTTTCCCGAAGGTCCACATTGTTTCATAAGGGGACAACGAAATTTTGAAACACTGATATGGACGATAAGCCGAGACACCCCAACCTTAAAATCGTCTCGTTAATATATATTTTAAGTTTCAGGCAAATCGGTTCATGAGGGTTGAGATAATTCCCTTGTAAGTTACTGCAGAAATTGAACTACGATAGGAATACATTAGATTATAATTTTAAAATAGGAGATTTAGTTTTCTTAAAAATGAGGCAGGTCACAAATTAGAACCTCAATATAAAGGACCGTATAAAATTAAAAAACTAGATTTAAGAAATAATGTAACTATATATGATACTAAAATGAAAAAAGAACAAATAGTTCATAAGAATAGACTTAAGATTTATCAACAATGAACAATATATAATACCGATACATATATGACTTTGTTGTAAAAGAATGTTCATACAACTTTGTTATATGACCATTCGTCTATAAAAAGGGAGGTGTAGCATATGTAGCATGAATTAAATGCGTTATTAACCATAACTGTATTTTACTGTATTTTGACGAAATTTTGGATAACTGAAATATGAGTATTATACAAAGCAGGGATGTTAAATGAGGTTTTCAATTTTGTACCAACTTTCAAAAAAAATTGTACTTTTTGGACCCTCACGGTACCATTTTTTTTTTATTTTTAAAAACTTAACTAAAAACGAGAGTGTTAAACTCGGCAATGCCAAATTTTTTGTATCCTCCAAAATACAAAAAAAAAAGATTTTGTCAGGGTCGTTTTTTAATACTTTCTTGAAATTTAGTATGCAGAAAAATGTATCTTTCTCCTATTCTTTATTTATATGAAAACTTCGCAGAATTCTAGAATTTTTCGACGGGAAAATGTAACAGAGCGTATGAACATGAAAAATGTAGCTGAGTGTGTGAGCACTAAAAATGTATCAAGATCTGGGACTTCTCATCAAGATAAAATGTCTCAGAATCTGTAAATAATACCATTTTACTTTTTCTGTATAAAAAATTTCAGTTTTTGTCTACAGATAAATGACTCAGATTTCTGTGAAAAATTTTGAGAGTTTTTCTTTGATAAAAGTTAGTAAGAATTTTATCA
Source organism: Pegoplata infirma (assembly GCA_963921195.1). NCBI lineage: Eukaryota > Metazoa > Arthropoda > Insecta > Diptera > Anthomyiidae > Pegoplata > Pegoplata infirma. The sequence goes on along the minus strand of OY992536.1, from coordinate 122,221,179 downwards.
ACCCAGCATAAATTTGCTGAACCGGCAGCAGCTTTTCCATCCAAACCAGCTGAATTCATGCATGATTCCCCAAGGCAATGTCGCAGTTTAGTGCGCTAGTTAGTAGCACTGAAAAAGCGCTCTTAAGACGCAGTGAAATCATGTGTCTTTTCAGCGCTAATTGGAGTTAAAAAAAAATGTTAGCAAAAAATTAAAAATTGTTCCCCTTACTTGGTATGCGCTTTGAAATGTTGTACAAAGCTGTGCTGCCAAAATCTCCATTTAGTTTTGCTAGAAAGTGTTAAATTCTGAAACTTTTTGTATCTATAAAAACAAGCTTTTAACATCTGGAATTTTTCTAAAAAAAGTTTTACAATTAACTTGTTTATAGAAATTTGATTTTAAAAACTACTTTAAAATGTTTTAAAATAAGAGCTAAAAACTAACAAAAAAGTTTCATTAATGGTGGAAATCGGCATAGCATTAAAATATAGAGTCCTTTACCGATATTTCGATGAGTTAAAAAAAAATTTAAATTTTTAAATTGTACCAAATGAGTCGTGGTAGTACCATGGTACTTTTGGAAGTCAAAATGTACCAAAAAAAGTACAATTGTACCAACTTTAACATCCCTGATACAAAGTACAGACCGATACACACTGTTTGCATTGTACAACAACTATTGAAGTTGCAGTAAACTAAGCTGAGAATACTCAGTCAAACTGGTGTAACTTCTACTGTAAATCTTATTGAACAGTCAACCCTTCTGGTATTGTACGATGATCGTTGTTTCGTACTTAACGAATCTAACTACACTCAAAAAAAAAACCTTGTTAAGTTACCAAAAAATCTCGTGATTTTACGAGGCTATTCTCGTAAAATAGGAGGTAGGTAAAATTCTCGTAAAATTACGAAGATTTCCTCGTAATTTTGAATGCGCCAAAAATTGGTAAATTAACCGATTTTATTGGTAAAAATATTGTTTTAAAACCGGAAAAATAAAAAAAAAAATGGTAAACTTACAAGAAAAAATGGTAAATACCCAGCCAGAAATTGCCAACCGTACCAAAACAAAAGTACTGGCAAAGTAATTTATTTTTTGTATAGCAAGCTCTTTTTACTAAAGTACTTGGTTTTACCGAATTTAGTACTTTTCCAGTACTTTTTTACCAAACTAAAGACGGTTTCTTTATTTGAAATATTTTTTTAATAATTTAATTAAATTTTAACTTAATTATGTTGTAAAGTTATTGCAATAGTGTCATTATCAAATTTATTAAGAATACACTTTGATTTTACTTTGTGGGTACTGATTTCAATGTTATTGGCTACATTCAATTAAAATATTGACGTTCAAAAAAATATCAGGTCTATTCGATTACCTTTCTACAATCTACTATTTTTGTAGTTTTTGTTAAGATAACTTTTGCAAATGAAAACTTTTTTGGACAAATTTTTGGTCAGTTAATTGCTTAAGGTTCCATCATTATATACTTTAAAAATGGACCATTAAATCATCATTAAAATGATTCTGCTATATTAAAAAAATTGCGATTTTTAATATGATGGTCCATACCATATAGATGTCTTTTGTTTACTATTCTTAGTGCCTTTATGACAGACATGGGCGTTAATGATTACGTTGTGTAATTGATTACAGTTTCAATTACAATTACATGAAAGGTCGGTCATACATTTGGCTCCCCTAGGGGCACTTTAGGGTAAGTTACAGACATGGGCGTTAATGATTACATTATGTAATTGATTACAGTTTCAATTACAATTAGATATAATTAGTAATTGAAAATTTTCAATTTTACTTGTAATTGTAATTGTAATTGAAAAAACTCAATTACTAATTACATGTAATTGTAATTGAAACTGTAATCAATTACACAATTGTAATCATAAACGCCCATGTCTGCTTTATGATCCACTAAAAGCAAGATTTTTATCAAAGACCAATTTAGAGGTTAATTTCGCGAGAACCTTGAAAAATAAAGAAATTCGCGAATTTAAGTTCCAAAGATGAAAAGCTTTAAACCAAATTTTGCAATTTTTTTGTTACAAAACAGGCTGGAAATAAGATAATCTTTAATGACATATTGCAAGAAAACTGTACCATACATCAAAAAACGGAGTACGCCATTGGACTCAGCATGTCTCAAATAAATGGAAATGTTGGTCATACCTCTTATTTTCTAAAATAGTGGTCACTTTTGTCATGCTGTGTTAATATATAATTTATTTAAAATGAAAAAATTAAAAAAATACTTCTAATGTACAAATTATGAAATAAAAAAATAATTTTCTTCATACATTTTTAATTTTGTTATGGGTTACAGCGTTTGAAAGGCTACGTTAGCTACCCGTTTTTTTGCTTTTGCTTTTCATATCACTTCAAACAATTTCAATATTATAAGTTATAGCTTTTGTTTACTTTTCTTTTTTGTGTTTGCTTAAACTACAACAACATGAAAAAAACAAAAACTCCAAACAGAGCAGTAGCGGAAAACAAATTTTATTGTTGTAGCCTACAAATATACTACAGTAGTATATTTGTAGGCTACAAATATACTACAGTAGTATATTTGTAGGTAGTATTACTACAGTAGTATTACTACAGTAGTATTACTACAGTAGTATTACTACAGTAGTATTACTACAGTAGTATTACTACAGTATTACTACAGTATTACTACCTTCACATTGTAAACAAATGTAGCAATATAAAAACGTGATCATATTAAAAATTTCGTTAAGATGGTGTAAAATGAATAAACATCGAAAAAAGTATAATAATAATTTTTAATAAAATTCTTTTAATTTTGGTCAAAAAAATATAGAAAATTTTGGAATTTTGTCGAATTTTCCGATATTTTCGAATATGTACGCGATTTTAACATCATCGGTCTAGACGCTCAGAAGTTATGAGCAAAACCGTGACATTAACATTGGGTTAGAGATGGGCGCTGGTCACGAGATATGCGTGATTCACGTATTTGCGTGATTAGATTTTTAGATTAGCCCAATTTTTTTATTTTTTGTAAAAAAAATTTTTTTGGAGTTTTTTTTTTTTGGTTAGAAAATTTTATTGCGTGAGTATATTTTGCGTGACTCACGCGTGAGCGTGACTCACGCGTGAGCGTGATTAAATCTGGCGTGAGTAAGATTTTTATTACTCACGTGAATAGTGAGTGAGCGTGAATAAAAAAAAAATTGCGTGAGTGATTCGGTTATTTTTGCGTGAGCGTGAGTGAGTGTGAGTCAAAATCCACTCACGCACCCATCTATACATTGGATTTTTCGAAAATTCACGTGTTGAAAAATACACAAAACATGGTTTTAATTAGAGATGGGCGCGTGAGTGATTTTTGACTCACACTCACTCACGTTCACGACAGGAATTTTTGAATCACGCACACTCACTCACGAGCAAATTTTTTCTACTCACAATCACGTGAGTAAATTTAATACAACTCACACTCACGTGCACTCACTCAAGCTTCACTCACACTCACGTTGACTCACACTCACGAAACTCTTATTCATACAAAAAAATTTAAAAACTAAAATTTGAAAAATCTTTTAAAATTTTCAACAAAATTTAAAGTTCAGCGAAACTTAAAAAATCGACTCACGCAAAAATCTTACTCACGCACACTCACTCACGCAATTTTTTTTCTCCACTCACACTCACGAGAGTAAAATTGAATTTAGTCACACTCAAGCGTGGTCACGCGTGAATCACGTTCTAATCTGCTCATGTGCCCATCTCTACTTTTAATGACAAGGGTACACCACAACAATGTTTGCCAAAGTTTTTTTTTGAGAAGTTGAATTATAATTTTACATTAAAACAATCCAACCCTATTCTTTATACACATTAAAATAAAACAGTTATGTTAAACAAGATAAGTGTGTGTGTTATAGTTTTATTAAATTTTCTCTTTGTAGGCTACAAAAACAATAGGCTACCAAAAATAATTTGTAGGCTACAGGTAGGCTACCAAAAATAATTTGTAGGCTACTTGTAGGCTACACAATTCTAATGTTTTTGTTTTATTTGCTACTTATTCATTTTTAAAAACAATCGTAAGCTCTCGCTACAAAAACAGAAATGTGCAAGTATTAGTAGTTATAGCAATTGAATGATTTACATATTGTTTGTTTTTAAGACTACACATATCGTCAATTTTGGTTGTTTAAGCTACTTTCTTCGTAGTAATTTAAACGCTGATGGGTTATTTAAGTTAAAAAGCTATTTAAAAAAAATCTCGGATAATACTTTTCAAAGTACAGGGAAAGCGCTTTTAAAAGTACTTTGCCACTACTAAATGGTGTTATCATTTAGCATCTTAGCAAGTACTAAAAACCCAAAAAAAAGGTACTTTGCCAGCATTAATACCACCTTATTAGGTACTTTGCCAGATCTGGCCCGTATGTATTTTTCTGCCTGGGTATGTTTAAAAAAATGGTAAATTTACAAACCAAAATGGTAAATTTAAAAAAAAAAAAAAATATTTTTGTTAAACAACATAAATCCTCGTAATAAAATCATTTTTGTAAAATAACTGTTTTTTTTTTGTAAATTTTTTTTTTGTTAAACAACATAAATCCTCGTATAACATAATTTTTGTAATATAACAGTTTTTTTGTAATTCAACTAGAATCCTCGTAATAAAAACTTTGTTGTAAAATTACAGTTTTTTTTTTTTTGTAAAATAACTAGGGATGTCGCGAATAGTGTATTCGGCATTTTACCGAATATTTACTATTCGGTATTCGGTTTGAACCGAATACGAATATTTGCCGAATAATTTAATTATTCATACGCCTGTATTTTACATCTAAAATATTTAAAAAAAATATCAGGCTAAAAGATAACAACGCTGTTGTTGACACTATTTTTTCTGGAACCTTAACAATTCTAATTTTAATCAAGTGCTCAAGTTTTTTTGTATAAAAAACAAAGTAAAATGACTACAAAAAAGAGTCAAACGCTAATAAAAAGTGTTTTTTTAACTAATTTAAATTTGGCCGAATATTCGTCAAACTATTACCGAATATTTATTTAACCGAATATTAAAAAAACATGCCGAATATGCCGAATACCGAATAGTGACGAATATTCGCGACATCCCTAAAAATAACCTTTCAAAATGGTAGAATACAATTACGAAAATAAACTTGTAAAATTACCAATAAAACTGTAGTTCTCGTTTGAGCAAAGTACAAGACTTTTTGTTAAAAAACAAGGAAAATTGTTAAATATTGGTAAAACGGGATTACAAGGCATTTTACCAGGCGTTTTACCAGTTTATTTTTTTGAGTGTAAATATTCTAAGTCCATTGCTACATTTCCCCACTGTTAATTTAAATGCTAACTAAGCAATTTTGTAGTATAAATTAAGTCCAATTTTAATGAATAAAGACAAGCCCTGTTTTCGCATAACCGTATACATGTTAACATTAAACGATTAACCGAAAACGCATCCACGTTAAACAAAATTTACTTGGCACCACTTCTGTGAAAAAGGTTTGTGTATTTGCTATTAACAAAGAAAAAGGTTTGTGTCTTTGCCATTTCAATAAAAATGTGAACTTGGCATCACTTTTTATCGACGCTTCCGATAATTATACAAGTTAAAAATAAGCTTGGATAATTTAAAATTTGTATGGGCAAGCGTATATACGGTTATGCGAAAACAGGGCTACAATTGAAAAACAAAGCTCAACCGGCTTATCAATTTATACAAAGCTCAACCAGCTTAACAATTATTACAAAGCTCAACCGGCTTAACAAATTATATAACACATTACCAGGTTATGTATATAACTTATTTGTAGCATTATTCCATGATGTCTTACCAAACATTTGTCCCACAACGTATTATTTTCAAGTGAAAAATAATGCATTACTAATAATTTGCTACGTAATGCATGATTATTGGAAAACATGTATTTCATATTTATTATTTATAAACATTAAATCATGGATGATTTATATTTGGTTACATTATGTATTATATCAAAGATTGAAATAATGCATTATTTATAATTGGATGCATAATGCATTACAATAACATAAAAAATAATTATTTTATAAAAAAATGCATAAGTTAATAATAATATATATAATAATAATAATTTGATCCAATGATCAGTTTTTATCAATGATGGGTACCAATACCTTTTCGATACCAATACCCGTTAATACCAATTCAAATTGAAAACCAATACCAATTAAAAACCAATACCTTTATTTGTGCGATACCAATACCGATAAAAAACCAATACCGATTCCCCACTACCAATACCAATTAAAAACCAATACTTTTATTCTTCAAAACCAATACCAATAAAAAACCAATACCAATTCATTTTTTTCTACTTTCGTATCGGTTTTGTTTCGGTTTTTTGTATTCTTATTTTCGTTTGTTCTAATTATGACGTCAAACATTTTCTTTTCATCACATTTGGGTTTTACCTGACTAACGAATTGCAAAAGATGTTACATCGATCAGTAATCGTTTGCATGCATGTAACAAAAAGAAGTTAGCTACTTGAATTTTAAAAGCCATAAAAACATAAAAGAAATATTTTTTGTCAAGGTTTTTATGACCCCTAATAAAAGTAGATCTTAAAAAATTTAGACCTTTTCTGTGATGAAATTTTTTCTTTTGCACACTGTTAATAATATGTACATTGAATGTCACTGCACTCTTCTGTGCGTTGTAAAAAAATTACTAATGTCCTTTTTTGGAAATTCCAAAATTTTAATCAAGCAGACGTTACAAAATTTTATGTCACAACACCGGAATCCAGAAAAAAAATTTTATTGTTTTATTAGAGGCACAGTCATATTATATAAGAATTTAAGAACGCATAATGTACAGTTCACACTTGCTATTTTTGAGAGTTTAAGGTCTACGTGTTTGAAAAATTATTTTTTCTGTATCCATTACGTTTTTATTCTGTTACTGGTGTTTTGTTTAAGGTCGTAAGTGTGAACCCCATATAAGAAAAAAATTGATCCGTGTAATCGCAATTGGCAAAAGATCTAAAATGAAAAAAAATATTTATGTATGAAAAGAATGAAGTTCAGGTATATTTTGTTACAAATGTTAAGTCTCATCTTTCAGCAATTAAAAAATATCTCCCCTTGACCACCGGAATTTATATGTGCATTAAATGCAATGTGCATCAGCACAGAAATTGTTTCAAGCAAAAACGAAAAATTTGCATTTTTTTTAGTTTAGGCTTTTAATTTTTTTATTAATTAATATTAATTTTGTTTAGATTTAATTTATTATCAAATTCCACTAATTTAAACATTTTGAAACTATTTATTTTGAAAATAACGAAATAAATTAATAAAATAGCAAATAAATCCAAATATTAAAATTTCATAAAAAGTTGAAATACGGGCTTTTCTGGAATAACGGAACATTAAAATTTTTTTAAGGCGTAATTAGACGAGAGAGAATTCCCCTAGATTTAAAGTAAAAAACAACTCTGTGGTAACTTTTAAAATTGGAATGTCAAATAAAATGTTATTATATATTTTTTATTTACTTTAATTCGGTTTCCAATCCACAAATTATTGACTAAATGTGCGAAAACAAATAATAATATTATGAAAATGGTAAGCAAAAACAAGTATTATCGAAATGAGATTTGACACAAAGTCAAAAGTATATTACCACAGAGTTGTGTTTTACTTTAAATCTAGGGGTTTTCTCTCCCGTCTAAACGCGCCTTTACAAGAGTTTTGAGATCAGCCGGTGCTAATTTTACTAAATAGGTACCTTTTTCCAAAAGCATGTACTATTTAGTTTAAAGTTTGACTTAATTCTGAATGCAAATACTGCTAAAAAATATATTTTTTTTTAAAAGGGGTTTTTCAAAAAAAAAAAAACATCCCTCACGCAAAAATTCGACTCACTCTCTAGATCAATGATTCTCAAACGGTGGGTCGCGACCCCCTAGGGGGCCACGGAAGCATTTCTAGGTTTAGTAAATATTATGCTAAAATTATTAAAATAAAATATACAAGCAAAGCATACTTTTTTGGAAATTACTGAGTTATCCAAATACAAAAATACATGGCTACGTTAGGATCTGCCAATGTATGCCTATTTTTAACTTATCAGTGGGCTTCAAAAAAGTCTGGAAAAGATTTAATTTAATTTACCCCCTTTTTCAGTTCTTTATACCGAATAATCCATGTCTGTGTGGATCTGATGTTACGTACTACTTATATGCATGCCAAAATCACAATTTTACCATAATTCATATAATTTTTTCGTCCAGAGTTTAAGAATTTTAAATCCGACAACTTTAGAATATGCTCCATCTTCAATACTATTAACTTTGCCATTTTCAGCTTCATAGCTCGTTAGGGCAATGTTTAAAAAGCACAGTTTTTAAATCTGACTACTTTAGGATATGATTGACAGGACTACATGCTATCAGCATCCTTGCTCAATTGGGGACTTTTAAAACAGCTAAAATGTTAAAAAACTGTGTTGAAAAAAATCGGCCCATGTTAGGATCTAGCCCCATACAAACGTCCCCTTTAAATTTGGCAAAAACTACTCTTAAAACCGTATTATAATAAGTATGCTTTCGAAATTAAGCATTTAAAAATAATAATTGCAAATTTTACAGAAAACGGACCAGTTCTACTTGTATTCCCCAGGGATCCAATCAGTCCATATTTGGATTTGAGACCAATTTTTGGGAAAACTTGGTGAAGAGCATAATATGGTCGGTCTTTACCGACTTTAATTTTCTCACTTGTTGGGGGGTCGCGAGAAATTTGAAATATTGAAAAGGGGTCGCGATGCAAAAGTTAGTGAGAAGCTCTGCTCTAGACACTCACTCAGAATTTTTCAACTCATAATCACGTGATTTAAATGAAAATCACTTTTTTGAGTCACGCAAGTCACGCGACCAGCGACCATCTCCAATTCAAATACATAAACAAGAGACAAATGTCTTTTCATTTGTTTAATATATAACATCTGTAAATTTTATTTAAAATGAAGTGTCCACCCTTGAAAAAGTTTCCTTGTAGGTTTAAATCCAAAAAGTTTCAAGGCACTTATTTATTACCTTAATATAGTCACTTGACTTAAATGAAAATCACTCTATAACCAAATGATTTAAATGAAAATCACTCACGCTCACGCGTGAATCACGGGACCAGAGACCATCTCCAACTCAAATACTTAAACAAAAGGCAAGTGTCTCTTCATTTGATTCATCTATAACATCTGTAAATTTTGTTAAAAATGAAGTGTCCACCCTGAAATAGTTTCCTTTTAGGTCCGATTTCAAAAAGTTTCAAGTCACTTATTTATTACTTATTTCAAATGAAAATCACTCTATAATCACGTGATTTTAATAAAAATCGCTCACGCATGAATCACGTGGTTTTTTGAGTCACGCAATTTACGGGATCACAGACAATCTCTAATTCAAATACATAAACAAAAGACAAGTTCTCTTCATTTGTTTCATCTATAACATCTGTAAATTTTATTAAAAATGAAGTGTCCACCCTGAAATAGTTTCCTTGTAGGTCCGATTTCAAAAACTTTCAAGGCACTTATTTATTACCTTAATATAGACTTATATTCTGAATTTCAAAAAAATCGGTTAACATTTACGACCTGTAGAGACTTTTGGCCAAAAAACCTACCATCTCGCCCCAGTGTGCACTGTGGGGCGGACAAAAAAAAAATTAATTAATATTAACGACAAAACCTTTTGCATGCAAATACCAAAACCGATATAAGATAAATACCAATACTTATTAAAAACCGATACCGATTCGAGGCTAAAACCAATACCAATACCCAATACCTAAATAATTCAAAACCAATACCGAAACCTATACCAATTCAACAAAAAATGAAAACCAATACCTATACCAATACTTATATAATTTTAAAAACCAATACCAATACCAATACTTTTATCGAATTGGTACCCATCCTTGGTTTTTATCAAGGATGGGTACCAATTCGATAAAAGTATTGGTATTGGTATTGGTTTTTAAAATTATATAAGTATTGGTATAGGTATTGGTTTTCATTTTTTGTTGAATTGGTATAGGTTTCGGTATTGGTTTTGAATTATTTAGGTATTGGGTATTGGTATTGGTTTTAGCCTCGAATCGGTATCGGTTTTTAATAAGTATTGGTATTTATCTTATATCGGTTTTGGTATTTGCATGCAAAAGGTTTTGTCGTTAATATTAATTAATTTTTTTTTTGTCCGCCCCACAGTGCACACTGGGGCGAGATGGTAGGTTTTTTGGCCAAAAGTCTCTACAGGTCGTAAATGTTAACCGATTTTTTTGAAATTCAGAATATAAGTCTATATTAAGGTAATAAATAAGTGCCTTGAAAGTTTTTGAAATCGGACCTACAAGGAAACTATTTCAGGGTGGACACTTCATTTTTAATAAAATTTACAGATGTTATAGATGAAACAAATGAAGAGAACTTGTCTTTTGTTTATGTATTTGAATTAGAGATTGTCTGTGATCCCGTAAATTGCGTGACTCAAAAAACCACGTGATTCATGCGTGAGCGATTTTTATTAAAATCACGTGATTATAGAGTGATTTTCATTTGAAATAAGTAATAAATAAGTGACTTGAAACTTTTTGAAATCGGACCTAAAAGGAAACTATTTCAGGGTGGACACTTCATTTTTAACAAAATTTACAGATGTTATAGATGAATCAAATGAAGAGACACTTGCCTTTTGTTTAAGTATTTGAGTTGGAGATGGTCTCTGGTCCCGTGATTCACGCGTGAGCGTGAGTGATTTTCATTTAAATCATTTGGTTATAGAGTGATTTTCATTTAAGTCAAGTGACTATATTAAGGTAATAAATAAGTGCCTTGAAACTTTTTGGATTTAAACCTACAAGGAAACTTTTTCAAGGGTGGACACTTCATTTTAAATAAAATTTACAGATGTTATAGATTAAACAAATGAAAAGACATTTGTCTCTTGTTTATGTATTTGAATTGGAGATGGTCGCTGGTCGCGTGACTTGCGTGACTCAAAAAAGTGATTTTCATTTAAATCACGTGATTATGAGTTGAAAAATTCTGAGTGAGTGTCTAGAGCAGAGCTTCTCACTAACTTTTGCATCGCGACCCCTTTTCAATATTTCAAATTTCTCGCGACCCCCCAACAAGTGAGAAAATTAAAGTCGGTAAAGACCGACCATATTATGCTCTTCACCAAGTTTTCCCAAAAATTGGTCTCAAATCCAAATATGGACTGATTGGATCCCTGGGGAATACAAGTAGAACTGGTCCGTTTTCTGTAAAATTTGCAATTATTATTTTTAAATGCTTAATTTCGAAAGCATACTTATTATAATACGGTTTCAAGAGTAGTTTTTGCCAAATTTAAAGGGGACGTTTGTATGGGGCTAGATCCTAACATGGGCCGATTTTTTTCAACACAGTTTTTTAACATTTTAGCTGTTTTAAAAGTCCCCAATTGAGCAAGGATGCTGATAGCATGTAGTCCTGTCAATCATATCCTAAAGTAGTCAGATTTAAAAACTGTGCTTTTTAAACATTGCCCTAACGAGCTATGAAGCTGAAAATGGCAAAGTTAATAGTATTGAAGATGGAGCATATTCTAAAGTTGTCGGATTTAAAATTCTTAAACTCTGGACGAAAAAATTATATGAATTATGGTAAAATTGTGATTTTGGCATGCATATAAGTAGTACGTAACATCAGATCCACACAGACATGGATTATTCGGTATAAAGAACTGAAAAAGGGGGTAAATTAAATTAAATCTTTTCCAGACTTTTTTGAAGCCCACTGATAAGTTAAAAATAGGCATACATTGGCAGATCCTAACGTAGCCATGTATTTTTGTATTTGGATAACTCAGTAATTTCCAAAAAAGTATGCTTTGCTTGTATATTTTATTTTAATAATTTTAGCATAATATTTACTAAACCTAGAAATGCTTCCGTGGCCCCCTAGGGGGTCGCGACCCACCGTTTGAGAATCATTGATCTAGAGAGTGAGTCGAATTTTTGCGTGAGGGATGTTTTTTTTTTTTTGAAAAACCCCTTTTAAAAAAAAATATATTTTTTAGCAGTATTTGCATTCAGAATTAAGTCAAACTTTAAACTAAATAGTACATGCTTTTGGAAAAAGGTACCTATTTAGTAAAATTAGCACCGGCTGATCTCAAAACTCTTGTAAAGGCGCGTTTAGACGGGAGAGAAAACCCCTAGATTTAAAGTAAAACACAACTCTGTGGTAATATACTTTTGACTTTGTGTCAAATCTCATTTCGATAATACTTGTTTTTGCTTACCATTTTCATAATATTATTATTTGTTTTCGCACATTTAGTCAATAATTTGTGGATTGGAAACCGAATTAAAGTAAATAAAAAATATATAATAACATTTTATTTGACATTCCAATTTTAAAAGTTACCACAGAGTTGTTTTTTACTTTAAATCTAGGGGAATTCTCTCTCGTCTAATTACGCCTTAAAAAAATTTTAATGTTCCGTTATTCCAGAAAAGCCCGTATTTCAACTTTTTATGAAATTTTAATATTTGGATTTATTTGCTATTTTATTAATTTATTTCGTTATTTTCAAAATAAATAGTTTCAAAATGTTTAAATTAGTGGAATTTGATAATAAATTAAATCTAAACAAAATTAATATTAATTAATAAAAAAATTAAAAGCCTAAACTAAAAAAAATGCAAATTTTTCGTTTTTGCTTGAAACAATTTCTGTGCTGATGCACATTGCATTTAATGCACATATAAATTCCGGTGGTCAAGGGGAGATATTTTTTAATTGCTGAAAGATGAGACTTAACATTTGTAACAAAATATACCTGAACTTCATTCTTTTCATACATAAATATTTTTTTTCATTTTAGATCTTTTGCCAATTGCGATTACACGGATCAATTTTTTTCTTATATGGGGTTCACACTTACGACCTTAAACAAAACACCAGTAACAGAATAAAAACGTAATGGATACAGAAAAAATAATTTTTCAAACACGTAGACCTTAAACTCTCAAAAATAGCAAGTGTGAACTGTACATTATGCGTTCTTAAATTCTTATATAATATGACTGTGCCTCTAATAAAACAATAAAATTTTTTTTCTGGTGTTGTGACATAAAATTTTGTAACGTCTGCTTGATTAAAATTTTGGAATTTCCAAAAAAGGACATTAGTAATTTTTTTACAACGCACAGAAGAGTGCAGTGACATTCAATGTACATATTATTAACAATGTGCAAAAGAAAAAATTTCATCACAGAAAAGGTCTAAATTTTTTAAGATCTACTTTTATTAGGGGTCATAAAAACCTTGACAAAAAATATTTCTTTTATGTTTTTATGGCTTTTAAAATTCAAGTAGCTAACTTCTTTTTGTTACATGCATGCAAACGATTACTGATCGATGTAACATCTTTTGCAATTCGTTAGTCAGGTAAAACCCAAATGTGATGAAAAGAAAATGTTTGACGTCATAATTAGAACAAACGAAAATAAGAATACAAAAAACCGAAACAAAACCGATACGAAAGTAGAAAAAAATGAATTGGTATTGGTTTTTTATTGGTATTGGTTTTGAAGAATAAAAGTATTGGTTTTTAATTGGTATTGGTAGTGGGGAATCGGTATTGGTTTTTTATCGGTATTGGTATCGCACAAATAAAGGTATTGGTTTTTAATTGGTATTGGTTTTCAATTTGAATTGGTATTAACGGGTATTGGTATCGAAAAGGTATTGGTACCCATCATTGGTTTTTATTTATTTTTCCAATTTTTATTTACAACTCATTTTAAATAATTTTAACCTACCAAAAACTGGTAACAATGACCGTCGTCTCGTTGTAGCGAAATCGACCAAGGGCTTTGGTGGGAATCGAACCCACTACCCCCTGTTTCATAGGCTAGCACGCTACCAACTAGCCTACAGGGGCCCCCTAAGGCTAGTTGGTAGCATAAGTTTAAACTAGAGATGGGCTCACGACAGGAAATTTCTAACGACACACACTCACGAGCATATTTTATCTATTTACACTCACTTACAATCACGTGAGTAAATTTAATAAAAATTACTTTTTCACTACTCGTAACACCTTATATATTATCTTCTGGTATGCTTTATTATTTCATTTCTCGTAACCTATAAAATATCATATATTTTACACCTTACTCGTATTTTTCGTAATAAATTTATGACTTATTTTATACCTTACTGGTATTCTTTGTGATAATGTGGATGCATTACTTTGAGTCTCATCGCCTGTTAAAATCATCAATGCTGTAATGTATAAAATAAGAGATCCTATACCTTATTTTATACCTTATTTGGTAATCTTAGTTTTGCTGGGAACCGTGAACTGACCTTTTTCTGTAACGAAATCAAAAGAAAAAAACAAAAAAAAAATAAAAGTTAAGTCTATATTAAGTTGGATTTAAAAAAAAAAAAACTTTTTCTTGTGCTTTTGCAGGGTTTTTATAATATTTCTTTAATATTTTATTTTAAAGTCTTTTTAAAACTTTCGTAGACTACCCCAACAAATATACAAGAAAATTGAAAACAAATCATTTGAAGTACAATTGAACCCACATCACTGTTGTTTTTGGTCTCTGTTGTTGATTGTTTTTTTTTTCAACTCGTGGTTAACGAATGAATAATAAATTTGAGCAAAACTGAAAATTACATGAGTTGAATATTGTTGACCTCATACATAAATATTTATTTGTAAGTACATTAAGTTCAAAAATATATTTACCTAAATTAAATACATATACTTACATACAAACATATTCGTGCAAATTTTATCTATCAGTGCTGACACCGCATCAATCTCCATGAATTTGCATTTCAAAGGTTTTTACATTATTAACTCACAACACCAAAAAGGCGGATATTGTATAAACAAACATTCATTCATCCAACTAACAATTCATCCATTTATGTGAAGTAATACATGTATGTATTTATATTGTCTGTCGTGTGTTAGTGAGAATGATGTATATGTTACCCTAGTAAAAATGAAACTAATCCAATTATATCCCAGAAATGGTGGATACAATTATGTAAAATATTATCAAATTGCGTCGTATTAGATCCCATCAGACACAATGTGATACAAAACGATCCGAAATTTGTCTCTACCCGAGTAAAAAAGTTTTGATATAATCATATATTTTTTGATATAATTATATATAAATTGATCAATGATTTGATCCCAAAAATGGAGGATCCAAAAATGTATGATTTTGTCTTATAAGATCAAATTTGATATAATGAGATATAATTAGATATAATTAGATTCAAAAAATGGAACGGTAAATTTCATCTAATTTGATATTTAAGATCATGGTATATATATATTTTTATATCTTATTAAATCTAATTTTTTATAATATCAAATTAGATAATATTTACCGTTCCATTTTTGGGATCTAATTATATCAGCTTTTATCTAACAAGATACAATCATATATTTTTGGATCCTCCATTTTTGGGATCAAATGAGATATGGCACAGTATTATTTTTTTTTAGTCGAGTATATAACTGTATTAATTCGGATCAAATCGGATTGGAGCCATATATAACCATATGCGATCTTATATAAAAGTATCAAATTATATTTAATTATATAAATTTAATCCCAAATAATACAGTTTGATAGAGACAATTTTCGAATAATTACTTATCTAATTTTTTTTGATTGCATCTAATAAGATACAATTGGAAACATTTTTCATAATTGTATCCACCATTTCTGGATTATTTTCATTTTTACTAGGGTATGTACAGTTGTGGTTACAAAAATATCACTACCTAGATGCTATTCAATTTGATAATGGTTGTTCCAAAAAAAAAAAAATGGGGTAGTCACTTAATCGTGTTTCTTGTTTAATCGGTTAATCGAGCATATAACATTACTCTACAAAAATCAACTTTTTTTAAGTCAATTTTAAAGCGAAAGGGTTTATTCCATCAAAATGAAATTTTTAGTCGTTAATACGCTAATCAAGTAAAATTATAATTAAAGAAAAAATTAAAAAAAAATGTTGGTTTGTATGGGGAATTTTTTTTAAGGCAAAACTTTAGCCTCCCAAAAACGCGGGTTAAATAGAGTTTTTAGACCATTATTTTATTATTTATTTTTATTTTTTAATATCGGATTTTTGTGTTTCACTGGGCAGAATTTTGTTACTTTGTACTGAAAACTAAAAAAAAAATGGAGTTAATCCGATAACTTTAGGTGGACGCGACCTGAAGTTTGAAAAACGGATTACAAGGGGAAAAATAACTTTTTACTCATTTTCTAATTTTTTTTCGATATTTAAAGTTAAGTTTAAATTCGAATGGTCACAGAATTGTGAATTGGAGTACATTAGCTTTGTAATAAGGCAATAAAAACTAAAATCGGTTAAAATCACCCAAGTAATTACAACTTTCCCAGGCAACTAGCGTGTATCAGACCACTTCATCAAAGAATTCGAGTTCCAATTCTAAAATTGATTGAAATTATCTACTATATCAAAATTTGTTGTAGTAGATAATTTCAATCAATTCTAAAAACACTTTAAAATTTTTCCTTACTAATAAGAACACCTTTAGTGCATGTATAAAATCTCGGGAATGTCAAATTTTAGATTCGAAATTGGGGTCTTAAGACCCCGACAGATATTTACAGCTTGGTTTTTTCATATTTTCCTTTAGCACTTTCTTTTGAAAATTTCGTCGGTTTCGCCTTATATCGCTTAGTATTTGGGATATCGCCTTTTTGAGTTGTTAACTAAATTCTGAGAGTTATTTTTTAAAATCTAAGAAGTATCCTTCCTCAATTCGTAGAAGAGAAATACGATTAAGTTATTTTAAGTAAATGTTAACTAAACTGGAACTAAATTGTATGTGCACATATTTTTAAGAAATTCATTTTAAAAATAAAGATATGTGTCTTAGATTTAGGGATAATTTCTTTAGCAATAAATTTTTTTTTTAATTCCTAAAACAAATTAACCAAAATCAGCAAAAAAAAATTAGACCTAACTAAAAATTAAAATATCTACATTTTTTTACGTTTCGTTAAAATTAATTTTGGAAAAAATTTAAATTTTTCCAATTCCATATTTTTTTTAAATTGCATAACTATTTTATTTTGAGGTCTTTTTAAGTTCCCCATTATGAATTCACATAACAGGTTCCTACCTATATATGTTGACTCTACATTCTATATTGGGAATTATTTCAATTCGATTTCAGCTTTAAGAATTAAGCCTTTGAATTAATTCGTGTTGAATCCTAGCAAAGAATGATAACTTTAAACATTTTAAATCAGAATTTAGATTTTTGTAAATTTATGCTCAATAGCATTCTGAATTACAAACAAATTTTCTTAAACAAAAATTTTACATTCGAATTCTGTATTGATAATTTCTCTAATAATAAGTATATCTTAAACAAGAAGATGAAATAAAAGTGTGTTTTTTGATTTAATATGTGAGCGTTTGTAGATGTAAGAGCGAAAACGCCGTGTAGTGGTTTTGCCGATCACTGGTTTATATCCTTAATAAAGGTTGCCACGATTGATTATCAAAATGGTGCTAGTTTTTTGTCCTTAGATCTATGTAGCGGTGAGCTTTCGCTTACAAGGATGATCCCATATTTTTTTTACATATGTATTTTACGTTCAAAAATTGTAACATACATAGCATATAGTATGTAATAAGAGATGGAAAAGTGAAATCGTGGATTTACAAAATTTTAATATATTACAAAATTCATAACTACACCTATTCCGATTGAAATTCAGAAGAGATCAATTGTAATTCAGAAATGTCAATGAAAAATCATAACAGCCGAACTGAAATTCAGAAATCATAATTGAAATTCCGAAAAGACCAATTTGAAAATTCAGTTATAAAAATTTGAATTTAGAAATAACAATTAAAATTCAGAAAATCTCAATTCAAATTCAGAGCAGCCCAATTGAAACTCAGATTTTTTTGTAGATTTTCTACTTCACAACAAATATTATACAGTGCAACAACCAAAACCAAAATGGGATGAAAACAAAAGCAAATGAAAGTTTACATTTTCCATAACATAACCCTAAAGGCTTTTTTTAGTTTAGATAGATTTTTAATACACATTTGAAGTTGGTGAGCTTTAATTATAATTATAATAATAATTACTTGAAAACTGTATAAATGTATATAATTGTATAATCGTATACTTAATTTTGTAATTGATTTTAAATAACAATCATACGCAACGGTGCGCAGTGGTTTATTTTTAATAATTTGTCTATTCAGTATGTAGGTACTGGACTGATGCAGCGAAATTCATACAGGTTATATCAAAAGTAATTTTAACCTTAAGTTTGGACGTTGGAACGCACATGTTTAATAAGAGCTCCAATAGAGGCCCATAAAATAGGACATATTAAGTATATAAAAACCATAAATGCTTTAAAACCACCAACTTCAAATGCGTGTAAAAAATCTAGCACTGAAATAAAAACGCTTTGAGGGGTTTGTCATGTAAAATTTCAACTTTCATTTGCTTTTGGTTTTATCCCATTCCAATTCGAAAAGTTCGACTTTGTATCATTGTGTTATTATTAGAGTTGCCAGAAATTTATTTTCAAAAAGCGGGACAAACAAAGAAAAATTACGAAAATGGCGGTATTTTAAAAATTGAGTTTCAAACCAATTTTTTAACAGAGCTGTGAAATTCAATAAGAGATTTTTTTTTTGAAATAAAGCCATAGGCAATAAGGACATATGTTCTTTTTTCTCAATTCAATTGGAAATAAGGCCATATGGCCTTATTACCAACACGATTGAGCAATAAAGTCATATTGATTTTGCAACCAAAGTTGAAATTAAGCCATATCAGTTGAAAATGTTGAAATATATTTTCACGTAAATCCTGCTACGCAAAAAAAAATTAATTTAGCCGCTAAATTAATTTATGGAGTTTGTAATCCCTAAGCCCGGCCGAAGGCCACCTACGCAAAAAAAACTTCTTTTGTTTGACTTTTTTAAAATAAAAACCCACATATACCAGGAACCTCTGAACTCAGAGGGGACTAGAGGCACCATTTTTTTGTTAGTAGGGTTTTTAATTTAAAGATTTTTTAACAAAAAAAGTTTTTCTGTGCTTAAGGATTACAAACTCTATAAATTACTTTAGCGGCTTGGCTTAATAATTTTTTATTGGGTAGCTGGATATACGTGAAAATATATTTCCACATTTTCCCCCACACTCTCCGCAAAATAATGGCCTCATTGCCTATGGCTTTATTTCAAGCTTTATTTATTGGGCTTTTCTGAATTTTAAACGAGCGTTTCTAATTTTCAATTGTAATTTTCTACATTAAAATTAGGCTTTTCCAAATAACAATTGAGTTTTTTTGAATTACAATTGTACTTTTCTGAATTTCTATTGGGCTTTTCTGAATTGCAATTAGGATTTCTGAAGTTACGAAATAGTTTGTTCAAGATTTTGTTTTTTTTATAGAAAAAGTCAAAGGACATAATGTAGAATACAATTATAGAAAATACACAAACTTCAGAAATATTCAAGATCGGACCAGTGCACAGTAGGTAATATGATCCGATATTTTGGCCAACAGTTATTTTTCGAACTAGCAATAATAATGTTTTTGTTAATGACGTTCAATTAGGAAATATTAAAGCAATTAACTGTATATTTGGTTTTTTCAAAAAACAAATATGAGCTGATTGACGGGCAATCGAATTTGGCATTTGCAAGCAACGTGTTCAGTGCAGTACAAAACGCGTAATTTTGATATAAATTCAAACGATTTTTATCAGCTATTAAACAAAAAGAAGGATATCGTTCATAATATGGAGAAGCGAGGGGATAGTAAGTAATAAAAAAATAACAAAATATTTTGGGGGACGTTATTGCTCTAGATAACAAAACGCGTCATTCTAACTGAACCTCAAATAAATGCCTTTTTCCATAAATATAAACTGCGCATTAGCTTTTGATAATGTTGGCCGTAAAATGCCGTGTTTTTCCTTGATCAAAACTGTTAAGAAAAGAGTTCTGAATTTATTTATTTTTATTTTTGGTTTCGTTTGTTTTCGGTTTTTTAGATATTCCTTTTCTTCCAGTCAGCCTTAGCTTGCAATTAGTTGAACTTTCTAATGTTTTTTCTACACTCAAAAAAATAAAACTGTAAAGTTTACAAACTTTTTTTTGTTAACTCGAGTTTACTGGCTTTTTAGCAAATTTTTAGTTAAAATCAGCGTTTTAACTACTTTTTTTAGTTAAGTTCGATTTACGAAAATACTAGTTTTGTACAAATTTGGAATTATTTTTTTTTTGTTGACTTTAAAACTGAGTTTACGAATTTTTACTAATTAATTTGCTGATTTTTTGTAACATTTTTGTCAAGTCGAAAATTTTAAACATTTCTTGTGTAGCCTCCTATGCAAATCTCATTAGTCCTACTTAAGCTGAACTTAACGCTGTGAAAAATATTTTTTTTTTTATTTAAAAAAAAAAGGTTAGCTGAATTCACCTAATAAAAAATGTTACGAAATTTTCAGCTGAATTTTTAGTTAAAATTACTGTTTTTTTGCTACATTCATTCTACGAAAAGTTAACTAAATATTTTTTGTTAAATTAACTAGAAATTTAGTAGGTTCAAAATCATGTGTTTTTTTAGTTAAATTTAACTAAATTTTTTGCCAACTTTACAGTTTTTTTTTTTTTTTGAGTGTAAGAGAAAAAAACCTGTTGATGTTTATAGTTTTATTATCTATAAAATTGAATAAAATAATGTTTTAAACCAAGAATTGGCTTCGTTGAAGGAAATAGTAAGAAGTTTTTGTAAAAATTTTTCGTTAAGGTGGTGCAAGGCCCGCGCTAAAATAACAGCTTTTTTAAGCAAAATCAAACAAAATCATAAAACTGTAAGTAAAATTTGAGCTTTTGAAATGACACACAAAAAGGTCGTGCAATTTTTTTTTTGTGCAATTTATTTTTGTTGCTTAAAATTTCATCTGCGTAGCCGGCCTTCGGCGGGGCTTAGGGATTACAAACTACATAAATTAATTTAGCGGCTTCGCTAAATAAAGTTTTTTGTGTATCAAGCCTTTCACTTAGATAATGATTGAATGGTGAAACTATTGAACTGATAGATACTAAAATGGATCTAGGTACAATAGAGTTGTGTAGCTCTTTAACGAAGTATTTCAATCATAGAAAAGATTAGAAGGTACGAAGTGTTGTATTTGATGTATTTTCCAATATGGTGGCAAAATGCTTGTTCTTCCTCATTTCACACGTATTTAATATCAAATTAGATTCTTTGTTTATAAAAAATGGAATTTGTCTTTCATTTAATTAAATTTAGTATTTATTTTGCTTTATTCAACGTTTTTTTAAAGATAATACGCACTATTGATAGTTTAAAACCTTTTGTTTTTTCTTTTGTTGTTGTTCTCCTTTATGTTGCATTGTTTTTATTAAACGTCAAAAGTTACATAATGTGCTGTCACTAATACTTATTCAAGCGAAATACGACTCTGTTACACTTCTATTTTTTTCTATGATTTCAATTGAATGATTCACTCAACTGAGCTTGTGAACTAGTTCGTTCGTATCCGGTCTTTTAATCATTCTTTATCATTCTCATCTTTCACTATCTTTAATTTTCATTCATTTTAAGTTTTTCCAGATGCCATTTATGATATTAACATCAAATACCAATGCAAAAACAATGTGTTTCGAAAAGTGTTTTTATAAATTGACATTGTCTATTATAAATTTGATAACTTTAAAATTTTTTTTAAAATTCCTTTTGTAAAAAGCCCTTTATAAAATTGCATAAAAAGTTCGTAAGGCAGATATTCTTATTTTTTTAATGAAATTCTTCTTCTTATTAATAAAAAAATAAAATAAGCAAGATCTGAACCGTTCTAATCACAAATTTATCAAAAGAGCTACAACACAACTCAAAATTAATAAAAGATCTATTGAGCTTTAAGAATGAAATACTTCACTCAAAAGAGCTGAGCTAAAAAGAACGATCACTTTACTGAGCTATTAAACCCAACACTAGGGCACAATATTGTTACACTCAAAAAAATAAAACTGTAAAGTTAACAAAATTATTTTTGTTAACTCGAGTTTACTGGCTTTTTAGCAAATTTTTAGTTAAATTCAGCGTTTTAACTACTTTTTTTAGTTAAGTTCAATTTACAAAAATACTAGTTTTGTACAAATTTTGAATTAATTTTTTTTGTTGACTTTAAAACTGAGTTCACGAATTTTTACTAATTAATTTGCTGATTTTTTGTAACATTTTTGTCAAGTAAAAAATTTTAAACATTTCTTGTGTAGCCTCCTATGCAAATCTCATAAGTCCTACTTAAGCTGTGAAAAAAATAAGAAAAAATAAGTGAAGTGTTAGTGTTTAAAACCAATATTTAACAAACTTAAAATTTTTTACAAAAAGTTTAGCTGAATTCAACTAATAAAAAATGTTACGAAATTTTCAGCTGAATTTTTAGTTAAAATTACGGTTTTTTGCTACATTTATTCTACGAAAAGTTAACTAAATATTTTTTGTTAAATTAACTAGAAATTTAGTAGGTTCAAAATCAGGTGTTTTTTTAGTTGAATTTAACTAAATTTTTTGCTAACTTTACAGTTTTTTTTTTTTGAGTGTAGAATACATACACAAAATACATATTTGCAATCGTGAGCAAATATGTATTTTTGCCATTCAGTTATTATCTGGGTAAAGACTTAGCGGTTATTCATAATACTTAAAGAGTACTTAACCCATTTCGATCCTCTGTTCGATTTTTCGAACAGTAGAGAACAACTTTTTCAAAAAAATATTTATGTATGAAAACGGTGGAATTTCGGGTAAATATAGTTACGAATGTTAAGTCTCATCTTTCTACAATTGAAAAAAATATCCACACTTTACCACCGCAATTTATATGCCCATGAAATGCAATGCAAATCAGCACAGAAATTATTTCAAGCAAATCGACAATTTAGCATTTTTTGATTTTCGACTTTTAATTTTTTTGATTAATTTAAAAATTTTTTAGATTTAATTTATTATTAAATTCCACTAATTTGAATCATTTTGAAACTATTTTCTGTGAAAATCATGAAATAAATTAATAAAATAGCAAATAAATCCAAATATTAAAATTGCATAAAAGGTTGAAATGTAAGCACATTGAAAATTTTTTTTGCCAAGATTTTTGAGATCTGCGGATGCTAATTACCCTAAAAAAGTAAATTTTTCCAAAGTAGGTTTATTCGACAAATATTCATGCAATATAAGTCAAATTAACCTACATTAGATTGTTACATAATGAAATAACTTCCATCAAAAACTATGAAATAAATCCCCACGTATGGAAAAATTTTGGGAGTTATTGCATTTTATTTTGAGGAGTTATTTCATTTGGGAGTTATTTCACAGTACCGCCATTTTCACCTACTTACAGTGGAGTGAATTTCTTATTTATGACAATGAGAAAGTGAGAAAACGTTTATTGTAATTGAAGGGCTTACTGCAAGAACTTGATAAGCAACATTTCATTTTTTCGTGTTTTTCGCCTTCTGCTGATGTTTCATTGACAATTTTTTGGCAGAAGTCTTGCTTAAACCCTTTGTACAATTATATTGAGAATAAAAGATCTGCAAAAGTTTTTTTTTATATTATTTTAAAAGTTGTAAGGAAAAAACCACCATAAAATGAAATGTTGCTTATCGAGCTTTTACAATAAGCCCTTCAATTGTGTTTATACATATATTGTTGGACTGTACATTTAATAACTGAATTTTTATTTTGTTTAATTTGAATCCATATTAATTATTCCTGAGCAATAATAGTTGTTGTACAATGAGAAAATCTGAAAAAAAAAAAAAAAATCAATTGACAACACAGAATAAAGGGTACTTTTCACTATCACACATTTCCATTATACAAGCGTAATTTCACCATGTTAGCGAAATATTTTTTTAAAAAATTTGGCCAGAAATTGTTCACTTATTAGACACTACTAGGTTTCAATCCAAAAATCTTTAGGAAGTTGGTAAATTTTGATGTGTATAAACGAAAAGTGTGATAGTGGAAAGTACCCTTAAGTGGAGATGTCGAATCTGACACACATTAAGTGTGTGGCAATCGAAGGAGTGCCTGTGTTGTCAATGGATTTTTTTTTTCAGATTTTCTCATTGTACAACAATTATTATTTCTCAGAAATAATAAATATGGTCTCAGACCGTACTAAAAAAAATCAGTTATAGAAACGTATATTTACGGTTTTTAATAGTCTTATTTGTACAAAAGTGTATTTCCCGGATTGTATATTTTTACGGTTTTTAATAGTCTTATTTGTACAAAAGTGTATTCCCGGACTGTGTAGGCTCTTCCTGACTATTAAGTTTGTATGAATTATCTTAAATGAAGAATTAAGAAAAAGACTTAAAAGCAGCATGAGTCGGGATTTCTATCATAATCGTGATCAAAATTCTACGTGAACAATGAATCTCCGGTTAGGTTATTTATGTATAATTTTATTGTGTAACGCGTCCATCTCTAATGATAACTGCATGTTAAAGCATACATATGTGTGTGTTACGTATTTGTATGTATTGTAAAACATTATAAACAGGATCAAACCGTCGTATTACAAATCCAAAGCTTAACGAAAAACGCCCACAAATGCCACTAAAAATAAACACAACACCAAAGTCCGTTATGTTATTTAATATCGCTTAAAAATGCATGAAGACAAAAACAAAAGAAAAAATATTTCATTAAAATGAACATACTTACTTATTTGAAATCGTCTGGTTGCTTTTGCTTTATTCCCTCCCTATCTTCATTTGATGTTTCTCATAATTAGTGTTGTTAAAGTATTATGTGTTATGTATCGAGTATTCGGCTCTTCTACAGATACTCGACAATAAAAATCAGGGGTGGACCAAATTAAAGAGGGCGGTAAGATTGGAGGAAATTTCTCTCTTCCTTAAACTGATTTCGAAAAAAAAGAAAGAAAAAAAAGAAAGGAAGAGATGTAAAAATAAGAAAGAAAGAGTAAAAAAACAAGAAAGGAAAAGAAGAAAGGAAGAGAAAAAACGAGAAATACTAATTCTACACTGAGAAAAAGTTTCAGAATCCAAAAAAAATTATTTGTCTGAGAACCTGAAAACTTTTCTTGGGGAAAAATTTTTGGACTTTAAGAATTTATCTATGCCAAAAATTTCAATGATTCTTTCTAAGAGCTTTCCATATAAATCAGAAATTTTTTCTAGAATAATAACAGAATCTTAAAATTTTTCCAATTTTTTTCTTTTTTTGCAAATCTGAGATTTTTTTATAAAAAAATGTTAATGAATGTTTCATAACTCAACTGAGAATCACTTTACTATATTCGGACATTTTTTTTTTTTTTTTATATACACTTTATTTTGGATATTATTGAATCGCATTTCTTAGGCCTAACAATAAGTATTTAAATCTTAAAACTCTAACTTAAAGTAATAGACACTCCAAAGGAGCCATTTTTTTATATGGGCCTCATAGTTACAAGGGCGGCAAGTCTGCACGACGCAGTCTTGAATGTCCCTGAGTTCGTGGGTGATTTTCCAGTTTATCAGCATATCTTGTCCTTATTGCGATAAACTCATCCTTAACATGTTAAGATCCCTGTGTGTATCCTCGTTGCGAATAAACCATGGCGGTCCGGTCATAGTTCTGAGAATTTTTGATTGTGCCCTCTGTATAAGTTCTATATTGAATGAGCTTGCAGTACCATATAGTTGGATACCGTAAGTCCAAATTGGTTTTATTATACAGTTATACAGGGTGACTTTTGAGTCAAGGCTAAGTTTGGAATATTTGTTAATTAACCAGTGTAAATTGCTGGATTTCAGCTTCATTTGAAGCCTCTTGGCATTTTAGATGGTCAAAATGCACGAAAGGGGCACACAAAATTACAATTTCCCTATACTATACTAACTTCATCTAAATGTCCGACTATCGTAAAATGATGTTTAGCATACTTGTTAACCTTAAAGACGCACAGTGGATTCGATGGTACCCAAAATGGCGATTAATTCAGATAAGTCGTATTTTTAGAATCCCAGGAAAATTTTTCAGAACCGATTCTGACAACACTTGTTCTAGAACAGGTTCTTCGGTAACCATACACTATTGCACTTTAATTATTCAGAACAAGTTAAGTGAAAATTATTGTGAAGCTTGTTCTCTACAATCAAAGTTTCATAACATTTTGGTTCTCAGGAATTAAAAAAAAAAATTATGTGTCAAAAAAATTAAAAAATAAATATCAATTTATTTTTGTTA
This sequence comes from Pegoplata infirma, assembly GCA_963921195.1. Lineage (NCBI taxonomy): Eukaryota > Metazoa > Arthropoda > Insecta > Diptera > Anthomyiidae > Pegoplata > Pegoplata infirma. The sequence goes on along the minus strand of OY992536.1, from coordinate 122,194,745 downwards.
ACCAAGAAAAAACACGAAATTCGATTAAAATAGCAGAATATAATCGTGAAAATTGTTTAAACAAAGGTGAGTAAAATAAATTTCATTGTCTAATTCGGGTCAAATACTAATAATATTATGTTTTTTATTTTTGTCTGCAGAAAATCCATGTTCTGCTATGTCATTAGTATATATGTAAGGCCCAAAATACAACTGGAGGCGAAAAAGGTTAAATGTATGTTAAAAAATGTAAATATTCCATGTTATATATAATTGTATTTATCTTTGTTTAATAAATCAATTCAATATATTTCTTTAATTCTTATTTCTATTCCAAATTTTACTTATAGAACCGATTCAGAGGAACAAAAATATGTTCAAATTTTGCTTACAAACACCTGTGCTTTTGGGACAATCCCTTTGTAAAAAGAGTCGGTGTTGCTCAAGAATTAGAATAAGTTCTAGGAATCGGTTCTTTGCAACCGAAAATTTTGTTGGGATATTATAAATTTTTATTTATGTGCTATCATAAAAACGTAAAAATACACATTTTAGAAAAAAAAATTGTAAAAACAAAATTTTTTAACTTGTTAGGTGCTTGTTTTTCGGAAAATAGAGTATTACGTAGTTCACAATTTTTGCGTAAATAACACTGTGCAACACGATTTTGTATCTTGGATGGGACCAGTGTTGCCATTTTTTAAAAGAAAAAAACCTACACATATTAAAAAAAATCCATTTTCTCCCTACATTTTTCAAAAAAATATCCCTACATTTATCCCTACGTTTTAGCAGCTAAAACTTTTAAAACAAAACAAAATTTTATTCATTTATTTTACATTTAATTTTAAATAAAAGTTAAAATACTAAGGCTGGATTACTCAATGCTCCGTTATAAAATAACTCTCCGTTAAATTTAACTTTTTCATACAAATTTTGACATAAGGCTCCGTTAAATCGGCAGTTAGCAGCTAACTTTTCATTGAGTTATCCGCCCTAAAGCGAGTTTTTGATAAGTCAATTATATTTGTTTTAAATTTAAACGAAGTTAATACTACAAATTTTGTTCAAATTCTGATTAATTTTTATTAAAAAATAAAAGTTTTTTTTATTCGAATATTTAAATATTAGATTGGGAGTAGGCTTATTCTAGCTCGAGGACAATTTTCCTTTTCTAATTAACATAGAATAATTTTCAAATAATAATAAATATATAATAAACCTCAACTACTTAAGGAAAGTAAATTGTTCGGTTTTGATATGAAAATCTATCAAACTCTGTCAAAAAACATCAAATTTAAACTTGCTTTACAAAAACGTAAAAAATTCTCCAAGGAGGTATTCTGTTCAGAACAGAATTTAAAGTTATTTACACAGCATGTAAACATTTATTATTTCAGACAAATATACCGAAAAAGCTAAATTCAAGTTATTTTTTTTTGTATTTAAAAACAGCTGAAGATCAAAACATAACCAAATATGTGACACTCAAATTTTCGATACAAATTTATATTTTGAAACATTTTTCCACCGGTGAACAACTTACAGGTCTTAAATAATGTTGCCAATTTTAAAAACAAAATTTTTGGTAATATTTTTTCTTTGTCAAAACGTTTAATATTTAAAAATATCATTTCTTTTTTAAAAAGTACCTATTTCATTCAAAATACCTACATTTTGATAAAAAAAAAAGAAAATCTGTCCCTTTTTCCCTACGCTATCGTTTTTTATAAAAAAACCCTATTTGTAGGGATTTCCCCCTACTATTGGCAACACTGGATGGGACCCACAAAATTGAAAGTAGACCAAAACCCCCGAAGGGTTTTGAAAACATAGCTCGAGTTATTTTTTTATGATCCACTGAAGTGTTCGGATTTTTTTCAAACGCGTTTTGAATAGTAAAAAAAAATATATTAAATCTACATTCAAAATAATAACTCTGTAAAATACTCTATAAAATGTCTGTAATCTTAATTCAACAGATATTTGACAGAGTTTTCTGGTGTGACAAAAAAAAAAAGTTTCATAAGTTAAATTACTTTTAACTTTGTAATCTTAATTTTACAGACAATTAAAAGAGTTTTCTGCTAAAATACAGATTTAAGCGAAATACTCTGAATTTTTTATAACCAAAGAACTAAGTTTTATCTATATTTTTACATATTTCTATGGTATCTTAATTTCATAGTTAAAAACAGAGTTTTCTGTAAAAACACCAAAATGTTATCTGCACTCAAAAAATTATGTAGGTAAATTCCAGTGAATATTCACTTAAAACAAATGAAATTTTATTTAAAAACCATTCCACTGTTTTTTCGTTTAAAATAAAAACACATTACAGTCAATTTTAAATGTTAATTTAATGACTATCCAAAACATTAAAAAACTAGTGAATATTCAGTTATTTTGTATTGAAAAACAGTAAAACTATAGAAGAAATTTTTTACTGCCGAAATTAAATGTAACAGAAAATTCGTTTTTAATACAGTAAATTATTTTTTTTTAAACTACAGAAACAGTAAAAAAATTAAATCCTTTATAAAATAAGTGATTTTTCTTTTAAAATAACTTTACTGATTACTTTTTAAAATAACCTACAAACAGTTAATGACATAATTTTCTTAGTTTGTATTTTTTTTTAGATTTTTTTTTTTTAATTTTGGTTGCATCAATTTTAATGTTTTAATGAATTTTTAATATTGTTTTTAGGAAGTTATATACTTTTTGTGCAAGAAATCGAAAAAAAGGGAAATCAAAAATATTTTTTTTATTTCGTGAGTCAAAATTTACGAACAGCATTTTGAACAACATATTAGAGATACTCCAAAAAAATAAAGCAATCTACCCCAGCAAAACTTAGATTACCAAATAAGGTATAAAATAAGGTATAGGATTGCTTATTTTATACATTTCAGTATTGATGATTTTAACAGGGGATGAGACTCAAAGTAATGCATCCACATTATGACAAAGAATACCAGTAAGGTACACTCTGCTAATTTAACGGAGTACACCATACTTATCCAGCTAGCAACATTTCTTGGAAATTTTACTATAAAACTCTGTAAAATGATTTTGACAAAAAAAAATTGTTAAATTACAGAGTCTTTAGTAAATTATTTGTAAAACAAAGCACCATTCAACAAAGAGAAACTCTGTAAATTTACATATATTTGTAAAATGCAATTGATGCAACCAAAATTTTACAGAAAAAACTGTAAATTTACAGCGTTTAGTAAAATACATGCTATTTTGTAAAATTTTTTTAAGATTTTTGAAATAATTTTTTTGGTACTTTTTTAACATTTTCTCAAAAAAAAAATACAGATAAATTTTGGTGTTTTTACGGAAAACTCTGTTTTTAACTATGAAATTAAGATTACATAGAAATAAGTAAAACTATATATAAAACTTAGTTTTTTGGTTATAAAAAATACAGAGTATTTCGCTTAAATCTGCATTTTAGCAGAAAACTCTGTTAATTATCTGTAAAATTAAGATTACAAAGTTAAAAGTTATTTAACAGATGAAACTTTGTTTTTTTGTCACAACAAAATACAAAGTATTTTCTTTAAATCTGCATTTTGACAGAAAACTCTGTCAAATATATTTTGAATTAAGATTACTGTCATTTTACAGAGTATTTTAGAGAGTTATTATTTTGAGTGTAATGATTAAAATATATATTAGTATTTATTTTTATACAATTTTAATGATATTTTTAGATCTTCAAAATTTCAATTTGCAATTAATTTCCCGACTAAAAAAAAGTAATACGACGCCATGTATCATTTGATCCCAAAAATGGAGGATCCAAAAATATATGATTATATTGAGGAGTTCCATAACAAATCGCGCCAATTCCACTTTTTGATTTTTTTGTTTTTTTGACTGAATACTATTTTACACATTAAAATCTATGTAACCATTACTAAAAAACATCACAAATCTCAATATTTGTACATCAATTCACTACTGACTTTAATTATGAAACATCCCAAACCTCAGTACTTACACTCATTGTCAGTACTGACTTTGTTTACATTTATACGTTTATCTAAAAAACTGTTAAAGTGGAATTGGTGCGTTTTGTTATGGACCTCCTCATATCTTATTAGATCAAATTTGATATAATGGGATATAATTAGATCCCAAAAATGGAACGGTAAATATTATCTAATTTGATATTATAAAAAGTTAGGTCTGATAAGATGTAATAATATATATTTATATCTTATTATCTATATAAATAAAAATCAATTGTCGTTCGTTGGTAACCGCATCAATTGAGAACGGCTGGACCGATTTGGACAATTTTTTTTTTGATATGTTCGTAATAGTCCAACTTAGGTTTTTATGTAAAGAAAAATTGACCACGCCCACTTTTACGCCCACTTTTTTTGATTTATCTAAAATCTGAAAACGCCTGCACCGATTTGGCTAATTTTTTACTTAAACGTTCGTTGTAACACAATTTAAGTTTAACTGAAAGAAAAATCGACCACGCCCACTTTTACGCCCATTTTTTTCGATTTATCTAAAATCTGAGAACGTACGGACCGATATGACTTAATTGTTAAAAGAGTTTTCACCATAGTTCTACTTTGATTTTTACTAAAAAAGAAATTGACCACGCCCACTTTCGCCAATTTTTGTTGAAAACTTTTGTCAAGTTTTTTTACGGAAAAGAAAATTGCCGACACCCATTTTTTTCTATATATCGAAAAAACTAGACCGGCTAGACCGATTTGATTATAGTCCGCAAAAGATTTTTAAGGAAAGAAAAATTGGCCACGACTACTTTTACACTCACTTTTTCCGATATGTATATTTTTAATCGTAGAACGGCTGCATCAATTTGGCTTATTTTGTTTTTAATGTTCGTCATGTCCTAAGGCTTTTCGGAAAGACCAAATTTTTCATTTATTCGCCCCCTTTTCGATACATATAAAATGGCATTATTTGAGAATGGTTGTGCTGAATTGGTTAAATTCAAATAAATTTAATGGTAAGAAAGGTTGTCTGCCTACGCTTTTTTCGATTTATCTAAAATTCACTCTATAGAAAAAAAAATATTATCTACATACACGCAAAAAAATATTTTACCAAGCGCTTGGGAGGAATCACATTAAACAAGATTTTTGCGTATATTATGCGAGAACTAATAATATTTTACCAAGCGCTTGCATAATTATACCTAACTTTGCAAACGTTCCAAGAAATTTCCCATGAGCTTGCATAATTTCACTAACTTTAAGATAAAACAAGCAAACGCTGGTAAAATGTTATAAGCTTTTGCATACGAAAAGATATTGTTCAACGTGATTCCTCCCAAGCGCTTGGCAAAATATTTTTTTGCGTGCACTGAAAAAAATAACTATACTGAAATTAAATAAACACTGTTATTAATTTAAGTAAGCAAATTTTTTTGAATTTACTTCAACTTATCTTAATATAAGGTGGTTTTACTTAAAACAAAGCAAATAAACTTGAAGATAGTACATGCAAATACTTAAAAAAGCACAAAAATTTTCCTTAATTTGTTTTTTTAAATTAAGTTAAATATTCTTTACATTTATGGCGAATTGATTGCATTTAAGAAAAATAGGGTTTATTAAAAAATTTTGTTTTACTTAAAAGAAAAAAAATTAAATTGTGTGCAAAAAAAATAAATAAGTACGTAACTTACTTAAAAATAGTATAGACATTTTCAAGACCTTGAATCAAATAAGTACTAATCTTTAATTCCAAAACGCATTTTCTTTAATTTAATAAATTTGTGTTTTAATTTAAGAAAAAAGTTATATTGATTTTATTGATTTCATTGACTATATTTGAATCTATATCTTCATCAGTTTAAGAAGGAATTTACTTAACTTTAGGAAAAAATACTTTAGGTATTTTGGGGACCCCATCTGAGGGCCCCATCTGGAGACCCCATGAGTCCCTAACTTTAAATCCAAATTTCGATTTTCGCGGAATTTTCAAATGCCTATAACTCTGCAAATACTGGAGATACGAAAAAAATTCTAAAGGCACTTTTGTAGTCCTTAACTTGTAGAATATGACCACCGAAGACCCGAAAGCCCTCCGAGTTATAGTTTTCGAGTTATTTCATGATAAAATTTCTCAAGACCCCATTCCCATATCTCGAAAACTAAGCAAGATAAAGCGATTCTGACCAAAATTTTGGATCAAAATCAATAGTGACCCTATAATAGTGTACGCACATGCTCATGGGCGGACCCCATATATGGGGGCCCATACACTAAGAAAAAAAAATATTAAAATCAAACAGAAACAACTTTAAATTAAATATAAAACAGTGACGAAATAGAACAAAGTTTGTTTTTATTTAATTTAAATATGTTTCTAGTTGTTTTTAACATGACAAGATTGGTAGACAACATGTTAAAATTAAGATGTAACAATATTGTTTTAAAATTGGCCATGCTAAATTTAAATATGCAACAAATTTTAATTTAAAGTTGACCAATATTAATTTTAATATGCGACATTTTTTTCTTTTGCAGCTTTTTACTTACCTAAAAACCATGAAACTTAAAATAAAACAATACATATTTTTGTTTAAGTTTATTTTATTTTCAAATTATTTTTAAAATATTTTTTAATAACACAGCAAAAAAATTAACACTACTCTAATTGTGCATCTAAGGTAGAATTACATCCAAGGCTTTGGCTTTAAATATTGCTTGTTGGCTTTATTTTTTGCTATACATAAAAAAATCAAAGCCAAAGCCTTGGATGTACTTCTACCCTAATTGTAGCACTACATCTAACTACAACAAATGTAATTAAATACCAAAAATAAAAAATAAACACACTTAAATTAATACTATATACCATATATAAAAAACTAAAGTTAGAAGTTTTCATTTTCTGCCAATTACATACATAAATATATCCCCTCCTCGTTTTCTTTGTCTTTGTTTTTTTTTCACTTGGTTTTTTTACTTTTTTTTCAGTTTTATTTTTGTTTTTATTGTTAATAATATTCTTTTTCACTTTAGTTTTTTAATTTTTAATTTTACTTTCGTTAATTTAATTAATTTCACTTAAAACTCGTCACATTTAGAGATATGAAAAATGTGTGTCTTTTTTTAATGAAAAAATATTTTAACATTGTATCTACTTAAAATAAAATTGCCCAACTTTACTATATTTCTTGAAAAAAAAACTTTAAATGTCAAAAAACAAAATTGTTCAACTTTAAAATAACCACGAAAAATATTGTTTTTAATACAAATATTTGAATAAGATTTTTTTAAAATTTTAACGACTTTTAATGACAGCATATTAATTTTAAAGTGATCAATTTTAAATTAAAATTGTATGCAATTTTAAAACAAACATATTTTGTTTAAATCAATCAAAAACAATATTAAAATTAAAATTTTTCCAAAAATATGTAGCATACTTAAAATAAACATGAAAATATTTGATTTAAATATGTTTTTTTCCCTCAGTGTAGGGTCCTCACATTGGGACTCCATAGGGTCAACAGAATCCGTAAGTTTAAGGAAATTTTTGCTTATTTTAAAAAATACTTTTCATCTGGATAAAAACAATTAAACTTATATTAAGTACAATTTTACTTGCTTTTAATATATATTTAAGTAAATGCATTACTATGTTTTAGGAAAAAATATACTTGGAAGAAGAATTAATATCTTTGGAGCCCTCGCATACCCTCCTTTTTTTAAATTAAGTTCAACATGCTTTAAAAATGGTAAATTTTTTTTTCAGTGTGTACATATATAAATAAAAATTAAATGGCGTTCATTGGAAATCGCATCACTTGAAAACGGTTGTAGCGATTTGGATTATATTTTTTAAATGTTCGTGTTAGGTTTTTACGGAAAACAAATTAACCACGCCCACTTTTACGCCTCCTTTTACGATATATCTTAAGTCGGAGAACGGCTGAATCGATTTGGCTAAACTTTTTTTTAAATGTTCGTCATATTCCAACCTAGGTTTAAACGGAAATAAAAATTTTTCAAGCCTACTTTTTTTCGACATAAATATTTAAAATAGAAGAACGGCAAGACCGATTTGGCTATTTTTACACGTTCGTCATAGCCCAACTAAGGGTTTTACGGGAAAAAATTGTCCATTCCCACTTTTTTCAATACATCTAAAATCGGAGAACAACTGGCCTTTGTTATTTTTTTTAATGATCTTAGTCCAGGTAAGGTTTTTACGAAAATAATTATTGTCCTCGACCACTTTAACGCCCATATTTTTCAATATCTTTAAAATTTTCAACACTTGAGAACGCCTGGACTGATTTGGCTATTTTTTGTTTGTTGTGTTAAATGTTCGTAATAGTCCATACGGTTGTTTGGAAAGAAAAATTGTCCTCGCTAACTTTTTTTCGATATATCTAAAATTGATATTTACTCTAATTCGATATATTTAAAAAAATCTTTATAGATTCCACTTAAACTTGGTACAAATGATTTTAAATCCTTGGATATTGTTATGTACAAGTTTAACTGACCACACAAATTTAAATGCCCACTTTAGTCTAAATATGTGAAATCGCTTTAAGTCGAATACTAATGACCGGACCGATTATTTTTTTGTTATAATTGGATTTTAAGGAAAGATAAATGAGAAAAGTGTCCCAGAAAAATGGAAAATTCGGGAAAACTATAAAGGTTTGTTTGTATGAACTCAAGAATACTCAAAAAAATAGCTCACGATAAGAACGAAGGATATGCGTAATTTTATTTTTTTGTTGATCGTAATGATAATAAAGAAGTTTTAAATTTGTACCGTTCGCAAGTCAAAGATATGGAATAGTTTTTTAATTCCCGAAACATAATTTGATGATGATTGATCTGCCTTTAAAAAAATCGGGTCTATAAAACCACGCTCACAAGTTTTTCTAAGCTAAGAAATTGAGTACATTTTTTGCAGTGCTAAAGATTTAAAGCGAAACTAAATATAACACTGATCTTATATTTGGGCCAGCAACGCGGACCGGGCCAGCTAGTATCTAATATTATCTTCAATATCAAATTAGATGGAGTTTAACGTTCCATTTTTGGGATCTAAATATATCTAATTATATCAAATTTGACCTAAGTAAAAAGATATAATCATATATATATTGATCCTCCATTTTTTGGATCAAATGATGGATGTAATTATATATAATTATATTAAAAATTATATGATTATATCAAAACTTTTTTACTCGGGTTACCATTAAAAGAAGATCTTATTTAAGATATATGAAAATTTTAGACCTTGAAAGAATTGATTTCTAATCGTGGATGCATTCACATTATTTTAAATTACATTTTTAAGTAATGAAGTTATTTATGTTTGAAATATTTTTTTAAATAAATTAAAATTACCCAGTTAACAAAATGTAGAGCCCTCCAAATATATGACTCAAAAACAACTCCCAAAAACGATAGTTTTTGGAGCGCACAAATTTTGGAGTCAAAAATGATTAAAATATGAAACTATTTTTCAATCTAAAATTTCGTTTTGTCATAAATTCCTCTTTTTTTGGATTGAAAAAGGAGCCATCGGAAATGAGTCCAAAAAGACTCCAAAATGTAAGGGAAATTGTTATATAAAAAAGTAGAGTACAAACTGACTCCAAAAAATTGGGAAATTAAAGTGTTTTTGGAGTAATTAAAAAAATTATTGTTTTTGGAGCATTCGATTTTTTTTCAGTTTTCAAATTATTAATTTGTCAAAACTTTTCATAAATCGAATAAATTGTTTATTCCGTTAATTCCGAAGATTTTCGCAATATAAATAGGGGGGTTTTCGTGTCAACTGACACAACTTTTGAAACCGATGTCTTCCGATCGGGATGAAATTTGCACCAAGGTTAGTCCTATTGGATAGTAGTTCAGACACAATTTTTCAATGAGATCGGTCAAGAACTATCTGAGTTAGAGGGGGTCGAAATTTGACATTTTGGCCAAAGAGATGTTGATTCTCATCCATGTAACTTCTTACCTATTGTTTTTAGCAAAATGTGTCCGAAAGAGTTTAGATAGCTATTTCTTCAGTCTTTCAAAAAAAAAAATATAAAAAAAATAAAAAAAAAATTTTTGATTTTTTTTCTTAAAAATCCAAAACTTTTTTGACTTTTTCCTCAAATTGGGCCCTTTTTTTTTTTTTTGATTCAAAAGAAAGCTTAGGTGATTTCCTTTAAGAGCTGTGGGGTCGCTTAGTGGGATGCGAGTGGGATATCTATGAAAAATTTTTTTTTTTCAACTTTGGAACACAAAAACCGGTTCTTCAATTTGCACTATTAGGCGTGGGATAGCTAACCAGTTTTCGATTTCGATCCGCGATACCCTCTAATTTTTTTAGGTTCGAAAAAGAAAGCACGAGCCAAAAAATGGGGGCGGTGGGGAGGGGCCATATGGCCCCTCATTGGGGTCAAAGTTGGGCGTAAAGAGGTAAAAATCCTCAAAAAGCCCCAAAACTCCCCTAGAAACGCCCCTGGAGGGGTGCAATGTGAGACCGACCTCCAATAATTTTCTGCCCCCAACATTTTTCTTGAACATACCTTACCTCTATTTCCACTTCCTAAGGGGGCTCCCATACAAAATGACATTTTTATAAAATTTGCTCCTACCGCTCTAACTGTCCATAGGGTGCCCCTAGAGATGTAAAATGTATGACCGACCCCCAATATTTTTTCATCTCCAATATTTTCTTAGAATATACCTACCCTTTATTTTCAACTCTTAAGGGGGTCCCCATACATTATTTTTATTATTTTATTAGTTTTTAAAAATACATGTTTTTATAATGTATGGGATCCCCTTAGGGAGTGGAGATAGGGTGTTATGATGTTCGGACAAAATGTTGGTAACTAAAAAATAATGGGGGTTGGTCGTAATTTTTGCCTCTCTAGGAGGCACGGTAGGGGCGGTAGGAGCTGGTTTAATAAAACAAATTTATTAAAATTAAAAGAAATGTATGGGGACCACCTTAAGGGTTAAAGATACATTGTAGGTATGTTTGCAAAAAATGTTGGAATTAATAAAATAATGGAGGTCGGTCATACATTTGGCCCCACTAGGGGCACTTTAGGGTAAGTTAAAATGGTAGGATCAAATTTTTTAAAAATGTTTTGTATGGGAGCCCCCTTAGGAAGTGGAAATAGGGGTAAGGTATGTTCAAGAAAAATGTTGGGGGCAGAAAATTATTGGAGGTCGGTCTCACATTGCACTCCTCCAGTGGCGTTTCTAGGGGAGTTTTGGGGCTTTTTGAGGATTTTTACCTCTTTACGCCCAACTTTGACCCCAATGAGGGGCCATATGGCCCCTCCCCACCGCCCCCATTTTTTGGCTCGTGCTTTCTTTTTCGAACCTAAAAAAATTAGAGGGTATCGCGGATCGAAATCGAAAACTGGTTAGCTATCCCACGCCTAATAGTGCAAATTGAAGAACCGGTTTTTGTGTTCCAAAGTTGAAAAAAAAAATTTTTCATAGATATCCCACTCGCATCCCACTAAGCGACCCCACAGCTCTTAAAGGAAATCACCTAAGCTTTCTTTTGAATAAAAAAAAAAAAAGGGCCCAATTTGAGGAAAAAGTCAAAAAAGTTTTGGATTTTTAAGAAAAAAAATCAAAAATTTTTTTTTTATTTTTTTTATATTTTTTTTTTGAAAGACTGAAGAAATAGCTATCTAAACTCTTTGGACACATTTTGCTAAAAACAATAGGTAAGAAGTTACATGTATGAGAATCAACACCTCTTTTGCCAAAATGTCAAATTTCGACCCCCTCTAACTCAGAGAGTTCTTGAGCGATCTCGTTGAAAAATTGTGTCTGAACTACTATCCAATAGGACTAACCTTGGTGCAAATTTCATCCCGATCGGAAGACATCGGTTTCAAAAGTTGTGTCAGTTGACACGAAAACCCCCATAGAATTAAATATGGAAATCATACAATTTGAAAAGACCAATCTTGTAGCAGAAAGGAAATTTGTGGAGATGAAAAAGACGTAAGATATGTATGTATATCCAATGGGTATGCAGCAGCTAAAAGTTATAAAGTTGTTCACTTGGCTTTTTTGTGGGCTCAAAAATTGGACCAACATTTTCTATTTGTATACAAAAATTTCACTAATACTATCACATATTTAAATTAGAATAACAAGAAAATCTAATAGGAATCACTAATACTGTCGCAATTTAGAACATTTTGTGACAAAAAATGTTGGTCCGAGATTTGAGATTTCTCCAAAAATTGAATAAGTCTCCACTGCCATCTCTTTCTTTATACTCTTTGTGTATATCTATAAGGCCCAATCTGGGGGAAGAAAGAAATTTATGGTGATGAATAAGCCGTAAGATGCTGAATATTGTAACTTGTGAAGATTTTGCAGGATAAAGAATGTTTAAGTTATATTTTTTTTTGGCAATGTTTTTAATATTAGTGTATATTTTTGTTCTATTTATTATTAATAGGGATGAGATTTCCATGCAAATGCATGTTTTTTGTCGATAGTCTAAATACGATATCAACCAATTATCTTTCCGAATCAAGAAATTTGCGTTAAAATGGCATCGATTTGTTTTTGCATATTTTTGCATATTTTGGCGAAAATGCATATTTTTGCATATTTTGATTTTAAATGCATATTTGGTGCATATTTCTAGTTTTTAAGTGCATATTTTTGCATATTTTGGCATAAATTAGCAAAAACACAAATTGAAATTTATTTTTCTCAAACACTATTTAAAATTTTAAAAATTTATTTTGAAAATAAGAAAATTTATTTTTTTCTTAAATTTTTTTCACAGATTTTCTTAATTTTCTTAAAAGAAAACTTGCTTATATAAAGTTTTGAATGATACTATTTACAGCCGGCGTTATTTTTTGCTTTTTAAGAAGTTTTTCCTATGAAAACAAGATTTTTATTGGAAACATTTTATTTTTAAGTGCATATTTTAAGGTTTTTTAGTGCATATTTTGAATTTTTTAGCGCATATTTTAAGCGCATATTTTCGATTTTTTAGTGCATGAAAATCTCATCCCTAATTATTAATGTGTTGAATAAATTATCTGTCAATGGAAAAATACACTCCGCAGATACACATCAAATTTTCGTTTTCATTAATTTTGAAGTAAAAAAATCATCTGAAAAAGGCACAATACGGACACTCCTTTTGTGCTCAAAAAAGACTCCAAATTGTCTATAAAATTAAGGGAAATTACCCCTTCTACACTCTTTTTTAAAGAGCCATTTCAGAGTTCAAAAAGAGGGCACTTTTGGATGAACCACTTTCATACGAAAAATTGAAATTTTGGTTATATTTTTGGAGCCTGTTTTGGAGTCATAAATGAGTCTGCTTGCTTGCTGGGTATTTAAAGAATTTTTAATTAATTTTGTGAATTTTGTGAATTAAGATATTTGCACTTTTTTCAATTTTTTTTTAACCCTTATGTGTGTGGACAGGTACCAGTGTACTAGAGCACCCATATGTGCATAATTGTTTTTTTTTATCGCTCCCCGCTCATTTTCGGTTGAGTTGGGAGTAAAAAATAATATCTATCCAGAAATTGGACTTCTAGGTTGCAAACAGGCCAAGCGGTTTGAACTTTTGACCTCAAAAATGGGCTAAAAAACCTTTATAGATTAATTTGGCTGTAACTCTTAAAATAAAAGTTTTTCGCAATTAACTTTCATAACAATTTTTTTGTAGAATCAAAATGCAAAGATTTTTTTCTCATACTGTTTTGACCTAAATATGTCCGATCGCGGTGTTTTAAGCGGTTAAAGTCGAAATTTGGGTCAGAACTTTTTTAAAAAAATTCTCGTAAATTTTTAAATTGGGGAAAATTTGAGTTCTTTGCACAATTCACTAGGGTATTGAATGCAGTTTTCCAAAAAATTTTGTTTTGCAAAAATATATCGACCCTTCCATGAAAAATTGCCAAAATCCTACCCTGAACCACAATTTTTTTACCTCCAACCACGTTATGAGGGTGTACTCACTTTGTCATTGCATGTTTTACGCATCGAAAGATGAGTCTAGGATTTCACATAGTATATATGGGGTATTCCATGCCAAATCGGACGCTTGGAAAATTTTTAATTTCCCGGCTAAAAATAAATGTGTATGTTCGTATATGCTTATATATAGATCTTTATATGATCATATATGACATATATGGAAACATATATGTGACCATTTATGCAAGAAACGATCCCATATATGTGGCCGTATATAAAATATGTGCCATATATGATATCATATATGGAAACATATATCTTATCATAAAATGTTAAGTTTTAGTGCATGTGTATGAAAATATCAACCGGAATTACAAAACAAAAGTTTTGTAGGATTGAAATTATATTTTATTACCATATTTATACCTTAATACCGATTCGTATCAATAATTTAAAAAAATATTGTTTCCTAGTTGCAAAATATTCTGATTAAAAAAGTTACTTTTACATAAAGAAAATGGAAAAGGTAAGTTTTAATTAGAATTTTAAATAAATTTAGAATTTTAAAATCATATGTATTAATTTTTCCAGTTCATCGTCATAACAAGTATAAGCGTGTACATTTTATTCCAAAACAAGATCATATTCAAAAGGATCATATATATAGAGTGCTTTGATGTTGAAGAAAATTAAACTACGCAGCTTCGTTAATCTCGTGCAACTTCGTGGAGAGGGCATATGCACCACCATTATGTTTTCACTGCGATTGCAATACTGCAAACTATTTTGAAATCCCTTAATGTCGCCATAACAAATTGGAAATGATAGATCGTATAAGCAGTTTTGAGCCCGAATAAGGTTAAGCTCACTCAACTTGGAGAAGAGGACATATGCACCACCAGAAATGTTATCACTACGATTCCAACACTATAAATTATTTTGAAATCCCTTACTGTTGAAAATTGGAAATGGAAAGAACGTATAAGAAGTTTGAAGGCCGAGTTACTAGAAAATTCAACCATGCGGAGGGACGTTAAGCTCGCTTAACTTAGAGCAGAGGGCATATGCACGACCATAACGTTATCACTACGGTTCCAACACTACAAACTATTTTGAAATCGCTTACTATAGCCATAGCAAATCGAAATGAAAAGAACGATCAGTTTTAAGGTTGAGTAACGATTTGGGAAGGACAACGTTTTTATACAATTACAAGAAAGCTGTCTATAAGCGAAAGTGACAATCTGGCACATTGTCACCATGATGTAAGTAGAAATAGTTACTATCCCTGTCCTTCAAATATCCTTATAAACATGATGTAAGTAGAAATAGTTTTTATCCATATCCTTCAAATATTCTTACAAACATAACCCAGCAAGATAAAATACATATGTACTACTGAATATATTGCTTTTAATCAAAGTCTTAAGTAATTATTTGCTTGCTATGAATTTTGATGCGTGCATTTAATAGTAGCAAGTTCTTTTTTGCTGGAATAAAAAATAAATGTGTAATAATTTTTAATATTTTTTCAGATGGATTTCTGAAAGACAATATATCTTTCCTTAAAAAGCATTCCATAGTCTTTAGCATCCAATAGGCTTAAGCATCCCATGGTCTTAACAAAATACACTCCAACATGTATGTATGTAACTAGCAGTATCTAGCCAATCTTTAAAGGTAAATGGTTGTTTCGTTAAATGACATCCGTGTTATCATTAACCTATTAGTACCAAATGCTATCGTTGGTAATACTTTAATACAATAAAAATTCTAGAAATACCTTAAATATTAATATTATTTTATATCCTTTTTTAGATTTTGACTATAAAAATTGTAAAATAGAGGCTTATACCATAACAAAATCGCTAAGTCTGAAGATAATCGGAATTAACACTAAAACAATAAAACACAATGGAAATCAACGTTCCTTTAATAAGCCCTTTGTTCGCATCTTTCGTAATTGATATGAATTGAAAAACTTGATATAGTATAAGATCTTTTATGTTCAATTTATTTTGTTTACTATCAAAATGTATTCTCATATCTATAAGTTAAATTATTTATTTTTATATGGTCACTAAAAATGCAAACGATAGTAACTAAAAAATGAAAATCATCAAACTAAAGGGTTTCATTAAAATATATGAAAACACCAAAATTAATAAAAAAAATATTTTTTATTTTAAATTATACTTATGTACACCGTTTGCAATTCTGGTGAATATATACATAATAATCTTTTACATATAGTTTAAAATTAAAAAAAATAAATAAAAAATATGAAAAAGAATGTAAAACAAATTGAAAACAACATCATATATGATCCCATATATGATTCAATATATTATCCAATATATGATCTAATATATGATCACATATATTGGATCATATATGATCGTGTCTTATATAAGCGCCAATTTTGGAATATGGTCATATATGAGACCATATTTGATACTATATATGATACTGTATATGGTCTCATATATGATATCATATATGATAATATACAACATTTTTAGCCGGGTTTATGTTTTTTCAATTTTTAAGTACCCTTCAAAAACCCATTCCAAGTAAATTTTGACATCTTTTTTGATAATCCGTTCAAAAAATATCGAATTCAAAACAAAACACGTTTTTTTCTGTCTTCACTTCTTTAAAAATAGTCCAAATTCGAAATAATTTGTTGAAATTTTAGTATTTTCTTTAAAGTGTTTTAATAAAGATTGGAAAACAACAAAAAAAATTCAAAAACCGCTGAATATATTTATTACCATAATCCCACGATCTACTTAAGCTCAAAATTTTAAGAAAATATTAAGTTTACCACGAAAAATTAAAAAAAAAAAAAATAAAAAAAATAAAATAAAAAATTTTAAGAAAAGATTGAAAAAAAACAAAGAGAGCAATCATTTAAAAATTGGATATTAGAACACTTTAAGAAATTTTTAATAAAAAAACAAAAATTAAAAAAAAAAAAAATGTTGACCATTTTTGAATTTGTTATGATAAAAATACGGAAAACGATAGTTTTTTTTTGAAAATTCCATATCTTTGAAACGGGTAATTTAAAAAAAATTTGAAAACAAACTTGGATGGGGGTTTTAATGGGTTTTAAAAAATTTAAAAATAATTAAAAAATGTAAAAAAAAAATTTCAAAGTGTCCAATTTGGCACTGAATACCCCATATATATTTAGGGAAATCCTAGACAGATGTTTTGGTGCGAAACTCACGGAATTACAAAGTGAGTATTCGCCTATATTGAGGATGAATTGTAAAAAAATGAGATTCAGAGTAGAACTTTGGGATTTTTTCATGGAACAGTCGATATATTTTTGAAAAAAAAAATTTTTTGGAAAACTACATTCAATACCCTAGTGAATTGTGCAAAGAACTAAAATTTTCCCCAATTTAAAAATTTACGAGAATTTTTTAAAAAAAGTTCTGACCCAAATTTCGACTTTAACCGCTTAAAACACCGCGATCGGATATATTTAGGTCAAAACAGTATGAGCGAAAAATCTTTGCATTTTGATTCTACAAAAAAATTGTTATGAAAGTTAATTGCGAAAAACTTTTATTTTAAGAGTTACAGCCAAATTAATCTATAAAGGTTTTTTAGCCCATTTTTGAGGTCAAAAGTTCAAACCGCTTGGCCTGTTTGCAACCTAGAAGTCCAATTTCTGGATAGATATTATTTTTTAATCCCAACTCAACCGAAAATGAGCGGGGAGCGATAAAAACTACAATTTTGCACATCCCATACATTTTGTGGGTGCTCTACTGTGTACCTATTGCTTTTTCAAATCGAAATTTTTTATATAAGATTTTAGTCTACAATTCTACAATTTCATGAGAACTCCTAACTTTTTGTTATTATTATATTTTCATAGGTGTTTATATATAATATCAGTTGGGGGGGGCGTGGCACATCAATTTGCTTTTTGCACCCTTAATAGGGTGAATAGGTACCTGGGTACCTGTATACGTTTTAAATGGATGCACATGAAAAAAATTAATTAGTTGCTTTTATAACGTGTGATAATCTAAATTATTTGACTTGGTTTTTAGAAATACCATTAAATAAAACTTTATTTGATAAAAGAAAAATTGTTTTACAATAAAAAAAAAAAATTATTCAAGGTTTATTTTTGATAAAAAAAATTATTTTTCATAAAAAAATTTATTTCAAGGTTTAACACAAAAAAAAAATTTTATTTAAATATAAATAAAAGACATAGAAAAATTAATCCAAACAGTTGTTACATATGGGACGATTGATTGAGTGCTCTTTACAAATAGGCGTAAAGCAATTTTTGCAAGCCTTTCGAGTTTTTCTCTGCTTCTTTGTAAGCTTAGAGCATAGGTAACAACTACCCACAACCGCAATACGGCCATTCTTATCTCGAGTTTCTACATTAGTAACAGCTGTTGTTGAAATATCTCGCCCCAATACAACCTGTATTGCTGATCGAGTGGAATCGATTTTTATTACATTTGAATTTTTGGCACGTCGTTTAATGTTGTCAAAAAAGTTGCTGATATTACAAATTTTTTTTTTGGGTGTAGGATTTTAAAAAATATATGAAAAGGGGAAAACCAGAGTAAAGTTCTAATATTATATCATTAACCATCGATTTTTTGTACAATACAAGACAAAAAATTAGATTTCTCATACAATTTGCATGAAGGTACCCAGGTACCTATCAACCCTATAGAAGGTGTTTTTTTTTTTCCACACACATAAGGGTTAATAACTTGCGAACTCTTTTAAAATGTTGTTTTTTGCATTTTTGTTAATATCTTAGGAACCAGTAGTCTGATTTTTATAATCTTAACTGTCTTTTGTAGAAAACTCATTTGCCTTTTGTATAAATAAGTGATACTAAATAGGTAGTGCGTAATTTTTGCAGAAATTTTTTTTTAACAATTTTTTTTTTTTTTTATTTTCTTTGAAGACCTTGCATACCCGACTTATCTTAAATTAAGGTCAACCTTGAAGTCCAATTTCTGGATAGATATTGTGCTCGATTCTCGAATACGACTTCACCATTCACCCAATTTTTAAAAATTTGATATTCTTTCGAATTTTAAGATTTTAAAATTTTTTCTTGTAACAATTAAAGATCTAGTTAATATCTTTAATAATTACAAAAACAAAATTAAAAATCTTAAAACTCGAAAGAATATCAAATTTTTAAAAATTAGGTGAATGGTGAAATCGTATTCCAGAATCGAGCACATTATTTTTTACTCCCAACTCAACCGAAAATGAACGTGGAGCGATGAAAAATACACTTTTGCACATCCCATACATTTTGTGGGTGCTCTAGTCAACACGCTTTTAAAACAGTCAAAAAAAAATTTCAGTGTATGTTAAAAAGGTTTATAATTCCCTAAATAGGAACAGTAACTGTTCTTAACAAGAATTCATAAAAAAATATAAAAAAAAACTGATTAAAACAAGAAATACATACAATTATCTCAAAAACTAAGGCTAATTTATAAATTTGATGTCCTTATTCGTAATCTACGTCCTTAAAACTCTTCGAAAACTTGGGTCGCAAGACATAAACATTTTTGTTTTCCTTCGTGTATTTTGATGAAAACCCATTTCACAAAATTTCAATTTTTGTCCATATTTTTCAACTTCCGTTTGCATTAAAAAAAAGAGGAAACATTAAGTAACCAATTTTTATCCTGAAATGACTAATATAAGATGTTAACTAAAGGTCCACGTCCAAAGTTTAAACAATCTCTTATTAGAGATTGCAAATCGCAAATTTTTGCGATTTCTAAAAAAAAACAATTTTTACATTCCAATGCACATCAAATGAGTATCGTGGAACTTACCATTTTGAAATTAAGCCTCAATGGTAGAGTATGGTCTGTAGATTAAACACAATTTAACAAAAATTGCAACGGTCTCCAACTTAATGTTAATTTGGCTGTATGCAAAATCGCCCAAAGAAAAATGGCCCAAAAAAGAAAACGAAAATTCGCCCAAAAATTTTTCATACAAATTTGGGTCATATTTCATATGAAAAGTTACCCAACATTTCTGGGCAAATTTTCATAGTTTTTGGATAAAATTTCGAAATTAAAAATTGGGTGATTTTTCATTACGAAAAATTACCCAATAATTTTATATGAAAAATTGCCCAATTTTATTTTGGTTTTTTTTTTGTCAAAATCTTAAAATGTCAAAACTGAAATATTTATGTATGTCACAATAATTCAGTATATTATTATTTTTAGAAACAGTAAACGCATATCGTGTTTTTTTTTATAAATTATATACTTATTTAACTAACCAAAAATAAGCTGAAGCAAAGCCGTTCCGTTGTTGCTAACACACAAAGGCTCTGGTGGGAATCGAACCCAAAACCAATGCTCTTACATGCAGATTACCATGCTATATATTAATCTATCGCATCGCGGTAGAAAATCAAAAGTAATGAATTTAAAAACAGCATGCAACTCCTATGAAAGCTCCGCAGGCGAAAAATTTTATCAACAAATTTTTCGCCGGCGGCGCCTTGATTGGTGCTAATTCCATTTTTTTTATTTCCCCGGCTAAAAATAAATGTGTATGTTCATATATGCTTATATAAAGGTCTTTATATGATCATATATGACACATATGGAAACATATATGTGATCATATATGCAAGAAACGATCCCATATATGTGGTCGTATTAAAAATATGTGCCATGTATGATATCATATATGGAACCATATATGCTATCATAAAATGTTAAATTTGAACCAGAATTACAAAATAAAAGTTTTTTAGGTTAAAATTTTATTACCATCGATTGACATACCTTAATATATATCAATAATTTAACAAATATTGCAAAATATTCTGCATAAAAAAATTTTAGAAAAGGTAAGTTTTCATTAATATGTATTTAGAATTTTAAAATCATATGTATTAATTTTTTCCAGTTCATCGTCATAACAAGTAAAAGCGTATACTTTTTTTATCCAAAACAAGATCCTATTTAAAATGAGTAAATGTGTGTCGCAAATACAATATTATTGAGTACTTTTATATTGAATAAAATTAAACTACGCAGCTTCGTTAATCTCGTACAACTATGTGGAGAGGGCATATGCACCACCAATATGTTTTCACTACGATTGCAATACTGCAAACTATTTTGAAATCCCTAAATGTTGCCATAGCAAATTGGAAATGAAAAGACCGTATAGGCAGTTTTGAGGCCGAGTTACGTTAAGCTTGCTCAACTTGGAGAAGAGGACATTTGCACCACCAGAACTGTTATTACTACACTATAAATTATTTTGAAGTCCCTTACTGTCGCAATAGAAAATTGGAAATGGAAAGAAGGTATAAGAAGTTTGGAGGCCGAGTTACTAGTTGAAGAAAATTTAACCATGCGGAGCTACGTTAAGCTCGCTCAACTTGGAGGAGAGCGCATATGCACCACCCTAACGCTATCACTACGGTTCCAACACTACAAACTATTTTGAAAACGCCCGGGTAAAAATGAAATATATATGATCATATATGAAGATATATGGATCATATATGGATTTATATAACCATATATTATCATATATGACTCCATATATGTTTATATATGATAATATATGATTATATAAATCCATATATGATCCATATATCTTCATATATGATCATATATATTTCATTTTTACCCGGGCGCTTACTTTCGCCATAGCAAATCGAAATGAAAAGAAGGTTTGATCAGTTTTAATGTTGAGTAACGATTTGGGAAGGACACGTTTTTACTTACAATTACAAGAAATCTGTCAATAAGCGAAATTGACAACCTGGCACATTGTCGCCATGATGTAAATTTACATGAAAAAAAATGTTGGAAAAGGAAAGCTTTCATTAATATGTATTTGAATTTTAAAATCATGTTTTAATTTTTTCCAGTTCATCGTTATAACAAGTTTAAGCGTGGACATTTTATTCTAAAACAAGATCATATTCAAAATGAGTAAATGTAAATACGTCGCAAATACAATATTATTTAGTAATTTGATGTTGAAGAAAATTAAACTACTCAGCTTCGTTAATCTCGTGCAACTTGGTGGAGAGGTCATATGCACCACCATAATGTTGTCACTACGATTGCAATACTGCAAACTATTTTAAAAACCATTAATGTCGCCATAGCAAATTGGAAATGGAAAGATCGTATAAGCAGTTTTAAGGCCGAGTTAAGTTAAGCTCACTCAACTTGGAGAAGAGGACATATGCACCACCAGAAATGTTATCAATACGATTCCAACACTATAAATTATTTTGAAATCCCATACTGTCGCAATAGCAAATTGGAAATGGAAAGAACGTATAAGTTTGGAGGCCGAGTTACTATTTAAAGAAAATTCAACCATGAGGAGCTACGTTAAGCTCGCTCAAGATGGAGGAGAGAGCATATGCACCACCATAACGTTATCACTACGGTTCCAACACTACAAAATATTTTAAAATCGCTTACTGTCGCCATAGGTTAGGTTAGGTCGCCATAGAAAATCGAAATGAAAAAAACGTATCATCAGTTTTAAGGTTGAGTAACGATTTCGAAAAGATAACGTTTTTACTTACAATCACACGAAAGCTGTCAATTAGCGAAAGTGACAACCTGGCACATTGTCGCCATGATGTAAGTAAAAATAGTTTCTTATCCCTATCCTTCAAACATCGTTACACACATAACCCAGAAAGATAAAATACATACTACTAAATATATTGCTTTTAATCAAAGTCATAAGTAATTATGTGCCTACTAAAAAGTTTGAGTAAAAAACATGCATTTAGTAGTAGCAAGTTCTTTTTTTCTGGAATAAAAAAAGGAATATGGAGTAATTTTAATATTTTATCAGATGGAGTTCGGAAAGACAATATACCTTTCCGTAAAAAGCATTCATGGTCTTAAGCAACCCATGGTCCTTACAAAATACACTCCATTAACATGTATGTATGTGTCTAGCAGTATCAAGCCAATCTTTAAAGGATATTCGTGTTATCATTAGCCCATTAGCACCAAATGCTGTTGTTGGTAATAATTCAATACAATAAAAATTCTAGAAATATCTTGTATGCATACTAATATTATTTTCTATAAATTTTTTTAGATTTTGACTTTTTTAACAAAAACGCTAAGTCCGAAGATAATTGAAATTAACACTAAAACAAGAAAACACAAAGGAAATCATCGTTCCTGTAACAAGCCCTTTGTTCGCATCTTTCGTAATTGATATCAATCAAAAGACTTGATATATTAGAACTTTTATGTTCAATTTATTTTTTTTGAATATCAAAATGTATTCTTGTATCTATAAGTTTAATTATATATTTTTATATGGTCACCAAAAATGCAAACGATAGTAACTAAAAAATCAAAATCATCAAACTAAAGGTGTTCATTCAAATATATCAAAAACACCAGTAATGAATAAAAAAATATTTTTTATTTTTAATTATACTTGCGTACATCGTTTGCAATTCTGGTGAATATATACATAATAACCTATTACATATAGTTTAAGATGAAAAAATAAATAAAAAATATAAAAAAGAATGTAAAACAAATTAAAAACATCATATATTATTCAATATATGATTCAATATATGATCCAATATATGATTCAATATATGATCTAATATATGATCACATATATTAGATCATATATGATCGTGTCTTATATAAGCGCCAATTTTGGAATATGTTCATATATGAGACCATATTTGATACTATATATGATACTGTATATGGTCTCATATATGATATCATATATGATGATATACAACATTTTTAGCCGGGTCGTTAAAATTTAAGTTTCACACTTAAAACTTTTACATCAATTACACAGGGCAACACTTTTTTTTGCCCGGGTTCTGATAGCTAATTTTAGGTATTAGGGGTACGCTGATTTCAAATCTGGCTACCGTTTTTTTGGGTCAGCTCTAGTTTTCGAGATATAGCCTAAGGAAACTTTGAAAATTGGCTGTTTTTGGCATGTTTGTGAGTCTATATTTACCAACACTAGTCTTACATCCAAAAAGTGAATGACGATTTTAGGTATGTTGGATATGCTGATTCCAAAAATGCTCTTACTTTTGTTGAGTCATCTTTAGTTTTCGAGATATCGCTAAAATAAAATTTTTAAATTTATGACCTCTTTAATTTTGTCTAAATATTTATGCCCTTTTTAATAACTCGAAAACTTAAGCTGTCAGAAAAAAGCTAATACCAGTTTTGGATTCCTGGCATCCAATATAGTTAAGTTCGTGTTTAAAACTGTGGCACTAAATTTTTTTTTTTTGAAATTATAGCCAAGCAAAATTGGTAAAAAACGCACTTTTTCGACTCTTTAACAGCGATTTGCTCGCGAACGCGAGCTGATGGAAACAATTGGATAACAGATTCGGAATCAGCACACTAAAATCCATATAAATCAGATGTCAAAGGTCAGGCAAATTGAAAATTTTCAAATTTTGTGAACCTGTGTTACTTATGCATTTTACGGGCTGTATTCTCAAAACAATGATCTGTAAAAATAAATAATAACCAGGTAACCTATGGTATTATCTTAAAAGTTTTTGTCTTTGTCTTTAAGTTATTCTGCGTAACCGGCCTTCGGCCGGGCGTAGGGATTACAAACTCCATGCCTTAGACCCACCCTCTCCGCAAAAGAAAGCTTTTCTGTGTATGTGTTTTGGAAAAATGTTTTAGAAAAAATCTTTTTTTATTTTATTTTGGGCCATTTTTCATTTCTTTTTTGGGCTTTTTTTCGTAAATTTTGGACGAAGTTTCGTATTTTGCTTTTTGGGCAATTTTTCATATTTTTTGGGCGATTTTGCATTTGGGCGATTTTTCATAAAATTTTTTGGGCGATTTTGCCTACAGCCGTTAATTTGCAAAAAAAATTTAAATGACCTGAATTTATCAAAAAAATTTATTTGCGAATATCTCAAAAACTAAAGCTAATCTGGAGCACAGATTCGGAATCAGCATACCAAAATCTACTAGAAATCATGTACGGCATTCTATAAGCATCAACTTTCTTAAATTTTGTTCCTCCGTGTAATAAAAGGCATTGGATATTAAAAAAATAATTTTTATAACAGATTATTGCTTGAATGGCATCATTTGGTTCTGTCAGTGCATTTAAAAAAATATAAGCGATGATCAGCTTAGCATGTATATTCTTCGATGTCTCATCGACGACTAAATGAATGAGCCTAACAATATGTGTGAAGAGCATAAGTGTAGGAACAGAACAAACCCGGCATGACTTTTCCATACGATTTGACAGTTAAAAACCGTGACCCTTCCTCTCACACTCCAGAGTTGCTGCATTTTCACAACAAATTTTTATTTTTTCATTCACAATGGTTAATCAAACGTACAGTAGTGCCAACTTTATCACATTGACTATGTGATTATCGATTTTTTTCCGTAAAACTACGCTTATTTTATTAAAAGTTATCACCACTGAACAAACAAATGACATTTTTGCCGTCGCCGTCCCCCGTCTCTGTTTTGGGCTTATATTCTCGCAACGGCAACCGTCCCCCGTGCCGTGCTTGTTCTGTTTCTACTCTAATGCACAATTGTGTAAAGAAATGGGCATCATTGATGTAGTCAAAACAATTTACTAGTATGTATCCCGAGTAAAAATTTTAATATGGCGTCACATAAAATTATATAACGTTTGATCTGTCCTCGAATACAATTAGATATAATTTTATCCCAAAAATGGTGGATTGAATTGCATTAAATTGGATTTAATAATATGTTATTTTATTCATTTGTATATAGTTTGGTACAATTTTGTACGAAATTTGTCTCTATTCAATGGCATCAAATTAGATGTGATTGGATACAATAAGATCCAATTATATCTAATTGTATAGAATTTTATCGTTTTATAGTGATTTTTTTTTTGGTTGAAATAACATACATCACAGGTCAACGATACAGAAGATGTAGTTTATCAAACTGTAAAAATACTTGTAAAATTTTTAAACTGTAAAAAAAAACTTACAAGGGAAGTCTCCCTGGTGTCACCCTCCGATCTTCATGAAATTTGGATATGTTGTTAAGAACGAAAATTAACTCGACACGTATTTTTTTTTAGTGGCCCAAACTCATTTTTAGAGGGGGGTCGATTTGTATGGGGAGAAATTGACCTTTTTCAGTTTTTTACGATTTAAGCCTATTTTAACAAAATTAATATAGGCATGTATGGTATCAGATTAAAGGTATTAAAAATACACAGAAAAAAACGAATTGTTATATTGACCCCCATATTTGTGAATACAATTAACTTTTTCACTGAAAGTGCTCCTATACGGAAATTTGTGATATTAACTAACGTTTGTAAATATTGATTGTTGAAAAAAAATTAAAAAAAAATTGATAAACGAGTTTGTAATAGTTCTCTAAAATTATTATTTGTACACACAAAAAAAAAAATCGAGGTAATAACACCTTAGCTGGCATAGGTATTTATTTTTTCTATGAATTTAAAAATATAAGGCATATTACCTTAGCACTATGTAATTTAAATACCTATTAGCTATGTAGTTTTTACTTTTCAATTTAGGTAGAACTTCGAAAAATTTGTTGACAATAATTTGAAATTAAATAAAAATAAAACAAGCATCAATATTTTTCAACGTATATTTTCATGATTTTTCAACGCAATAAAACAGATGGAAATTAACAATTCGCAACAAATTATGTAAGAAAAGGTAATTTTATTATTTAATTTATTCGTAAAAAGAGTAAATTTAATAATTTTAATGTTTTTTATTAGATATCGCGAATTGCAATTCTAGGAAAATTATGATGGGAAGAAGTCATCAAGAATTAGAAAAAAAGGAAACTTAAAGCAGTTCTAAAAATTAAAACAAGTGCTTACATGGAATGTCTAAGATTTTACACGCAATTTTTTAAATGCGATTGTTTCTAAATTATAATGATATAATGGTACAAAATTTCATAGAATCTGACACATTTATTTATAGAAAAGTTCTGAAATTCAAAGACAATTTTTCTAAATCTGAGAACTTTTCTATAGCAAAATATCTCAGTATCTGAGAATTTTTCTATAGAAAAAATATCTCAGAATCTGAGCATTTTTCTAAAGAAAAAATTTCTCAGAATCTAAGAATTTTTCTATAGAAAAAATATATCAGAATTTGAGAATTTTTCAATAGAAAAAATATCTCAGAATTTTTTAATTTTTCAATAGAAAAAATATCTCAGAATCTGAGAATTTTTCAATAGAAAATAATTTTTAGAATCTGAGAACTTTTCTATAGGAAAAAATGTCTCAGAATCTGTGATTTTTCTACAGAAAAACGTCTCAGAATCTGCGATTTTTTCTATAGAAAAATGTCTTAGAGTCTGAGATATTTTCTTTTCAAAAATCTCTCAGAATCTGAGAGTTTCCCTATAGAAAAAATGTTTCAGAATCTGAGAATTTTTCTATAGACATTTTCTGACACATTTTTGTATCGATAAAATCTCATTCTGATACATTTATTCTATAGAAAAATTCTCAGATTCTGACAGATTTGTTCTGTAGGGACATTCTCAGATTCTGAAACATTTTTGTATAGAAAACATCTCAGACTCTTAGACATTTTTCTATAGAAAAAGTCACAGATTCTGAAACATTTTTCTATAGAACAAACTCAAATTCTGAGATATTTTTCTATAGAAGAAATCTGAGATTCTGAG
This sequence comes from Pegoplata infirma, assembly GCA_963921195.1. Lineage (NCBI taxonomy): Eukaryota > Metazoa > Arthropoda > Insecta > Diptera > Anthomyiidae > Pegoplata > Pegoplata infirma. The sequence goes on along the minus strand of OY992536.1, from coordinate 122,167,039 downwards.
ACATTTTTCTATAGAAAAAATATCACATTCTGAGACATTTTTCTATAGAAAAAATCTGAGATTCTGAGACATTTTTCTATAGAAAAAATCTGAGATTCTGAGACATTTTTCTATAGAAAAAATCTCAGATTCTGAGTCATTTTTCTATAAAAAAATCTGAGATTCTGAGACATTTTTCTATAGAAAAAATCTCAGATTCTGAGACATTTTTCTATAGAAAAAATCTCAGATTCTGAGACATTTTTCTAAAGAAAAAATCTCAGATTCTGAGACATTTTTCTATAGAAAAAATATCAGATTCTGAGACATTTTTCTATAGAAAAAATATCAGATTCTGAGACATTTTTCTATAGAAAAAATCTCAGATTCTGAGACATTTTTCTATAGAAAAAATATCACATTCTGAGACATTTTTTTTATAGAAAAAATATCACATTCTGAGACATTTTTCTATAGAAAAATATCACATTCTGAGACATTTTTCTATAGAAAAAATATCACATTCTGAGACATTTTTCTATAGAAAAAATCTCAGATTCTGAGACACTTTTTATAGAAAAAATTTCAGATTCTGAGACATTTTTCTATAGAAAAAATCTCAGATTCTGAGACATTTTTCTATAAAAAAAATTCAGATTCTAAGACATTTTTCTATAGAAAAATCTTAGACTCTGAGACATTTTTCTATAGAAAAAAATCTGAGATTTTAAGATATTTTTCTGTAGAAAAAATCTCAGATTCTGAGATATTTTTTCTATAGAAAAATTCTAAGATTTTTATATAAAAAATGTCTCAGAGTCTTAAAATATCTCAGAATCTTAAAATTTTTCTATTTAATAAGTGTATTAGAATAGATAATTTTTCTATATAAATAACTTTTCTTTAAAATTTAAGACATTAAAAAAAATAAAAATATAAAACAAATTAAAAATAATAAACTTTTCGTATTTTTTATTTAAATTTTGAAAGGAAATGGTGTAAAAATGCCATTACATGCAAGGTAATACCACCTAATTATTTACGTAATATTACATATTTATCAATGCTATTTTACTTAAAAAGCTAAGGTATATTTCTGTCAACCAGAATAATTTTTCGAACATAGGAATTACCTTAGCTTTTAAGTAACATTACCTTTTAACTTAGCAAATGCCCCGTTTGCCTGGCACTAAGGTATTTTTATACTATAATCTTAGGTAATATTACCTCGATTTTTTTTTTGTGTATTGACAAACGTACAAAATCTTAATTTTTTTTTCAAAAAAGAAATTCAACAAACACAAACACAATAAATTGATCTGACTAACGTAAAAAATCTTATTTTTTTTTCAACAAAGAAATTCAACAAACACAAAAACTATTTATATATGGTTTGAATTGAGAAAGGTGTGAAAGAAAAATTTATTTTTCTAAAAATTTAAGACATCCTGGTGCGTTTTTAACTAGTTTCATATAATCCAGTTATTATAATCTTCAGAAAAACTTTTAATGTCAAATTTATTCAGTTAATAGTCAATTTTATTCTATATGTGAAAATTATTAACAGATCGCAGCCGCCAGGGATTGAACCCATGATCTGTAATGTTTTTGCTATTAACTGCCTCTAATACCCTGTTCTCACTTACACTTAAAAACCATTTTTAGCAACATTTTTCGTTTTATGCTTAAAAACCATTTTTATGACTCGTTTTACCATACATTTTTTTGTTGTAATATGTCAAAATAAAAATGTTTTTAGCTCGTTTTAAAATTAAAACGATTTATAACGAGCGGAATTCCAGGGGTTGAATTGAGTATTTTTGAATGTTCAGCGTTTTTAAAGCATTTTATTAATATTGGCAACACTGTTTATTACTAAAATGTAAATAATACAAAAAAAAATCGTGCTATTTTTATCTTTAAACAATTCTTGAACATTATAAACAGTTATATGTATAATTAATGAATATAATTTCAATATTTTAATATCGTTTGTTGTTAAAATGTGTACATGTTTATCAGCTGATAATGCAAATGTCAAAATAAAAACATAAAAACCAAAATAAAACGAGTGAAATTACGTGTGAACACTTTTTTTTAAATTAAAACAAATGTCGTTTAAAACCGTTTTTAGAAGCTCGTGAAAACAGGGTATTAGGTACGATCACTCTAGACCGATACGCTAAGTTGGCTGTTAAGCAAGTATCAACTAAATCATGATTTTTCAATTCCTGTGTGGTTGTTGCTATTGTTTTTTCGTACAGAAGAAGGTGAAATTGCATTATGGTGAATAAATTCAATTTTTTAGTAATCATCATTCGTCCTCCTCTCCTTCATCAACTCTGATCTAAGTACTTATTTTGCAACCTTGCCAGAACATGGTCTATATTTTGTAGACACAAATGTTATATATTTTGTAGACACAAAAAAAAAAAAAAAAAAAAAACTATTTGTTGACATGATAAAATAATTTTGAAATAAAATTACTTGACTAAGTTTGTTAAAAACAAAATCAAAATTTTGTATTATGGACTAACAGGCGGCCGTTTTTAATAAATGTTTGTTGTTGATGTTTGTAGATTTAAATTTGACGATTTTATTTTCTGTGTACCTATCCCGTGGTGCTATAATGCTCTCGAAAAAAATTTAAAATTTCAGTTTAATACATATATAATTTTATATAATTAAAGGTGACGTAATATATATTTTTATATAAAATGAAGTTATGATACTTGTGCCTTATATAATTTTATATAATAACATCAACCATATTTATTTATATCTGAATTATCATCAAATAATATGTAATTACATATAACTCCATATGAAAATTAAGAAAATCTGTTAACTTATATGTAATCATTAGGGCAAGTACTTTCATGAAAATGCATGTTTTTACTCGGCCCTCTAAACATAACATAAATTAAATATCTATATGAATAAATAAATTTGCAATAAGATGGCATCGATTTGTAGTTGCATATTTTTGAATATTTTGGTATAAATGCATGTTTTTGCATATTTTGATATAAATTGAGCTTTTTTTAATTTTCATCCACATTTTTTCAAAAAATCATTTCAAAAACCTTAACATAGTCCAAAACCGATCCACTATTTCTTGTAAAAAAATATTATTTTCTTTGAGAAACGATATTCTGAGACATTTTTTAGGAAAATTGGTTTCTGAAAATAAACTTCTTAGATTCTTAAAAAAAATTAAAATTTTCCTATTCTGAAACATTTTATTTGAAAAGAAAAACTATTTCGAATTTAACGAATTTAACAGGAAAATTGACTCAGAAATGCTTATACAACAACTTTTGTTATTCCTCTGAATTTTAGCGAAATTGGCATTGTAGTTAAGAAGTTATGGACAAAACGCTTAACACGTTTTGAAAGAGATTGGTAGCCACAAAAATATTTTACAAAGTATTTTGTGACTCAAATAGTTTTTAAACTCAAAAAATAGTTTACACTCATAAAATAATTTTTTTTCAAGAACTACTAAAGAAGTATTTGACTGGAATTTAAACATTTTTAGTAAAAAATGTTTAAACATTTTTTACGTCCAAGTCGATTTATAATTTTCTACCCGTTTAATTTTTTTGTTCAATTATATTTTTTTATAACAAAATGTGTCAATAAAAAAATATTTTCTAATTAAAAGCTGTGTTCACTCAAAAAAACATTTGTTTAATATCCCGGGTAAAAATAATCATATATTACAATATATAACTTGATACAAACATAATAAATTATATATGATTATACATCCGTGAGATATTTTCTAAATGTTTTTTATGAAGGCATGTGTAGTAATACATAATTTAATCATGATTCGGAGTGAAAGGTGTACGGTTGATATAACTATATGAAATAATATGAGGGTCAATACAAAACTTGTTGTTCTGTATAATTTAATATAAAGTTTTATATATTTCATTCTGTTCCATATATAACTATAAATGTTTCTAAAATTTTCTAAGTTTTTTAGGCAAAGTATAAAAACTTTTTAAAATGTTCCTAAACATTTCCTTGTTAGGGTTATGTATATCACCCAGTGTTGCCACCGGTCAACTAAAAAATTATCCAGTAGTTTGTCCGAAATTATCCAAAATCCCAAAAATTATCCAAAAAAAAAAACATTATCAAAAACGATTTTTTAACGAAACAAAAGTTTTTTTTTTAATTTAATTTAAAGAATACATAAAATAAGTAGTAGTTTGTCCAAAATTATCCAAAATCCCAAAAATTATACAAAAAACATATCAAAAACGATTTTTTTTTAACGAAAGTGTTTTTTTTTTTTAAATTCAATTTAAAGAATACATGAAATTATTTTTAAATAAAATTCATACACTCAGAAAATTATGTTAGTTATTTGTATATTTTACAGTAGTTAGTTGTTTTCAACTACAAAGTGAGTTGTTTTTGTATGAAAAATATCAAACAACTATTTCTGTTAGTTATTTTAAGTCGTTTTTTTGAAGAACTAACAAAAAAGTACTGCGATGTAGTAACAGTTATTTAAAGTAGTTAATTTTATTTTTTTTATATCTGAAAAATTTTTAAAGTCTTTTTTTCCAAAAAATAAAAATAAATTTTAGTTTTTTTTTTTATTTTTCACAACTTTAAAAAAAAATAACTTGGAAAAAATTTGGTCTTCAAATTATATATTGATTATTTTATTTTTGCTACACTTTAGTTATTTTGACTACAAATGTTAGTAGTTTTTACTACATAAGTCAGTTGTTTTTTGTCAGTTAAAATAACTAACATTGTTAGTTGATTTAACTGAAAAAGTAGTTGACCCCAAAACAACTTACAAAGTAGATATTTTAACTGACATTTTCAGTTGATTTTACTAACATAATTTTTTGAGTGTACATTTTGTACTGTTCAAAATAAAAACTATGTTATAACAATAGTATTACACTGTAGAACAAATTCAGGTTAGCAAAAGTTAGGTCGATTCTGAGAGTAGGGGTGAAAATAGAGGCTTAATTAGAAGACCCGTACCGCGGCGTTTGTTTATGTTAGTTCGATTTCTTTTTAATCGACCTTCGAACTTTGGAGTCAAATGCCAATTTTCAGCATATTGTTTATATGTTTTTTTTGTTTTTTTTTCAATCAAATTGTTGGACAGGTCTCTAGCAACAATTTGACTTTTACAGATTGAAAAAATATCAATCAGTCGACGAGTTATAGCCAAAAAAACATAAAAACAATATGCTGAAAATCGGCATTTGACTGCAAAGTTCGAGGGTCGATTAAAAAAAAATTCGAACTAACATAAACAAACGCCGTGATACGGGTTTTCTAATTTAGCCTCTATTTTCACCCCTCACTCTCAGAATCGACCTAACTTTTGCTAACCTGAATGAGTTCCACAAAGTTACTCTTTTTTGGGCTCAAAATTTGTACCCCCATTTCTTTCAATGCCTTCTTTTGTAAAAAGAATTGAAGCAACAGTATTTGAAGATAATTTATTTCTTAAATCGGTTTTTGTTTTCTTTAAAAAAAAATATATTTTTCCATGTAAAACTTTAAATTGTAGATGATAAAATTATCCATAAATTATCCAAAAATGTAATTATCCAAAGAGTATCCAAAAAAAATTAAATTATCCATTTTTTGGATAATTATCCAAGAAGTGGCAACACTGATATCACCTATCTGGTTCGAAGCGTACCCAAACAATTTTTTTGTTTGAGAAAATTATATGTTTGGTGAATGTATTGTTGACCTGTGCACAGTAAAAAGTTTTGGGTTAATTTTAATTCCTAGCTGGTGTGTATATATATCAAAGACAAAAAGAATTAAATTTATTCCTTTAAAAGTGTACTTTTAAAGAGATAAAAAGAGAGTGAGAGAGTGGCTTTTTAACCTTTTTTTTGGTGTTAAAATAATTCCCAAATAGTCTTATTAATGTAAACAATTGTATACCTAAACGGATGTTAATTTTAATCTAGGCAGGACTAAAATTAGTACCCCTTTCATAAAATTTACCCAAAAATAAATAAAACAAAAGGTTATGTTTTTTTTAATATTTTTGTGTATTGAATAAATAAGAAGACTTAAAATACAGATCAAATACCTGAATAAAGTTAAAATGAAGAGGAATGTTGATGCATTTTTCACCCAAACTCAGTAAAACTACATGGATAAGTGATAATTCTTCTATATTACGAAATCATTCCTGGGGGTCTTCCAAATCAATTTCGGCACGGTTTGTTGATGTCGTTCCATCAAAAAGAAACAAAAGCAGCTGCTGGATCAGTATTGTGTAATTAATTATTTATGGAAGGTTTTCAAAGTTAATTAATGTACTGCCCGATCAAAAATTCCAGTCTCTGCCTTCTGCTTTAAGATTCAGCTGGTCTAAAAGTAAGGTTAAACAAAAATTAATTAAAAATGATTGCAAAACGTTTGTAGTCAATACTTACTTGATAATTATATTCCGGTCGGAATCAAAACTTCACTTTCTGGATCACAAATTTTGATAACATAAAATTATCTATAAATTTTTATTTTTCCGTACATTGCAAACATTTTGCCACACTTTCATTGAATCATAGATGGGACTAATTAATTAAAGGGACCAATTAATTGATGGTTTAATTACCATTTAATTGATGTCAATGGTAATGAAATTTTTTTCATTACCATTGGTTGTATCAATTGTACCAATTAAATTACTTATCAATTTAATTACTAATGAAAATTAAAAAAAAATAATTACCATTGGTATGGCATCACTTAAAAAAAATAATTACCATTAGTAAAAGTCGTCACAATATTGTCAAAATCGTTTATATTTGAAAAAATCTGTTGTTTTTTGTTATATGGTGTTTTAGTTTTTCACATTTTATAAACCAAACACACATTGACTGCCTTTGTATAACACAATATTTGAAATTTTTATTTGCGTTTTGTTTATTGTCATTAACATTTATATATTTTTTTTGTAAAAACATACTTTGATGTTTAAATTTTTAACTTTTCAAAAAAACAAAAATGTGCAAACCAATGGTTTTGAAACCAATTATAATTGGTGTTTTTCAACAATTGGTGCATTTCATTATCATTAGTAATTATTTTTTCAATTAAAAAAATTTAATTACCATTAAATGGTAATGAAAATTTTTTCATTACCATTGATATCAACCAATGGTAATTAAATTTCAATGGTAATGAAAAATTCCCATCTATGCATTGAATGAATAATTTTTTTTTGCTCACTCAATACAACAGCTGTTTTCAATTCCTTGTTCAGTGTTTATTTTAAACTTGATGAAATACAATTGTTGATGACGTTTGACGTTTATTTTTTATTAGTTTTTTAAGAGAGAAATTTAATTATTTTTTGGCATTAAAATAAAACTAAAAGAAATAACATAAAGAAAAACAAATTTTTAATTCCTATATGGTTTAACATATAAACCATTTCGGATTTAACTTTCAATTTAATTCCAATGTGGTTTAAAATATGTTCCGATAGGTTTTAAATTTAACCCAAAACTTTTTACTGTGTGGTGTATCTCACCCAAACCACAAAACACCAAGATCTTATATGTTTTTTTGCAATTAGATCTAATTGGATCCACTGAAATATGGCAATGTTTATACACGTTGATCTTTTTTAATGCAAATACATCCACCATTATTCGCCTCAAATTGCATATTAATATATATTGTGTCATATATCATTATATATTGCATCATATAAACATTTTTACTCGGGATTGTAGAGGACTTTAAAGTATTTGAAAAAATCTAATTTATGTTACCAAAGCACTTTTTTAATTAAATCAATTCATTTTGAATACATATTGTTAAATTTTAAGTGCATATTTTTTAAATTTTAAGTGCATATTTTGGATTTTGAAGCATATTATAGGCTCATATTTTCGATTTTTAGATGCATGAAAGTACTTTTTTAATTTTAAGTGCATATTTTTGATTTTGAAGCATATTATAGGCACATATTTTCGATTTTTAGATGCATGAAAGTACTTGCCCTAGTAATCATATAATGTTTTATGTGATTGGATAAAATTATATACGTCTATATTAGAGTTTGCAAATAATCGAGATATTTCATAATCGCGATTACGATTAAAAAATTTGCCGTTAATCGCGATTACGATTAATCGAATTTTTTTAATAATTTGAGTTTCAATATCTTTAAAAATATATTTTGAAACTTACATTTAATAACGTATTTTTTAGAACAAAAACTATTGTTTTTAAGAAATAAAATTAAAAGCTTTCGAACTTTCCCAGTAAAAATAATTTGAGATTTTGGCACCACAGTCTCTTTTTATACCCTCCACTTAGTGATAGAGGGTATATATAAGTTTGTCATTCCGTTTGTAACTCATCGAAATATGGGTCTGGGACCCCATAAAGTATATATATTCATGATGCCATATCGATTTTAAGACATTCTAGCGATGTCCGTCTGTCCGTCTGGCTGTCTGTATGTCTGTGGAAAATGCTGTCACGGACAAAATTTTAGTACATTCAACATAACCTAAAAATACAAAATGGTTTAATTCGGCTTCTGGTTGACATATGTGAACATAATTGAACACCAAATGGTATTTAAACAAGTATGAACATATTTTTTGACAAAAAAAAGAAAAAAAATCGCGGATTTTTTTTTGCCAAAAATTTTTTCCGCGGAAATTTTTTTTCAAATTTTTGTTTTTTTTTTTAAGTAATTTCCTTTTAAATAAAGTTTTTTGCAATAATCTTTTTGAAATTGTGGAGGGTATCACTACATTCGGCAAAGCTGAATTTAACTTTTTTACTTGTTTAAGTTATGTTTTAATTTTTTTGTTAATTTTTTTTTTTTAAAACTTATAATTAAAATTCTTTGTTGAATAAAAAAATTTATTTAAAAAATTTACAAGACATCATTAGTCAAACAGCGGTCAAAGTATGAAAAAATTAAGTTTTTTGACAAAATTTCATGTCCAAATTTTTTGACCAAAGCCTTTTGAGTATATTTTAAAAACAAAACTCTTTAAAATTTACTCACAATCAGGTCAAAATTTAAAATTTATTTTAAATTTGAATGACTTTTACAAGAAAAATAAAGAAAAATTTTAAACAATTTAAATGAATAATGGGCCAACCCATCAACATTTTCCGTTCTACTTAACATTCCAGAATCAATGATTTTTGTTTGAAATTGTCCCGAAAATAATCGTTTTTAAGACTAATTTCTTTTTTTGGCAAATAATTTTAATAGAAACTTCAGAATGGGTTTAAAAAAATTTGAAACTGATTTAAATTCGTTATAAATATAATATACTAGCTGGCCCGGTCCGCGTTGCTGGCCCAAATAAAAAAAAAATATATAAGATCAGTGTTATATTTCGCCTCGCTTCAAATATATAGCCTTGCAAAAAATGTAATGAATTTCTTAGCTTAGAAATATTTGTGGGCGTGGTTTTAAAGACACGATTAGGCAGAAAATCATCTCCAAATTATATTTTAGGAACTAAAAAAAAAATCACCATGTCTTCGAATTTGCGAACAGTACAAATTTAAAACTTCTTTAGTATCATTACGAACAACACAAAAATAAATTACGCATATCGTTCGTTCTTATCGTGAGCTATTGTCTTGAGTTCAAACAAACCGTTATAGTTTTCCGAATTTTCCATTTTTCCGGGACACTTTTCTCATTTACATTTACTTAAAAACCTAATTAGAAGTATAATTAACATAAAAAAAATCGGTTCAGTCATTAGTAGTTGACATATTTAGACAAAAGTGTTCGTTAAAATTTGTCTCCGATTTTAGATATATTAAAAAAGTGGGAGTGGACAAATTTTCATTACGTAAAAACCTTAGTTGTACTATCACGAACGTCAACAAATACTACTAATAGCCAAATCGGCCATACCGTTCTTCTATTTTAGATATATCGAAATAAAAGTAGGTGTGAAAAATTTTTATTTTCATTTAAACCTACGTTGGACTATGACGAACACTTAAAAAAAAAGTTTAGTCAAATCGATCCAGCCGTTCTCCGATTTTAGATATATCGAAAAAAGGACGCGTAAAGGTGAGCGTGATTAATTTGTTTTCCGAAAAAAACCTAAGACGAACATTTAAGAAAAAATAGGTGTGTTCCAGAACGTTACCGCGGGTGCCCGCGGGTACCCAAACCAGCCCGAAAAGCGTTCCCGTACGCAAAAATTGGGTAAATGAGAGAGTTTTTGAGAGAATAAATTACTTTCTCATTTTACCGAACTTACCCGCACTTTTTTTTCGGGTAAATTGGTAACAGTCAGATGTTTAAAAAACAGCTGATTTTTTTGTGAAGCTAAATTGGAAATTTAAATAAAATAAAGAACTAAATCAAGGAAATGTGTTATTTCAATACAAAAAAAGATAATTTGTTATTAAAATGAACTTTTACAATTTGTTTTCTTGTTTAAAGTAATTTTTCTTACGAAAATATTTTAGCGTTATTGGATTGTTTACATTTTCTATTATTTTGGGCTGAAATGTGGTTTTTAGCGTTCCCGTACTTTTGTGCATTTTTGTGGTATTGTGAGAGGTTTTTTGATTTTCTCTCATTTTACCGAACTTTACCCGGAAAGTTCTGGAACACACCTAATATTATCCACATCGGTAAGTTTAGTCAAATCGATCCAGCCGTTCTTCGATTTCAGATATATCGAAAAAAGGACGCGTAAACGTGAGCGTGATTAATGTGTTTTCCGAAAAAACCTAAGACGAACATTTAAAAAAAAAATATTATCCATATCGGTCAGTTCTCAAGTGATGCGATTACCAACGAACTTCATTTGATTTTTATTTTTATTTTATTATTCTATATTTTATTTTTCTATAGATCAAAATTTATATGTATCGAAAAAAAGAGTCGGTGGACAACTTTTCTTACCGTAAAAACCTTATTTGAATTTTACAAACTTGGTCCATCCATTCAAAAGTGGGCGTAGAAATGAAAAATTGTTCTATCCGAAAAGTCTCAGTTGGACTGTGATGAACATTAAAAACAAAATAAGACAAATTGATCCAGCCATTCCACGATTTAAAATACATATGTCGGGAAAAGTGAGAAAGTTGGCGTGGACAATTTTTCTTTCCTTAAAAATCGTTTTCTATGTTCTTTCGATACATAGAAATTTTACTATCCATAAAAACCTTAGTTGAATTATGGCAAACATTTTCAACAAAAATTACCCAAAGGGGGCGTGGTCAATTTCTTTTTTCGTAAAAAACAAAGTTCGAATATGATAAAAATTCATTTAAAAAAAATTAGTAAAATCGGTGCAGCCATTCTCAGATTTTAGATAAATTGAAAAAGTGGGCGTAAAAGTGGGCGTGGTCGAGTTTTCTTTCAGTAAAAACGTAAATTGGATTACTATGAACAATTAAATAAAAAATTACCTAAATCGGTGCAGCCGTTTTCCGATTTTATATAAATCAAAAAAGTGGGCGTAAAAGTGGGCGTGGTGAATTTTTCATTACGTAAAAACCTAAGTTGGACCATGACGAACATTTCAAAAAAAAAATTGTCCAAATCGGTCCAGCCGTTCTCAACTGATGCTGTTACCAACGAACGACAATTGATTTTTATTTATATAGATTTCATAGAAAATTTTTAATCGTAATCGCATGATTTTTTTGTCGATTACGATTACGATTAATTGGTGCGATTAATCGCGATTACGATTACGATTTTAATCGTTTTGCAAACTCTAGTCTATATATAATTATTTTTACTCGGGTAAAAATTTATTTAATGTTTGAAAAAAAATGAGTAAATTTTTAATTGAAACAATTAAAAATTTACCCACATTATCTATTTATTTTTTTTAAAAGTTTAACATTTTTTTACAAAAAAAAAAAAAAAAACTTTTTTTTTTCAAACTTTACCAAACATATTTAGTACAGCGGAGTGAATTGTTCGGAGAAAAATGTTTGACAAAATCGTCTAGGACAGGGGTTGCCAACCTTTTTGGATCGCGTACCCCTAATTTTAAAATTTGGCAGCCGCGTACCCCCTAACTAGTTTTTTGATCTTGGAGTTAAAACATCTCAATTCAACCGAAAAAGTAAAATTTTTTACCTAACCCTTTCGAATTTAATAAATATAGTTAGGCCTATACAAAAAAAAAAAATGTAGTGAAAATATTTTAAACTTCTGGTACATTTTCTTCCAGAAATATGGGATCTAAAATAGTTTAAATTGGACAACAGTGTTCTGTGACAAATGCCGTTTTCTCAAAAATTACTAAAGATACTGTTCTCATTCAGGTGTTAAATAACAGGTAATGGACCGCTTTTAAAATGAGGAGAAAGCAATTTCTCAAAAAACAATATTTTTAAAGTTTTGAAAAAATATATGTTAATAAGGAATCGCTAAATCACTTTAGTTCAAATTTTCAGGATGGAGGTTCGATTGGATCTTGAGATATTAAGAGAAAGATGAGAAAAAATGGCGTAATTTCCCTTAGAAATTTTTATTTTTTTTTTTGTTCTTCAAAATCCTGGAACCAAAGTACATTTTTCTTGATGTTTTTGGTGTTCTGTGTCTAAATATTACCTTTAAACTGTCCTATCACTATTACTATTCGAGATATCTGCACTTAATTATTTGAAAAAAACAGAAATTAAAAGAGAAAATACACAGTTTTTTCTTTCCTATCTTTGCAATCAAGTCTCTATCCTGAAAAGTTAAACTGAAGTAGTATACACGTCCCTGATTTATAAATATTTTCGCCCAAATTTTTTAAAATATTTTTTGAGATATAGCTTTTGGGGCGAGAATAATGATCATTGATATTTTTCTAAAAAATCATAACGAATTCCTATTCTTAGAAACCTGAATACGACCTGTATCTTAAGTACTTTTTGAGATAACGGTATGTCGGAACATTTTTGTCAAATATATCTTGAATACTAGAACGACCAGGGGCCTGAAAACTTGGCACAATATCTTTTTCATAACACCTCATTCCTAAATTTCATTAAAATTGGAAAGGGTAAAGTCAACCTGTCGGTTGAATTGAGGTGTTTTTTTTTTGCCAAAAAACTTTACATACTTAAAAATTAAAAAAAAAATGTTATTACTAAACAAACTTAAAAAAAAAAAAATTGAGAAAAAAATAACCAAAATTTCGCGTACCCCCGCGGGCAGTTTCGCGTACCCCCTAGTGGTACGCGTACCATAGGTTGGTAGCCGCTGGTCTAGGATATTTGGATTCTGCATAGAATTCTAAGAAAAAATGCCGAACAAACCATGTCTCAAAAATCAGTTTTGACCCCCCCCCAATTTTCAAAAATAGTTTTGTACGATATACGCCTTTTCCATCAATCAGCACGAGAAAAAAGGTATTTTTTGACCTGGGATCTTTAGATTGTGTACATAGACATTCCCATTTACAGTTTTATTAAATTCCAAAATCTCGCGATTTTAATCGCGATTTTCATTTTTTAAAAATCACAAAATACGGAAAGTGGTGTAGTTTGATGAGCGATAACTTCTAAAGTAAATATCCAATTTTTAAAATCAAAATTGAAATTAAAAGTTTAAGTCCTTCTACATTAAATTTGAAAGTTAAAAACAAATTGTGTGAAAAAAAAATGCATTTTAAATGCAAATGCATTTTTTAGTGCATTTTTGCCAACTTTTACCTCTTATGATTTTTTTTAATTAACATATTATGAAAGTATGACATTTTTACAAAAAAAAAAAAAAAACAGTCATCCTTTTAATAGGACACAAAAGTCTTCTGTTTTTAATATTTTTTTTATATTATACCCATATAAAAAAATATTTTTTTTTTTTTAATTTTGTAAATAAATAATTTTAGTATTTTCAAATTGTTTATCGATGAACTTTGAAGATTTATAACTCCTTAAGTAGATATGTATAGGATTTTGATAATCAAAATTTTTTGAACTTTTCAGTTTAAAGTAGAGAATTTTAGCTTTCCATTTCAATTTTGATTTTAGAAATCCGATATTCACTCAAGGACTTATGGCTCTTTAAAGTATCTGCCTTCATAATAAAAAAAAATCTGATGACCCAAGTCCAGATTTTTGTTTCTTAGCGCCCTCTAGCGGCGGTTTAATGCAAAATAAATATAAAATATGGTACACCTCTTAAAACAAGATAGAGGCAACATTTATTAATAAAACAATATATTCCAAGTAATAAGCCCAGCTAAAAAAGTCGTATATAGTGCAAAACTATTGTTGAAAATTGGGGGGGGGGGGGGTGGGGGAGAAGTCAAAACTGATTTTTGAGACATGGTTTGTTCGGCATTTTTCCTTAGAATTTTATGCAAAATCCGAATATGCAATACGATTTTGTCGAAAAAAAATTACTCCGCCCTAATATTTATGCCTCAAAAACATAGAAAAATTTTATAAAGATGATTACAAACTATCATATACATATGGGGCAAAACGCGTCAACGGTCCACACCCAAAAACAAATGTTGTCCGATTCAAGTATAATTTTGGCAAAATATTAGGTTAATGATAGGTAGTATAAATTACAAATATAAAATTTTTTGATGAAATATTGGCAGAGTTACAGGGTTGGGAAATTTTGATGTTTTTGAAAAGAATATATTTTGGTGAATTTTAATTAACACTTTGATGAAACAAAAATTATAATTTAAAAAACTAATTTTAAAGTATTTTTGATGGCCTTTAAAATGGCATTTGTGGTTTTTTTGAAAAAAATAAATTTGACCTTAAAATTCAAGGTCAAAATATTAAATTGTAATTATCTTATAAGGGTCGCACTTTTAAATTTTTTTCACTAAGCCCATTAGAAAGCTTGACATTTTTTTTTATTTCGGTTTTAAAAAAAAAGTGGTATGTATGATACTTTATGAGAAATCAATTTTTTAGGAGTATATAACACTCAAATTGTACTGAAATCGCTTTAATCTGCATATAATAACAACAACAAAAATCAATGCTTAGATAAAGTGTGCGTTGTAAACACACACAACAAACGTTGCACGCATAAAAAATAAAGAAATCAGTACAGTTTGGGTGTTATGTACTCGTAAAAAATTGATTTCTCATAAAGTATCATACATACCATTTTTTTTTTTAAAACCGAAATTAAAAAAAAGTTCAACCTTTCTAGTGGGCTTAGTGAAAAAAATCTAAAAGTGCGACCCTTATAAGATAATTACAATTTAATATATTGACCTTGAATTTTAAAGTCAAATTTATTTTTTTCAAAAAAAAACACAAATGCCCTTTTAAAGGCCGTCAAAAATACTTTCAAAGTCGTTTTTAAAATTATAATTTTTGTTTCATCAAAATGTTAATTTAAATTCACCAAAATATGTTCTTTTCAAAAACATCAAAACTTTCCAACCCTGTAACTCTGCCAATATTTCATCAAAAAATTTTACATTTGTAATTTAGAATACCTATCATTAACCAACTATTTTACCAAAATTATACTTAAATTGGACAAGATTTGTTTTTTGGTGTGGACCTTTGACGCGTTTTGCCCCATATACAAAAAGTTATAAAATAACCGAAAATTCAAAAAACTATGAGAGTTAAAAAAAATTTAAAAAACTATTAAATTTTTATTAAATTATTTACTTAAATTGTTTTTAAAATTTTTAAGTAAATCTTTAATTGCGTCAATTAAAAAATTACTCAATTTTTGTTTTTAAATTTAAACAAGTGATTAATCAATTTGTTTCCTCCATATTTTTTTCTGTGTATAGAATACACAAAAAAATAATATAAACTTTTTTCGCGAAAACAAAAACAATGCATTTTCTAAATTTATGTTTTCAAATTATCCCAAAAGCATTAAAATTTAGTTTTTGTGTTTCTTAAGAAATACAATTTTAGATCGTGTATGTATATCGCGAAAACGAGCGCTATCTTCGGAAAATGGCTAGCACCATTGAATTCAGCGTAACCGAATTATCATTGCCAGAAAGGGGTCCAGCTTGTCAATTTTTGCGACTAGAAGGGTGTTATTATTATTTTTAGTCTTTGACTTATGTATTTTTAAAACAGTTTTTTTTTAAATCAATACTCAAATGTCAAATAAAAACACGTTTTTTTGTAAATGTCAAGAAAAGTCAATTTTTTTTTCTAAATGTCAAGCTTTTTACCAATTTTGATCTGGGAAGCCTTTTCGCAAGTGTTTTGTTTTGGTATCATTAACAATTTCTGCTTGGGAAATTTAAAAATATACACTTAACTAGATGTACACAAGGCAGCTACATCTACACAAACAATGACAAGAACCACTGCTTGTACAAAAAAAAAACATTGAATAAACAAGAAGCAGCCCATCAAAGCCAGCCATGGCAAGCAAGGAACCAAACATCATCACAAGTGGTAAAAGATAATTTTACTTTACGTTTTAATTAAAACAAGATAGAGGCAACATTTATTAATAAAACAATATATTCCAAGTAATAAGCCCAGCTAAAAAAGTCGTATATAGTGCAAAACTATTGTTGAAAATTGGGGGGGGGGGGGGGGGGTGGGGGAGAAGTCAAAACTGATTTTTGAGACATGGTTTGTTCGGCATTTTTCCTTAGAATTTTATGCAAAATCCGAATATGCAATACGATTTTGTCGAAAAAAAATTACTCCGCCCTAATATTTATGCCTCAAAAACATAGAAAAATTTTATAAAGATGATTACAAACTATCATATACATATGGGGCAAAACGCGTCAACGGTCCACACCCAAAAACAAATGTTGTCCGATTCAAGTATAATTTTGGCAAAATATTAGGTTAATGATAGGTAGTATAAATTACAAATATAAAATTTTTTGATGAAATATTGGCAGAGTTACAGGGTTGGGAAATTTTGATGTTTTTGAAAAGAATATATTTTGGTGAATTTTAATTAACACTTTGATGAAACAAAAATTATAATTTAAAAAACTAATTTTAAAGTATTTTTGATGGCCTTTAAAATGGCATTTGTGGTTTTTTTGAAAAAAATAAATTTGACCTTAAAATTCAAGGTCAAAATATTAAATTGTAATTATCTTATAAGGGTCGCACTTTTAAATTTTTTTCACTAAGCCCATTAGAAAGCTTGACATTTTTTTTTTATTTCGGTTTTAAAAAAAAAGTGGTATGTATGATACTTTATGAGAAATCAATTTTTTAGGAGTATATAACACTCAAATTGTACTGAAATCGCTTTAATCTGCATATAATAACAACAACAAAAATCAATGCTTAGATAAAGTGTGCGTTGTAAACACACACAACAAACGTTGCACGCATAAAAAATAAAGAAATCAGTACAGTTTGGGTGTTATGTACTCGTAAAAAATTGATTTCTCATAAAGTATCATACATACCATTTTTTTTTTTAAAACCGAAATTAAAAAAAAGTTCAACCTTTCTAGTGGGCTTAGTGAAAAAAATCTAAAAGTGCGACCCTTATAAGATAATTACAATTTAATATATTGACCTTGAATTTTAAAGTCAAATTTATTTTTTTCAAAAAAAAAACACAAATGCCCTTTTAAAGGCCGTCAAAAATACTTTCAAAGTCGTTTTTAAAATTATAATTTTTGTTTCATCAAAATGTTAATTTAAATTCACCAAAATATGTTCTTTTCAAAAACATCAAAACTTTCCAACCCTGTAACTCTGCCAATATTTCATCAAAAAATTTTACATTTGTAATTTAGAATACCTATCATTAACCAACTATTTTACCAAAATTATACTTAAATTGGACAAGATTTGTTTTTTGGTGTGGACCTTTGACGCGTTTTGCCCCATATACAAAAAGTTATAAAATAACCGAAAATTCAAAAAACTATGAGAGTTAAAAAAAATTTAAAAAACTATTAAATTTTTATTAAATTATTTACTTAAATTGTTTTTAAAATTTTTAAGTAAATCTTTAATTGCGTCAATTAAAAAATTACTCAATTTTTGTTTTTAAATTTAAACAAGTGATTAATCAATTTGTTTCCTCCATATTTTTTTCTGTGTATAGAATACACAAAAAAATAATATAAACTTTTTTCGCGAAAACAAAAACAATGCATTTTCTAAATTTATGTTTTCAAATTATCCCAAAAGCATTAAAATTTAGTTTTTGTGTTTCTTAAGAAATACAATTTTAGATCGTGTATGTATATCGCGAAAACGAGCGCTATCTTCGGAAAATGGCTAGCACCATTGAATTCAGCGTAACCGAATTATCATTGCCAGAAAGGGGCCCAGCTTGTCAATTTTTGCGACTAGAAGGGTGTTATTATTATTTTTAGTCTTTGACTTATGTATTTTTAAAACAGTTTTTTTTTAAATCAATACTCAAATGTCAAATAAAAACACGTTTTTTTGTAAATGTCAAGAAAAGTCAATTTTTTTTTCTAAATGTCAAGCTTTTTACCAATTTTGATCTGGGAAGCCTTTTCGCAAGTGTTTTGTTTTGGTATCATTAACAATTTCTGCTTGGGAAATTTAAAAATATACACTTAACTAGATGTACACAAGGCAGCTACATCTACACAAACAATGACAAGAACCACTGCTTGTACAAAAAAAAAACATTGAATAAACAAGAAGCAGCCCATCAAAGCCAGCCATGGCAAGCAAGGAACCAAACATCATCACAAGTGGTAAAAGATAATTTTACTTTACGTTTTAATGACTAAATCAAGGACTAATTTTCTCTCTGCTGAACAATTTAAGAAGACGATTACAATGTCCTTACAAGTATAATCACTAACTTTAGTAATTTTGTTGCATCATCAGTCGAGTATTTATTCGAATATGTTTGTTTGTATGTATGTGCCACAGTTTGTTGGTTAGTATGGGTTGGTTTGTATCTAAATATGAGTATAATATTTCACTATCTTTCTATCCCAGCAAAACTTTGGTAATGGGTGGTTATTATATAACACATTAAAACCAGGTAATGTATATACCTTATTTGTAGCATTATTTTAGGATGTCCTACACTCAAAAAAAAAAAACTGTAATGTTAGCAAAAAAAGCTTGTAAACCTACAAAAAAATTTGCTGATTTTGAACCCACAATTTTTTCGCTAAAGTTAGCAAAAATGTTTTGCCAAAAATTAGTTAACTGAAATTTTTTTATTTCGACTTAGTTCATACACCTTTGGGGACCCCATTGGGTTCAGACCCGATAGGTCCAGACCCCGATGGGCCTAGACCTAGTTGGGTTCCTTAAAAATCGTCATAGTTTTTAATCCAAAATTTGTGTCCGTTTCGCTCTACCTTGCTTAGTTTTTGAGATACGTAATTTTAGGGGACCACCAGGGTTTTGAGAATTAAAAAACTCGATAACTTCAAAAATATTACTCGGAAAGCTTTTAAATATTTTGCGGTCTTGTTCTACGTGTTGAGAGCTACAAAAATGCTTTTGGACTTTTTGTTCTGTCGGCAATATTTACAGAGATATGAGCATTTTAAAATTTTCGGGAATGCTAACTTGTTTGGATCCAAAGTTAGGACCCATTAGGGTCCACACATGTGAAGAGGACCGGCGATACTATGGCGAGCCCGAGAGCCAAAAATGGCCTCCATTTTGCTCTCTCTGACTTAGTTTCCGAGATAGCGCCATTTTAAGTTTTCTGAAAATAAAAAAAAATTACCATTTATTTTTGCTAATATTTGCAAAAAAGCTTGTAAAAATTTGGTCAACTCAATTTTAAATTTAACAAAAAAAATTAGTTCAAATTTTGTTTAAAATTGCTAATGCGCTAAATGAAGTTTACAAGATATTTTTGCTAACATGCTAATCTCAACTAAAAATTTGCTAAAAGTTAGCTAACCAGCATTAGCAAAAAAAAAAAATAGTAAATCTACTAATGTATTATTTTGAGTGTACCAAACATTTGTTCCACAAATGGATTACTTTGAGTCTCATCGACTGTTAAAATCATCAATGCTGCAATGTATAAAATAAGCAATCCTATACCTTATTTTATACCTTATTTGATAATCTAAGTTTTGCTGGGATATAAACAAAGGACTCATAGATACAAAACATATTATATTTTGGGACATATTTAAGATTGAAACGATTTTTTTAATATTCAAAAACAGTTGGGGGGAATTTGAATTCAGTTTGAATTTTAAATTTAAAAATCGAGCGATTAAAACGATGTCACAAAGTGTATGTTGTAATTTTGCATGTAGTTGGTAGTTCAAAACAGCTTCGACCAATCTTTAATGCCTTCAAAGAAAAACTATCGTATATTTTTTTTTTAAACTCAAAATTTAGTTGAATAATATTGCCAGGATTGTCACTCAACTTTGGTATTCACTCAGTTGACAACGTCCTCAAGCCATCCTCAGTGACGGAGCGGTGACATGTCAGAGTCACTGCTGACATCCACAAGACATCTCAATCTACTGGGTTGAGGACAGATTCATACAAATTTTCAAAATGTCCTCACTCAAAGTCAGCAGTGGTCAGGGCTGTCCTTCTGGGGACAAAATCGGAAACAGTTGTACAACAAAAACTGCTAAACTAAGATTAATAAATTCTCTAAATCTCTAATAATTTCAAAAAAATAAACGAAATACAATTTTGATTATCAATTTGCCAAGCGACTGTAAAAGGGGGTTTTATTATTTTTTTTGGAAATAATTCGGTCATTCAGTACGTAAGTAATTACAGAACCAATTTTAGTAAAAAAAAAGTTACACATTATTAAAATTGGTTGTTAATTCACTAACATACATAAATTAAGAAAAAAAATTTTAATAACACTTTACCTTCTAAAATTTAATTCACCATTAAATTTTTTATTTCATATATTTTAATTATTGAATTAACGGGAATTTAAACAAAAAAAGAAACAGCCTTCATGACAGCAATTTGTAAACAACTATAAAAAATAAATACGCAATATTTGTTAATTCTGTTGAAAGGTAAACTATTTAAATATTTTAAAAATTTTAAAACACAAAATTTGGTTAACTAGAATTTCCAGGGATGCCACTCAATTGCAGAATACTTTTTTAATGGACAAAATTAGCTGCAGTTGAAATATTTAAAAAAAAAAAATATTGGTTTTTGTTGAAGTTATGCTAATGTAAATTTAAACAAGTAGAAAACTTAAATTCGACTTTGCCGAATCAATGAATACCCTCCACAATGCCTTTTTTTTAAAAAAGGATAGAACATTTTTAACGTGAAAAAAATTTCGATTAGAAATATTTTATTTTGAGTAAAAAACTCTTTTTTTGTCATTTAAGAAAAAAAATAAAAATTACTATTTTTTGAGTGTAAAACTTTTTTCGCGTGTTATGTTTTTTTACTGTTAAAATATTTCTGAGTGTATTTTTTTTGAGTGTAAAATTTTTTTGAGTGCAAATTTTTTTTGAGTGTAAAATTTTTTTCGAGTGTTATTTTTATGTTACCAATGCTTTTAAAACTAAACAAGTTTAAAAGCATTGCTTTAAAACTAAACAAGTTTGAAAAGCATTGCTAAGTTACCACCAATGCTTTTAAAACTTGTTTACCACGTGGCATTTAAGATGAACCCAATCTGAAATTCGGGGGTTTTCTTATAACTTTTGAACCACTGGACCGATCGAGCTGAAATTCAATACCAAACAGACCTGGGGAACGGCACATGTCACGTTTCAGCAGTGTCATTCTTGTCTTTCAAAAGTTATTGTGTTTTTTATCTCGTAAATTCGCGAAAAACCCTTGGCGAAATTTACTCTTCATAAATATATATACTTTATGGGGTCCCAGACCAATATTTCGATGTGTTACAAACGGAATGACAAACTTATATATACCCTCTATACAGTGACGGTCCGTGAAGTTGTCACTAGGTGTTCTCTAATTTATAAAAACAGAAAATTTAAGTATAAAATTCATGTTTTCCTGGACCTAACGCATTCCCGAGATAGGTAAAGATGGGATGTTACTAGTTTTGTATATTTTTAAATGAGATGCAGCCCAAATTCTATTTTATTGTCATTTTGCTGCCTCAATTAACAAAAAGCATTATTTCGCAAATAAATGGAGTACAAAAATTAATTTTGGATGCATGTCAATAAAAAAAATTAAAACTGTGGCTTTGCCTATCACGGGAACGTGTTACGTCCAGAAAAACATATTTTATATACATAATTTTTATATTTTAAATAAGTAGAGAACACCCAGTGACAACTTCACGGACCGTCACTGCCTCTATAGCAGGGACGTGCCGTGAGGTTTTCATCAGGGTGTTCACCATTAATATAATATTAACCTAACAAGGCACAACTCAATTTTTGGAAGAGAAGTATTACGTTTTGTCATAAAAATATTTTAAACACAAAACTAACACAATTCCTTAATTAATTGAATTTTTTCCTCAAAATTAAAAATTTTTAGAACTTGTTCTGAAATGACTTTCGGTGCACAGTTACAAAAAGTAAGCTTATACCCACCCTTATGCTTATGGTTTAAAAAAAATATTTTTAAGAACATGCACATATCCAGGGCTATATCTTGTCGGCCCAACAAGAAAAAAATTTTTACTACCCTTTTCAAGAAATTTTGCTTTTTCAATACACAAAAAGTACAAAAAACAAAAGGTTCTAGAAATTTGTTGATCGCAGATTTGGGATTAAAAGATGACGGTCAATAAGGATCACAGTTGAGTTATTTAATTTAAAAATGCGATTTAGAATCACGACGTTAATTTGTCTATAAAATTAAGTCCTATTTTTGACACCAATGAAAATATACGAAATAGTAGAATGAAAAAAGTACTAAATTTGGGGTTTTGCATTTTCAAACGCGATTTTCTGAAAAACGATACGCGAAACAATTGGAAGTCAGATTTTAAATCAGAAATTCAAAATAAATATAGTTTATGTATTGCAATTGCTGGAAAAGTGAATTTTTCTGAATATGTAGAGTTGTGTGATTTAATGGAAAGTACACAAGTTGACACACTAAAATAATTGTGTACTTAACTTTATTAGTTTACCTAAAAAATTAACCAGTAAATTTGTTTTTAAATAAAAATATTTGTATCTTTAAGAATTCCTACATCTGTATGTATTTAAAAAAATTGTTCTAATACGAATTTTGCGTTGCAATTAATGTTGGCGAAAAATAATTTCTTTTGCCAAAAATAAATGGCAAAACGTAATGCACCCTATTTTCTTTAATTGAAAATATTAACAATCGCCGAAATATTTTCTTCCTCACATCATCACAATAAAATTAACGTGCATCAAACAAACCTTCATGTTTTTCAATATTTAAAACAAAAAAAAAATATTTTTTTTTGTTGTTTAAAACCAAAAAACATGTAAAAAGGTGTGTTTTTTAGACAACCATTTGGCAACCTTGTATGTAAAATTTAAATGATATCTGTAAAATCCCAAAGTATTATATGGCTTTTAAATTAAAGCAATAGCTCTTTCCAGTAAAAAGATATCACCTCTTAAAGTTACGTGTGCTACTCAATTTGCCGCACAAAAATGCCTTTAAAAATTTATATTTTGTTTGTAGTAGTTGTTGTAATTTAACACTAGTTGAGTGTGCGCAACAAAGTTAAGAACAACCCAACAACTTCGTTTGTTATTTAAATTTTGTCGCACATTCACTTAACTGTTGGAAACAATCAGCGTTGCCAGTTTTTGTTGTAATTTGTCCCCAAAAAAATCGCCAAATCGACTTTAACTTATCATAACTTTCTAAATAAATGCCGGATATCCTTTATTTTGGTCAATTTGGGTTCGCGAACATTTTTTCTATAAGACTGATCCATAAAAAAGTAATTGTTCATAGTAATATAACAAAATTTTCTATTCAACATTTTGCTACATAATTTTTTTGTACGTGGATCTGGACTTTGTTTAATTGGTCAGACTTACAGAAAACATGCTCACGAATCCAATTTGACCGAAATAAACCTTATCCCCCCCCCCCCCCCCATTTATTATAAAAGTTGTGATGAATCAAAGTCGATTTGAGGATTTTTTGGGGACAAATTACAACAAAAACTGGCAACGCTGGAAACAATTGCATTAATGCTTACAAAATTTGGCATAACTTTTTCATGAAACGACGGAAAATAAAAAAATTATATACCAACTGAAAGTGTACATTTTCTGCTATGAGAACATGTCGAATTATATGTGCGAAAATATTTTTGAACCTTTGAAAAAAATTATAAAAATATAAAACTGACTTATTTGAGGGCTGAAGAGGCTAGAGTTGAATGGATTTCGCATCAGCGTTGGGCTAAGCAGCGCTATTGCTAGACCAGTTGTGGATACGGAGGAGCGAACTAGAAGTGCTACTGTAAGTAATAATGATTAAGTTTTTACAAGTAAATCTCATGGTTGGTTACCGTTACCCTTATTATACCGTTACCGATTCAAAACCCTTTCAAATCGAATACCGTTACCGTTACCGATACCGCTAAAAATATTTTTAGAATACCGTTACCCTTACCGTTACCGTTATAATTATTAGAAGTTACCGTTATTGTACCGGTATTCAAAATTTTACCTGTTTTAAGGGATTTTAACGAACAAAAAAATAAAATCAAATTGCTAACATAATTTTAAATTTATAATTTGCAAATTATCATAAAATAAATGACAAAAATAATAATCATATCAAATCTATACTGGTTTTTGGGTCTATAAAATATTTTTAGCTTTCAGTTCTATCTTTTTTCAAATTTTTAACTAAATTAATAATACCGGTACGTACCGGTTTGGTTGGTTCGGTACCGGTACATACCGTTACCGAAACGATTTGAAAACACTTACCGTTACCTTTACCGAAATAAATAAAAATTAGATACCGTTACCGTTACCCTTACCGTTATTCGTTTCGGTAACCAACCTTGGTAAATCTCCATCATTGCATCGTGGCAACATCTAATTTAATCCTCCACTTAAATAGGTACGACATGGACGTAGCTCTAATCCAAGAGCCATGGGTCAACGGAACCTGTATAATGGGCCTAGAAAATAAGTCTTATAAAATTTTATATGTAACAGATGGGAATAAACCTAGAGCATGCATTTTGGCAAAAAAGAATCTAAATTGTTTTATTCTTAACCAATTTTGTAACAGGGATGTCACAACGGTTAAAATTAACAAGGGAACTAAGAACTTTATAGTGACTTCTGCTTACTTTTCCAATAGGGAGGACGGGGTGGCTTCGCCACCGCCGCTGGTAAGGAAATTGGGAGATTACTGTAAAACTAGGGACATAGAATTTCTTATAGGTTGTGATGCAAACTCACATCACATTCTCTGGGGGAGTAGTGATACGAATGAAAGAGGCGAAGATTTATTGGACTTCATTTTGGAAAATAATTTGACAATTTATAACGTAGGTGATAAGCCAACGTTTCAGACACATACCAGAAAAGAGGTTTTGGATTTGACTTTTGGTTCCAAAAGTGGGGTATCGGATTGGATTGTTTCGGATGAAGTAAGTTTTTCCGATCACAAATATATACAGTTTTCAATACAGACTACAGTGATGTTTGAGGAAAAAACTTTTAGGAATCCAAGGAGAACTAATTGGGAACAATATAGGTTTTCTGTAAATAAGTCATTGGAAGATAAATCATTAACATTTGACAGTATAGAAACGCTAGAATATTCACTTGGGATCATTGAACATACCTTAACTACCTCATACAGGCAATCATGTCCCTTAAGCAGGGCTAGAAGCAAGAAAGATCAACCTTGGTGGAACCAGAATCTTAGGACCTTGCGTAAAGAAGCAAGGAAAGCTTTTAATAAAGCAAGTAGGGATGACGAAGACGAATCATGGACTGAATATAGAAGAAAATTGAGAGCATACAAAAAGGAGCTTAGGAAAGCAAAGAGGGAAAATTTTGAAAATTTTACGGAGGAATTGATTAATATCAAAGATACCTCAAGGTTCAGGAAAATTTTATCAAAACAAGACAACTCTATCGGAAACATCCGTAACTCTGATGGGACGTGGACCGAAACGGAGGAAGAAACGCTTGGACTGCTTTTTAACACTCACTTTCCCGGATGTACAATTGATCAAAGGGAAATGGGAGACTGTTCATTTATTGGCTTGAACACCTTTCGTGAGGTAGGGGATATTATAACAACAGATACGGTATCGTGGGCAGTTGGCACCTTCGGTCCATACAAATCACCGGGGATAGATGGAATTTATCCTAAAATGATTTTGGAGGCACTTGATTCTATTGGAGATTACCTTGTTCAAATATATAGAACATGCTTGGAAAAAACATATGTTCCGCTTGCGTGGCGGAAAGTCAAGGTTGTCTTCATTCCGAAAGCGGGAAAAATTCAACACTGTACAGCGAAAGATTTTAGGCCAATAAGTCTTTCTTCTTTTCTTCTTAAGACGTTGGAAAGAATTTTAGATGACTATATAAGGAAATATCTGGAGCCTTCTTTTATTTCTGTTAATCAACATGCTTACGTAGAGGTAAATCAGTGGACTCAGCACTTCATACCGCTGTTCACCACATTGAAAAAGCTCTTTCCTTCAAGGATTACACTCTTGGGGTATTTTTGGATATTGAAGGAGCATTTAATAATGTAAAATCAGAGGCCATTTTTAACGCCTTGACTCAGGCGATGATCCCAACGTCGATCACCAACTGGCTAATGAGGATGTTGACAAATAGATATATAACGTCTGAACTGGGTAATGCAAAACTTCAGGCAATGGCAACGAGAGGTACACCACAAGGCGGTGTTATCTCTCCATTAT
The DNA here is from genome assembly GCA_963921195.1 of Pegoplata infirma. Classification (NCBI taxonomy): domain Eukaryota; kingdom Metazoa; phylum Arthropoda; class Insecta; order Diptera; family Anthomyiidae; genus Pegoplata; species Pegoplata infirma. Next base: position 122,140,287 of record OY992536.1, on the reverse strand, counting down.
TATGGCTCCTAGTCGTAAATGAGATTTTAAAAAAATTAGAGAAAACTGGAATAACTGTAGTGGCTTACGCTGATGATGTAGTAATGTTATCTTCTGGTAAATTCATTAATACTGTCTCTGATATACTTGGAAACGCTTTAAAAACACTCTCATCATGGGCTAGAGAATGTGGTCTTAACGTGAACCCGACAAAAACTGAGCTTGTGCTTTTCACAAGGAGAAGGATTATTCCAGCTTTTAATCCTCCTAAACTGAATGGCACTATGTTGGCATTGTCAAACTCTGCAAAATTTTTAGGGGTTATCTTGGATAACAAACTCAACTGGGTAGCAAATTTGAAGGAGCGTGTAAAGAAAACTTTTGCTGCATTATACATGTGTCGGAAATTGGTGGGCAAGAAATGGGGACTACAACCTAAGCTCTTTCTGTTGTTATATTCGGCTATAATTCGACCAGTGATGACGTACGGCTGCCATGTGTGGTGGCCAGTTGTTGATTACAGAGTACATGCGGATAAGATTAAGAGAGTTAACAGGATAGCCCTACTTAGTCTCACAGGCGCGATGAGTACGACCTCTACTGATGCATTGGAAATACTTCTTAACATTACACCCTTAGATATTCATCTAAAAGAAACTGCGGCGATTACCCTGAATAGACTATGTCAAACAGGATCACTGAGAAGCAGACAAGTTCGACATATGGACCTTATAAGTCACGCTGAACGGAACACTATTACTGATTATTGTACTCCACTTAATGTTGTAAATGGTAGATTGAACATTGAAATCCCATCGTTGGATGATTGGCTCAATGATCAGGTAGAATTCTATCAGATTAATGTCTACACAGATGGTTCTAAAATGACAAGTGGTACTGGTAGTGGCTTCCACTGCGGGGAACTTAACATGGAAGAATCATATCGACTTGATAATGACTGCAGTATTTTTCAAGTTGAAATTTACGCTATTTTCAAAGCAGCTGAGCGGCTTTCAATGTCACCAATATACAGATGTGATATTAGTTTTTCATTGATAGTCAGGCAGCTTTAATGGCTCTAAAAAATGACAGTATGAGGTCCAAGGTAGTCAGCCGCTGCCACAGAGAGCTTAAGGTTCTCAGCGAGCAGCACAACATTAGACTGTGCTGGGTACCTGGACATAAAGATATACTGGGCAACGAAAAGGCAGATGAACTTGCTAAGCGGGGAGCCAATCTTCCACAGGAATTGGCTGTGAATGACGTCTATCCACCTCTATCTCTAATTTCGCAACGGATCAGACTAGAAGCGAGAGAAACTTGGTTAACCCGATGGGCTGAGTCGGACTGCTGTATTCAGACAAAATCATTATGGGATGAAAATTCGTTGAAACATAGTCAAGTTCTTCTTGATATGGATAGAAGACAACTGAGAATGGTAATTAATTTGATTACAGGCCACAACACCCTGGGTAAACACATGGTAAGAATTGGAAGAGGTAATGATGATACATGCCGATGGTGTAGGGAAGCTGTTGAGGACAGTTATCACTTTTTATGTGAATGCCCTGCACTGTCTTTTAGAAGATTTAAATTATTTGGCTCTTTCTTCTTTCAGAATTTACATGAAATCCGAGGAATAAATCCATGGACCTTACTGGCGTTTAATAAATTATCGAAGTGGAATGCATAGATGCAACTATTGATTTTTTATCGAAGAAGAGGGGAAACTGGAATCATAATGGGCCACAAGTCGGCCTCTATGGGCATTGGTTTTTTTGCCAATGCCATCCACCATAACCTAACCTAACCTATTTGAGGGAAAAATGCTAGGTGTTCAGAGAACACCTCCGCACATTAGACGGAACGTCACTGCTCTATAGAGTGTCCCTTATTTTGGAAATGTTGAGACGGTACCCACTCATTTTTTCCATTTGACTAAAAAATAACTCAGGAAAAATTTTACGCCCCTACGACCACGCCTTCCCTACGCGACGGGGTCTTAAAGAGCGGGGTTTAAAAAATCATTTTTACATACAAACCAAAAAAAAAATTTTTTGATTTTTAATTTTTTGTTATTAATTATAATATTACTTGGTTAGCTTATTCACGACAAAAAATTTGATTTTGGTGGGATAAGGCTTTCAGTTCTAAAAAATTTAAAAAAAAAAAAAAATTTGGAGCCGTTGCACAGTGAGACAATGCCGGCATTAAATACAAGGAGTCATTGTAGAGCTCTGAAATTTTGCACAGGTTACTTTTGAGACAATTCCAGTTTTTTGAAAAAAAAAAATATGAAAATACGCCCACTTTTACGCCCACCTCCCATACAATCGAAATTTGTAAAATGCCGTACTGTCCGTAATACTTAATGTATAACTTTCAATTTTGGTATACTTGAATGTTATATTGTTACAAACGTTATCGGCAAAAATTTTGAACTTTGGCCCACTTTTACCCCCACCACCCATACAACCCCAACATAGAAAGTGCCATATTTTCTAAAATATTTTAGGTACAACCTTCAAATTTGATATTACTGTAATTTATATCATTTCAAATGTTTCATGCAAAAACAACAATAACACGCCCACTATTACGCCCACCTCCCATTGAAATGCAATAAAAAAGAACAATTTTTTTTTCACTCTATCAATAATTTTTTAATATCATCATGGTGTTCTAATTTTTTCAATATGTTAGAGAAATGCTAATCTCTTATCAAAAGAGATCATTACAAGAACACTCATTATTACTTAACCCAATAAATAATGCAACATCTAAATTCAATATACTATAACAATTAAACTAACCACATTAGAAAGTGATCATAACACAACTTCGATAAGAACAACAGCTTGCTCTATCAATTTAAATTAAAAATTATGCAACTATTTAACCCAAAGTCAATGACCTTCAAAAAAAATTATCAATCAAATGAATAATGTAAATAAAATAATAATAAACAATAAGGGAATATGTGTAAACAATTAAAAAAAATAACATGCTATTGCATGCTAACATACGTATAGCGACAGAATGTGCGCGTTGCATATTTTTTGTATTTTTTTGTATTTTTTTGTATGTTTAAAGTACTTTTGCAAACTTTTGCTATAGTTCCTTTACTTTAAATGAAAGCTGAGACTTCAATCTTTCATTTGATATAAGTCTTTACCTAGGGCGAGGGGCTGCTCTATATTTCCTAGTCCATTGAAAATGCAAAATGTTCAATTTTTACACCACAATTCTGTTGTTAAGAAATTTTTTTGTGTTTTTTTTTTAAATTTATTTTTTCATCTACTCATTCTACAACAACTAAATTAATTAAAAAAATACTTTAAAGTTATATTTATTATGTATTTTTTATTTAATAAGCTTTTGAATGTTACATATTAAACTAACATATTTCAAGCGCTTTGGCATACCTCAACTTTGACTTGCTCTAGACAAAAAAGTAATGAAGTTATGAGGCTGAAATTTCAGGGAATTGTTACTCATATATCTGTTAATAAACTGTGAAAATTTCATCCAAATTGGACGACACGCCAAAACCCAATTTTTGCCGCGGTTACTATTGGGCTGTCTCACTGTGCGTTGGGGTCCTACAGTAAAAAAAAATTTTAAAAAATATTTTTTTTTAGTTTTGACAAGCAACGGTTTTAGCTGTAATGTTGCTTTTAATGATATATATTCATAAAAAAATATTATTCCTATCTGTGACATCTTTATCGTGTTCTAAAAAAGGGTAAAAATTGCATTTTTGACGTTTTTTGATACACGATAAAGATGTCACAGATATGAAAAATATTTTTTTATGAATATATATATCTAAAAAAGCAACATTACAATTAAAGCCGTTGTTTGTCAAAACTAAAAAAAAAATATTTTTTTAAAAAATTTTTACTGTAGGACCCCAACGGCTCCAAATTTTTTTTTTCGAAAATTTTTTTAGAACTGAAAGCCTTATCCCACCAAAATCAAATTTTTTGTCGTGAATAAGCTAACCAAATAATATTATAATTAATAACAAAAAAATGAAAAATCAAAAAAAAAATTTTGGTTTGTATGGAAAAATGATTTTTTAAGCCCCGCTCTTTAAGGCCCCGTCGCATAGGGAAGGCGTGGTCGTAGGGGCGTAAAATTTTTCCTGAGTTATTTTTTAGTCAAATGAAAAAAAATGAGTGGGTACCGTCTCAACATTTCCAAAATAAGGGACACTCCAACCCTCTATCACTAGAGTGGAGGGTATAAAAATGAAGCCAAAGAGGATTTCTTAATTTTTTTTTTTTTTTAATTCAAATTTGATCAGATCTTTTAAATTTTGGATTTTATGAGGTCTAGTTGATCACATCTATTTACTTTTAAAATAACAGCTTTATAGAATACCGCTTACCTCCAAAAACAAGAGGTGGAAAAATATGCAGACATTTTGGAGACACCCGAAAATCATCTTCTTGCAATAATATAAAAAACAAGTAAGAGTGTTAAATTCGGCTGTGCCGAAGCTTTTATACCTTCCAACATGCAAAAAAATATCCAGGGCAGTTTTCTTTTTTTTTGGGGGGGGGGGGCGTTGGCAGTGGTCACTGGGGGGACAAATTTCCCCCCAGTGACCACTGGGTGGAAATTTGTTCCTTTTCTTTAGTGCTTTTTACACTAAAGAAATACAAGTTTATCATTATTTTAACGATTTTTTTTAATCCACGCCCACAAAAGGGGGCGGGTCGAAAATAACGATATTTTCTAATCCCCCGGGTCCAAATTCAAAACTTTGAGCTTCGTGAGGCATACAAATGTTGCATTTGTTATACAAAAACACAAAAAATCATGGAAAAATATGGAGTTTTTCAGAGGTTGGTTTAGTTCCTCAAGGGGGAACTTTTTTCCCCCTGGTCCGATGTTACTCATCTCCGAACTTAATTAGCCTATGACCATGAGACATATTTGTGCCAAACTTCAGTAGTCTAGCTCTTTTATTTTGGGCTGTATCGTGTCTTCCACAGACAGACGGAATTTTTCAGTTTTTTTTTTCAAAGGCGTTGGAAAAAAGTCGATTAAACTAATGTTAATGTTCTTTTGAGCTTGAAATAGTGTTTGGATGTCTGCAATAGAATTATATGGGGAACTTTTTTCTAGAGCACGATAAACCTCGATCTCCCGTTTTAATGGGTCATTTAAGTCCTTTTTTCAAGTAATGGCTCAAAAGCCTACTAAAACGTGCGCTTAAAGGGTTAAAATGTTCTACAATTATTTTCGGCATCAAATTTCACTGGGGGTTACCAAAGACAGAAAGTTCGACCGGTATAAGAAAAAGGCATAAAAAAGGTAAATTCTAAAGTATCATTAATTTTTTATATTTTTTCCTATACATATTTGTTAGTTACAATTGTATACGGTTTCTGGCATAAAAATAAAAAATGAATGACACTTCACAGTTCATCATTTTTCTGCATATTCCTTATATCAGTCGAAGTTTCTGCCTTCAGTAACCCCTAGTAAAATTTGATGAAGAACATAAATCGTAAAACATTTTAACCCTGAACGCAAGCTTGGTAGGCTTTTTAGCCATTTCTTAAAAAAAGTACTTAAATGACCAATATATACGAAAGATAGAGGTTTAATATATTCTAGACTAGATGTACCATTTTTTTGTTAGCAGGATTTAAAGATTGTTTAACAAAAAAAGTTTTTCTGTGTAGCCGGCCTTCGGCCGGGCCTAGGGATTACAAACTCCATAAATTAATTTAGCGGCTTTGCTAAATATTTTTTTTTGGGAAGCAGTATTTACGTGGACTTATAGTTTCATATTTTCCCCCGCACTAAGCAAAAAAACGTTGGTCGTGGACGGTGCAAAAATTGTAGTAATATTAGCAAAACTATTTTGATAATCAAAAAATTAGGAAAAAAATGGTAAAATTACAACAATACCATTTTATTTTATTAAAAAATCAACCTTGAAAAATAAGCAAAAAATGGTTAAATTTATAACAAAAAAAAAAAAAAAACGGTACAAAATACTAAAAATTTTGTAGCCTATTTTTGAGCATCAAATTGTTTAAACACTCAAAATAATACATTAGTAGATTTACTATTTTTTTTTTTTTTGCTAATTCTGGTTAGCTAACTTTTAGCAAATTTTTAGTTGAGATTAGCATGTTAGCAAAAATATCTTGTAGACTACATTTAGCGCATTATCAATTTTAAACAAAATTTGAATTAATTTTTTTTGCTAAATTTAAAATTGAGTTGACCAAATTTTTACAAGCTTTTTTGTTAATATTAGCAAAAATAAATTGTAATTTTTTTTTTGTAAGAAAACTTAAAATGGAGCTATCTCGGAAACTAAGCCAGATAGAGAAAAACGTATATCAAGACCACAAGCCAAAAAGCTCTCCGAGTAATATTTTTAAAGTTATCGAGTTTCTTAATTCTCAAAACCCCAGTGGTCCCCTTAAATCACGTATCTCAAAAACTAAGCAAGGTAGAGCAAAACGGACACAAATTTTGGATCAAAAACTATGACGATTATTAAGGAACCCGACTAGGTCTAGGCCCATCGGGGTCAGGACCTATTGGGTCCGAACCCAATGGGGTTCTCAAATGTGCATAAATTAAGTTGAAATAAAAAAAATTTCAGTTACTAATTTTTGGCAAAACATTTTTGCTAGCTTTACCAAAAAAATTGTGGGTTCAAAATCAACAAATTTCCTTGTAGGTTTACAAGCTTTTTTTGCTAACATTACAGTTTTATTTTTTTTATTAAAGGTAGTAATAGCAGCATCAACCATTAATCCATTTGTTGAATGGCTACTTTGCTTTGGTGGCTATTTTTCTTTGGCAGTATCTTCTTTTGCGTTCTTCTTGGCGTTCTTCACTCTAGAACACTTTAAGCAAATTTTTTTTTTCTTAAAACTAAGAAAAAAAAATAATACTTACCATTTCTTTAACAAAAATACTAACATTTTTGGTAACATTACTGTAAAATATAAAACTAGCAAAAAAAATATAATAAAAATGCAAAAAAAATTTATATTTTACCAATATTAAATTACCAAAAAGTTCTGTAAAACTTAAATTTTTACAATTTGTTTGCCAAAGTTTAGTTGACGTAAATTACAACACTTTTTAATAATATTTTGACTAAGATATTTTTTTAATGTATTTTTATAGTTTTTTGTGCATATTTTTGGCGCCAAAAACATGAGTATTTTTTGATATTTCGCTTCTTTTTCGGTTAATGGTTAATAAACGTTCATAAAAAATATTTTTTTTACAGTTTTTAGCTCGGAATTTAGAAATTTTATATTTGCTAACAAAAGTTTTATTGCATTTTTCCCGAGGAATAAATTTTGTCATTACTCATTTTTTTATATATCTCATCGTTTTCAATACAAGTTTAAAATGTAAATTTTAACGTTTGATTGCTATTTTTTCAAAAACGGTTTCCGCGAAGATTTTGATTTTTGTCGAAATATAGTAGTGGGGCACCCCAGATTCATAATCAAAAAAGACAATTACGAAAACTAAAATGCATCACGAAAATTAAATGCATCTTAAAAATTCCAATTGAAATGCTTTGTCTTACAAATATTTTTTTTTAAAACTGATAATTTTCGAAAACACAGCTAAATCTGTATACACAGCTAAATCTGTACACAGCTAAATCTGTAAACAACTTTTATTAATTAAGCTTATTGAAGTGGAATACTTTTGAAAAACATTTCCTCAATAATTCAAAATTTTAAAATAATAAATAAATCAAGTTTTATTTATTTCGGTTTGAGTCCATATTTATTATTTCTGAGAAATAATTATTTTTGTTGTGCAATGAGAAAATCTGAAAAAATTAGTTGACAGCACAAGCTAAGTGGAGATGTCGACAGTTAATTTTTTTGAACTTTTTATATAAAAAAATTTAGTAAGATTTTTTTCATAAAATCCCAAAGTATTTGTTAACTATATTTAATGTAAAAATTTCTATCTTTTTGATAATTGCTGTGTTTTGCAATAAGTGGATTTATTTTCGATTAAACCTTATTTAGTTTAAAATAAATATTTTAACTGGCCGAAACAAATTTGGAATATTTTTTTCCGTAATCTACGATAAATTAGCAATTATAATCAGAAAAAATAACAAAAAAAAAAATGGAAAATTAAAAAAGTTATAAATAAATCAAAATTAATCCAATTAAATTTTAGGATTTAATAAGTCCACTTTGGATTAATTTTGATTTATTTATAACTTTTTTCATTTTCAAAATTTTTTTATCTTTTTTTCGGATTATAATTGCTTATTTATCGTAGAATACGGAAAAAAATATTCCAAATTTCTTTTGGTATGTTAAAATATTTTTTGAAACAAAATAAAATTAATCTGGAAATTAATCCACTTTTTGAAAAACACAGCAAATGTTGGTTTCTTAAAAAATCGAAGAGGTAGTAAGTTCTGAAAAATGCGTTTCAAAATTGCATTTGTATTAAAAACGTATTTTTAGACACAATTTTTTCTTTTAAAATATAAGTTACACTCAAAAAAAACTGGTAAAATTACAAGAAAAACTTTTTTTTGTTTGCTACCTCCTATTTGACAAAAATTCCTAGTAATTTTACAAGCTTTTTACCAATAATTTTGTAATTTCGTAATTTTACTAGATTTTTTTCTACCTCTTATTTTACGAGAATTTCTAGTTATTTTAAAAGCTTTTTACCAAAAATTTTGTAATTTTACAAGCTTTTAACTAATAAAATTGTAAATTTTCAGTTGTTTTGGCGCAATTGAATTTCGATCCAAATTTTTTAGTTAAAAAACAAGAAAACTCTCAAATAATGGTCAAATGGGATTACGAGACTTTTCCTAGTAATTTGACAAAGATTTTTTTGTGTGTATGTATAAAGAAGACGAGTTTACCTTTCGAATGTGTTGAATAGAATTGATAGCCGATACACACTTTAAGAAATTTAGCTCATCAAAGTTGACTACATTTTTCAATTTTTGTTTTTTTTCATTTTTTGAAAAATTAAAAACGCTAATAAAATCGCGAGTTTTTAATTTTTTTTTAATCTCTACATGAACACAGAAAATAATATCGTATTTTTTTTATAACCTCCAACTACAGTATGGGGGTATACTCACTTTGTCATTCCGTTTGTAACGCATCGAAATATCGGTCGGGGACCCCATAAAGTATATATATTATTGATCTATGATTGATTCTAAGACTTTTCTAGAATGTCCGTATGTCCGTCCGTCCGTCTGTATAAGACACGATGCAGTCCAAAATAAAAGAGGTAGACTCGTCAAGTTTGGCAGGAATATGTGTTTTGTTCCTAGGCAGTTTAAGTTCGTAAATGGGCAAAATCGGACCGGGGGGAAAAAAGTTCCCCCTAGATGAACTTAACTAACCTCTGAAAAACGCCATATTTTCACAGGTTTTTTTGTATTTCTGTTAAGCAAATGAAATAATTTAATGTCAGAAAAAGTTCAAGGTCCTTCACTTGGACCCAGGAAATAAATAAATATGTTTTTTTTTGCCCGCCCCCCCTTTTGTGGGCGTGGATATTAAAAATGTTTTTAAATAATGATAAAATTGTATTATTTAAGCTCCAAAAGCATAATAAATAAATTTTTAAACATTTACAGCATGGGTTTATGTGTCCATCAATGACCCCTACTGACCCCCCCAAAAAAACGCTCCTGCAACTTTTTTTTAAATTATTTTTTTATATGTTGGAGGGTATTAAAGATTCGGCACAACCGAATTTAACACTCTCACTTGTTTTTAATTAAAAATGGATTTGATATTAAATTTAACTTCAATTAAACATATTAATTGATTCAATTAATGTTTTAATTGAATTATTAACTTTACTGAAAACAAAAATAAAATATACAAACGAAACCGGTTTTGTATGCATTAGTGTTAGTAGCCAATGAAAAATAAATATGCAAAAAACAAAAAAAACTTTTGAAATATTGTTTTCAGCCAACTTAGTGCTTTTCGCGCTAGATCTAGTGCTTTTTGATGTGTCAAAACGCGAAAATTTTTGGCCTAGTGCGATATTAGAAAAACGCACTAAATTGGTGCTTTTTAAATTTTCAGTTGGTGCTTTTAGTGCTTTTTAAAATAAATTTTTATAGCCTCGAAACAAAGTATATTTCGAGTGTAACGCATCGAAATATTAGTCGGAGACTTCACAAAGTATATATTTTACTGATTTATGATCGATTCAAAGACATTTTTTGAATGTCCGTCTGCATGTCTGTCTGTGAAAAGCAGTATGCAGTTCAAACTAAAAAATGGAACGAATATATTATTATGGTCAATGACCATTGGTCGTATTAAGTTCGGAAAAAATGGGCAAATCGGACTAAGGGGAAAATGTTTTCCCTTGAAGAACTAAACCAACTTCTAAAAAAACGCCATTCCTTCCCAGCAAAACTTAGATTACCAAATAAGGTATAAAATAAGGTATATGATCTCTTATTTTATACATTGCAGCATTGATGATTTTAACAGGCGATGAGACTCAAAGTAATGCATCCACATTATCACATAGAATACCAGTAAGGTATAAAATAAGTCATAAATTTATAACGAAGAATACCAGTAAGGTGTAAAATATATGATATTTTATAGGTTACGAGTAAGGTATATAATATAGCATACCAGAACGTAATATATAAGGTGTTACGAGTAGTGAAAAAGTAATTTTGTATTAAATTTACTTATGTGATTGTAAGTGAGTGTAAGTAGATATAATATGCTAGTGAGTGTGTGTCGTTAGAAATTTCTTGTCGTGAGCCCATCTCTAGTTTAAACTTATGCATTTTTTTATAAAATAATTATTTTTTATGTTATTGTAATGCATTATGCATTTAATTATAAATAATGCATTATTTTAAACTTTCAAATAATACATAATGTAACCAAGTATAAATCATCCATGATATAATGTTTAGAAATAATAAATATGAAATACATTTTTCCAATAATCATGCATTACGTAGCAAATTATTAGTAATGCATTATTTTTCACTTTAAAATAATACGTTGTGGAACAAATGTTTGGTAAGACATCCTAAAATAATGCTACAAATAAGGTATATACATTACCTGGTAATGTGTTATATAATCACTACCCATTACCAAAGTTTTGCTGGGTTGTAGGTTTTTTTTATTTTGGCTTAATATTTGAATTCTGTTCTGGGTGAAGTTCAAAGACTAAATTTGGCTTTTGAAGCGGAAAATGCAGACCATGTAAAATTGTAAAACGATTTATATTGGTTGCTCAAGATTTTAACCAACCAACTTATCAAAAATTTTGTTTGAATAAAAATATTATTTGTTTACTTTTTTATCTATTTACAAAAACAGTCCAGTGCTTTTTTACCCTTTTTTCCAAACAAATTTACGCGTTTTTACCCGTTTATAAAATTTTTGTGTGCGTTTTGCTCTCAAATAGTTGGCATCTCTGATTGTTTTGTATATTTTGGTGGTAGCAGCCAATGAATACATAAATCGCAACAAAAAAATTTAGTTTCATTGTTTTCTTTAAGGCGAATGGTCGTTGCGGATAAAGTGTTTTGCTAATAAAATGTGTACAGTTGAAACAAAAAAAATAATATGAGGCATTTGCCTTGTTGGATAAAGTGTTTTGCTAATAAAATGTGTACAGTTGAAACAAAAAAAATAATATGAGGCATTTGCCTTGTGTTTTGCACATTGAAATACAATACAATTTTTTTTTGTTTCAATTTTACTAAAGCGACAAAAATGCATGCAATAACAAGATTTAAAAAAAAATGTAATTTTACATAGTTATTGATATTTTAAAATACTGCTATAATGTTTCTATGCAAAACTATACCAACTGTTTATATGTATTTAATAAAGCAAATAAATTTCTTAATAATATAAATTCTATATTTTAGGGCATTTTTTGAAGTTTAACTTTTAAAATTAAATTGAGTTTTGGGCTTTTTTCAATTAAAAATTTTATGTGAATCAATAAATCTATATTATTGATTTTCAATTTTATATTATTTTTTTTAGTTTATTTAATTACAATTTTAATTGTTTTTCCATTTTATTTTCAATTAAAACTTTAATTGATTCAATTAACAATTTAATTAAGTTTTAAAACCATTTTCAAACAAGATGAGTAATTAATATGCGCATTTTCGTGAAAGGTCCGAAATCAATTAATTTTTTAATTGAGTCAACGAATTTCGTAATTGAAATTCATTTTTATTTTTTTCTGTGTAAATGTACAAATAGCTAAATAGAGTATCCGTGTGCATAATATAAAGTTAATCGGAGTACCTTAATCCAGTTTTGTGGCGATCTCTAAAACTTTCAGTGATATACATTTTATTTGAAAAAAAAACAAGGCACAAGAAATTCAAAATAACTACCCAATTAGAAATGTTGTTAAGACATCTCAAAGACTTTCTTATGACAATGTCAGTGTACCCACTGACTGAAAAATCTCTGACCATATAAAAAACCTCATGACACCTCCTGACTTTTTTAAGTATTTTGTCAAAATTCCTCGCCGACAAGTAAGCAGGTAGTCAATAGTGCTGACTACATTATGACATGTACATAGTTCCTCTGAGATCGTTAAAAAATTTAAAATTTATTAATCACGTCTCTTAATTTACAATACTTACTATTTTTATCTGTCCATTTCTTAAATTAATTTTTTTAAAACTTACTATTTTTATTTGCCTCACTTGGTACGCGAACTCAGAACCCTCTGTTCACTGGTCTAGCACCTTAACCCTTTAGCCAAATTTTGATAATAAGTTATTTAAAAACAAATTTAAATTAATTTATTATTTGAATTGTCCTGTTATGTAAATACATTTCGTCACCTGAATTGAAAAATGCTACAATATAAATTTTTCTTCCTCAAATATATTTTTTTTTTAAATATTAATGGGAATTTGGCTTCATCCTATTTAATTAGATTTTGTTAGAGTTATTTAAGGGTATCTTATTGTTAGTTGTTTTTAATATTATTTCTACAAAACACAAAAAATCATTTACAAAAAAAATATTGCAGGAGCCATTTACAATTAAGGTGACGATATATTCAATTTATTTTGTTTTTGACAAATTTGAAAATATGATTTCAAAATATATTTTATTACAAACAATTTTAAGTTGTGGTTGGCCTAGTTGTCTAGCAGGTTAAGTGTTGTAGATTTTTGGCCTTGGTTCAATCCCCGGTCGCGGATTTTTTTTTTTTTTTAATTTTTTTCTATTGTTTTAAGACCAATTCAATTTTGATTTTCTAATTACAAAGAAAATTAAAAGAATTTTAAAGGATTAAACAAAATAACATCGATTTTACATCGGAAAAAAAATTTAGTGATGGGTCGGATTTGCTATATGCTTTTTCTAAATTGTTGAGACAACTTATATGAAAAGTCAGTACATTAATAGAACTTGGGGAGCTCCGACAAAAATTATGACATGTCATTAAGTTGTCTTTAGTAAAATGTATTCACTTGCTGACTTCTACCTGATGAATCATTACTGACATTTGCTATGTTTTTCAATAAGTGGATTTATTTTCTGATTAATCTTATTTTGCTTAAAAAAATATTTTAACATACTAAAACAAATTTGGAATATTTTTTTCCGTAATCTACAATAAATTTGCAATTATAATCCGAAAAAATAATGAACAAATTTGGAAAATGAAAAAAGTTATAAATAAAACAAAATTAATCCAAAACGGATTTATTAAATCCTAAATTTTTTTTTTAATTTTCCAGATTTTTTTATTATTTTTTCGGATAATAATTGCTTATTTATCGTAGATTATGGAAAAAAATATTCCAAATTCGTTTTGGCATTTTAATTTATTTATTTTAAACTAAATAAGATTAATCCGAAAATAAATCCACTTATTGAAAAACACAGCAATTGTCTTAAAGACAAACACCGGTATTCATAACAAAAAAACGAGTAACTATCATCGAGCTGCTAACTTTTTTTCTCGCAATTTTCAATAAAGGAAAGGTATGTTCTTGATGAAACGCACTCGTTTTATCATTCTAATGAAGATAAAAGTGCCTAACATCGAGGGACAATCTTTCCCTTTCAGAAAATTGTGTTTCAAAAAGTTAGCAGCTCGATGATAGCCTCCCGTTTTTTGTTATGAATACCGGTGAAAATTTCTAATTGGGTAAAATATGCATTATAAACATTATTAAAACTTTTTTGTGGAGAAAACAGTAAATTTAAGGTCGAAATTTCTTAACGGGTAGTATTTAAATAATGGTTTTATGCAGGCGGCTTTCAACTTTCTTCATTGATATCTGACATCAATTTAATTCAAAATTTATAAATATTAATTATTTTATAGAATTACAATAACAATTTCTTAACATATGTATATCAAAACATTAGAGTATAAGAGATTGTATTTATATTCACCACATTCCATCTCTTTGCCAATACTTATACCAAACATGGTACTACAAAGCTACAAAATTTAAAGCAAAAATAACAAATATGCGTTTCGAAAAAAATGAGCACATTGCACAAATTAAAGGGAATAAACAATGACATACAAATCTACATGTGTAGGTACATGCCACATCATAATAATATTTGTTGTAGTATAAATATTCAGACTATATTCAGTCTCTGTAACATTTCAAAGTTTATATGTATTTTGCCAGTGAACAGACGAACAATGTGCTAATAGGACAATCTTTTTGACGTTGTCATTTTGACACAATCATTTCAAGCATCTGTTAAATGTGCGATTAAATTCCATCACTATTCAATAGTGTCAAGCTGTGAATCTCCCACAAAAGCACTTCGCAGCTAACATCAAAGGACCATAATGTTTTTCCACTTTTTTTTTGTATTTATACATATTTTTTTTGTATTATTTGCCACATAACAACACAAAAAAGGCAAAAAATAACAATGAATTTATTGTTGTTTACGTTAAAAGCCGCGTTTTTATATCGTATATCGTCAATTTTCTACCAAACTTATGTTAATCCTCTAATATCCGGTGAAATGTATAATGATTTTGAAAACTACCGTACCATACGCAAGGATAATAGAACAATTATTTTGGTTCGAAAAATCTGGCTTCATAAATGTATGTGAGTGTGTGTGTGTGTGTGAATATTTTTGTATAGGTATGTTTAATATCTGTGGCGTTTGTTGATGTTGTGATAAACCACACGGCATGTGTATGAGTTTTTTTTTTTAATGTGTAGGTAAATTCCAAAGCCAATTTCACTATTCGGAAGTTTGATTGATGCGTGCTTTCTCGTTTGCTTAAATCTACTTACACCCAAAATAATAACTCTGTCAAAAATGCTTTCAAATGACTTTTAATTAAAATCAAATAACAATTAGCAGATTTGTTGTGTTCAATTTTAATTATAACAGATTTCAAAAGTCCACATGCATAAGATTTTCATATCCTACACCACTGTATTATTAAGGGTACAATGAGTTTGTGAGTTTGTAGATGTTGGTAAAAAGCCAAAATAAAAAATAATTAATAAGTACACTCTAATCAAAATTTGTTGAAATTTTTCCCAATTTATAGTATCCTATAGGAAACTGGACTCCTACTATAAATAGGGTAAATTTACTCTGCATGTGTATTTCGAATAGCAGTGGTTAATTTAAATAAAATAGAGGTGAATAAAAAATAGCAAGAAAACAAAAAACAAGTAATAGTGTTAAATTCGGCTGTGCCGAATCTTTTATACCCTCCAACATGCCAAAAAAATGCAGGGGCTTTTTTTTTTTGGGGGGGGGGGGGTGATTGGGGCGGGTACAAATTTGCTCTCAAATATGTGTTTAAAATTTCATTCTTATGCTTTTTGCACTAAAGAAATTCTACGCCCATAAAAGGGGGGCGGACAAAAAAAAAACGACATTTTCTAAATCTTAGGGTCCAAATGCAGGACTTTGAACTTCTATCATGTAAAAAAATTATTTTTTTTATAGGTTGGTTTAGTTCTTTAAAGGGGAACTTTTTAAACCTGCCTAGGAGCATAAGACATATTCGTGCCAAACTTGAGGAGTCTAGCTCTTTTATTTTGGACTGTATCGTGTTAACTACAGACGGACTGACTGACGGACGGACGGACAGATATCGCCAGAATGTCTTAGAGTCGATCACTGATCAATAATATATATACTTTATGGGGTCCCCGACCGATATTTCGATGCGTTACACACGGAATGACAAAGTGAGTATACCCCCATACTGTAGTTGGAGGGTATAAAAAAAGTTAAATTCGACTTGCCGAATGTATTGATACCCTCCACAATTAGGGTTACCAGATTTGAAATATGGAATAACACACTCAAAGAATTATGTAGGTAAATTCCAGTGAATATTCACTTAAAACAAATGAAATTTTATTTAAAAACCATTCCACTGTTTTTTCATTTAAAATAAAAACACATTACAGTCAATTTTAAATGTTAATTTAATGACTAACCAAAACATTAAAAAACTAGTGAATATTCAGTTATTTTGTATTGAAAAACAGTAAAACTATAGAAGAAATATTTTACTGCCGAAATTAAATGTAACAGAAAATTCGTTTTTAATACAGTAAATTATTTTTTTTAAACTACAGAAACAGTAAAAAAATTAAATCCTTTATAAAATAAGTGATTTTTCTTTTAAAATTACTTTACTGATTACTTTTTAAAATAACCTACAAACAGTTAATGACATAATTTTCTTAGTGCAGTACATTTGGTCTCAAAAAACAGTACATTGCAAATAAAAACAGTACTTTTTTTAAGTCTTATTTTATATCAAACTACAAAAACTTAGCCCTTTTACCTTTTCAAACAGATCTCAGCCAAAACGAGCATAAAAGGTTAGTGTCCGATAGAGATGAGCGATATTTTAATACCGGTGATTTAATCACCGTGATTGAAAAATAACTGGTAACCGTAGTGATTGTTAAAGAACGGTTACTTTAAATATCGTTCTTTGAATTTGTTACACACTAAAGTTTATTATTTTTCAATGTATGCAGCGATTCATTATATTTTCAGTTACTGCGAAAAACTCGTTCATTCTCACGAAACTCTATTGTCTCTTTCTTTCATGTTAACATTGCCATCATTTAACTAATTGTATTGTCTGCTTGATATTTGAAGAAGTTCTTTTCATATTGTTTGTAAAAGCCATTTGGGATTCCCCGTAAAAAATTGTGCATAATATAAACAAAAGATTATTAATATCTTTGCAATGACTTCTAATTTAATGAAAAAGAAAACTAGCGAAATATGGCAGTTTTTTTGTCCTGTTGATGATTTTTATGCAAAATGCAATATTTGTCAAAATAAAATATCGTATAAGACAACAATTTCTAATCTAAGAAAGCACATGAACACTAAACATCCAACTGTGTCTTTGCCAGCAGGTCGTAAAAAAAATGTAAATATATTTAATATAAATATTTGTATGCAAAAAAGTTAAAATTAAATAAAATCTGTTTTTATATGTAGGTAGAACTTTCTGATAGCGTTATAGATGAGTTTTTAGAAATTGTAACCTTGCCGTTGTCCCCTTCTTCGTCCCAAAATACGATTGTAGGCACCACAGCAAACATCGGAGGCAGAAGCCCGAAATCAACAGATGTAATACAAAGCACTTTCGTAGGAAGTAGCCAAAGACCAACTGATACATTACAAAGAGCATCAGTAGAAGAAACTCGAGCTCAAGCTGCAAAACAAGGCTCAGCCAAATCGTTACGTCAATCCAAAGTGTCAACATTGTTTGGAAATCAAAAAATAGGAAAAAAAGCTGCTGATCAAATTGATAAAAAATTGCAACTCCTATTTATTTCGGATTTTCAACCATTCAGTATTGTTGAGGACTCCGGATTTAAGGCATTTGTTACTGCGTTAAACCCAGCGTATCAGTTACCAAGTAGACACTCGATTTCCAAAACAACTATTCCGGCGTTGTTTGAAGAATGCCTTTACAAAATAAAAGATATTGTAAAGCAGGGAGTGAAATTTTGCATCACAACTGATTGCTGGACGTCAAGAAATACAGTCAGTTATATTGCCGTAACAGCACATTTTTTAAACAGTAATTTTGAGCTCTATACTGTATTGCTTGAATGTTGTTCAACTGATTTTTCGCACACTTCCCAAAATTTAGCACTGGAGTTAAAGAATGTAGCAGAGAGTTGGGGGATTCAGGACAAAATTTTACTAGCGGTATCAGACAACGCTGCTAATATTAAAAATGCCATATCTGTAAAATTGAATTGGACGCATTTTGGATGTTTCGCACACACTTTTAACCTTATCGTTAAAGATGCACTAAAAAATGAGGAAATTTTAAATATTATAAATAAAATAAAACATATTGTTTCACATTTTAAAAGAAGCTACCATTCCAATGAAAAATTAATGGCATACCAACGGAATGCAGGTAATGTTCCTTTAAAATTACTCCAAGATGTAGAAACAAGATGGAATTCCACATTCTACATGCTTTAAAGATTTGCACAACTTGAGGATGCAGTTAAAAGCACAATTGCTTTAATTGATAAGGATTTACCATCTTTATCGCAAAGAGAATGGATCATTATAAAAAAATTGTGCATTATACTTAAACCTTTCGAGGATGCAACTAAAAATGTTAGTGGGGAATCATACTGCTCTGCATCGTTAGTTATTCCTATCGTAAATGGTTTAGTTAACGTTTACTCAAGCCTTGAAACAAGTGAATATCCGAATGAAATTATTGCAGTTATTTCAAAAATTCAGACTGGCTTGAAGAATCGGCTAGGTGACGTTGAAACGAGCAACATATTAGCAATATCTACCTTTATGGATCCAAGGTTTAAAAACTTAGCGTTTTGTGATCCTGATAAAGCAGAACATATAAAAGATATTGTTACCTCTTTAATCTCATCACTTTACAGCTCCCAATTAGATCCGACAACACATGTTGAGGAAAACACCGAATGCGATACTCCAAAAGAGCTCTCCATATGGAACTCTTTTGATTCATATGTTTCTCAAAACAGACCTAGGGGAACAACAACATCACGAGCAATAATCGAAGTGCAAATGTATTTAGAAGACGATGTTATCTCAAGAAAGTCTGACCCATTGGAATGGTGGCGAAATAATAAATTCAAATATCCGAAGCTTTCACTTCTTGCTCAGGAAAAACTATGTGCTTTGGCATCTTCGGTACCCTGTGAGAGGCTATTTTCAAAAGCTGGCCAAGTGTTGAATGAGCGACGAACACGTCTAAACGATAAAAAAACCAAAATGCTGCTTTTTCTAAATGCAAATTATAAATATGTAGCCTAAAAAATTAATGTAAATATATGTACATATGTATTTATTTTCACAATTATTTTTCTCCTATTCTTTTATTTCGGTTTGTATAAATTTCTCAGAAATAATTAAAATGGACTTAAATAGAACTTAATGAAATATATGAATATGAATTCTGAAAAAACAAACAATACTTAATACTAATATTTTTTATTTTGAGAAAACAAAATAACAGGAAACCATTATACCTTTTTTTGCATAACATTAAAAAACCGTGATCACGGTAACTGTTTAAAAGAACGGTGATTTATAAATCACGGTAACTGAGAACGCCGTTCTTCAAAAATCACTATATTGCTCATCTCTAGTGTCCGACCGAATATTCGGCTTCGGCTTCGGCCAAAAAGCACTATTCGGCCACTATTCGGCTTCGGCCACAATTTGCGCCGAATAGGCCGAATAGCGAATAATTGTATAATATTTGTGCTCACGTGTTGAAAACCCAGCAAAACTTTGGTAATGGGTGGTGATTATATAACACATTACCAGGTAATGTATATATCTTATTTGTAGCATTATTTTATGATGTCTTACCAAACATTTGTTCCACAACGTATTATTTTAAAGTGAAAAATAATGAATTACTAATAATTTGCTACGTAATGCATGATTATTGGAAAAAATGTATTTCATATTTATTATTTCTAAACATTAAATCATGGATGACTTATATTTGGTTACATTATGTATTATTTCAAAGTTTGAAATAATGCATTATTTATAATTGAATACATAATGCATTACAATAACATAAAAAATAAATATGTTATAAAAAAATGCATAAGTTTAAACTAGAGATGGATTCACGACAGAAATTTGTTAATGACACACACTCACCCAGGAGTATATTTTATCTCGCTTACAATCACGTGAGTAAATTTAATACAAAATTACTTTTTCACTACTCGTAACACCTTATATATTACGTTCTGGTATGCTATATTATATACCTTACTCGTAACCTATAAAATATCATATATTTTACACCTTACTCGTATTCTTTGTTATAAATTTATGACTTATTTTATACCTTACTGGTATTCTTTGTGATAATGTATATGCATTACTTTTAGTCTCATCGCCTGTTAAAATCATCAATGCTGCAATGTATAAAATAAGAGATCTTATACCTTATTTTATACCTTATATGGTAAGGTAAGTTTTGCTGGGAAACACACTAAACTAACTTTGAATCACATTAGTAAGCCACAAAAAAATTTTACTAAGTGTTTTTGCAACTAAAAACATTTTTTTTTTAATATTCGGCTTCGGCTTCGGTTTGGCCGAATAGTGAAAATTTGGCCGAATATTCGGCTTCGGCTTCGGCTTCGGCCAAAAAAGGTGTATTCGGTCGGACACTATAAAAGGTTGTTAAAGGAACGGTGGAACATTTTTGGTAAACCGTCTCAAATTTATTCTATTTTTTTTTCAGTGTTGAAAAAAATTGCGATTGACTTTTTGATTGCCGCGATATCTTAGTTGCCGCGATATCTTACTTGAAAAGCTTTTGTAGTCTATGCTTTCGCTTAACTAAAACACCGATCTTCTTATCAAAAACATATGAAAAAATCCATAAAACAGTGTTTTAATTAAAACACGACTTAAAAAAGCAAACGCGAAAACGGTATTATTGCACTCAAACAAGGGCCTAACTAAATTTTGGGAAAATGTTTTTTTTTCACAATTTAGTAAAATTTAAAAAAAAATTTGAAATTTTTTGACATAATTTGCAACCAATTAGTTCATCATATTTATCTTCTAAGAATTGATTTTTAAGATTTAATTTAAGGATTTTTTTTTTTCAAAAAATGTTTCAAAAATTTCAATAACTAAGCCAGAAAGAGCAAAAAAGTGTTCATTTTCGATTCTAAACATCTCTAAAGAATCTTCGGTCCTCTTTCAATGTATGGTCGGTCCTCTTTCAATATTGCCGAAACAAAAAAAATGCCAAATACATTTTTGTAGTTCTTTACACGACCGTCTTAATCCCTCCGTGTAATAGTTTTTTAGTTATCCCGTTAAAATTTTTTTAGTTATCCCGTTAAGACACTTTTGGGCCCTTAAATTCCCGTATCCTAAAAACTAAGCAAGGTAGAGCGAAAAGGGCAAAGATGTTGAATTACAATCTATGACGATCCTTAATAGACCCAATGGGACTGGGCCTAAGGTGATCTGGACCCATGGGTTCCGAACCTAATGGGGTCTGCCCGCAATCGGAACTTTAAATGAGATGTACTCAATAAAATAAATTTTTTCCCATTTTCTAGTTTTTTCTTTTTCTTATTTTCCAGAAAAATTTAGATAAAAAGAAGGAAAACATGGCAATGGAGCTAAATCATTATTGAATTTAGTTAAGTTTTCCACTTTTTAAAAAATTTTTGAGTGTGGTATAAAATTAAATTGCATTTATCTCCTTTTTAAAAATTGAATTAAAACTTTGTCAAATATGAAACATTTTTCGAAAAATGTTACATTTTGGTGATGAGTATAAAAAAACAGTACAAAAACAGTACACGCATTAAAAAACAGTACTTTTGCGTACTGTTTTAGGTGCTGTGCATAAAACAGTACTTTTTATAAAAAACAGTACATGTACTGTTTAAAACAGTACGAATGGCAACCCTATCCACAATGCACAGAGGGACACAGAAAGCATTTTCCGGCCAAAAGTCACTTTTTGCCATTCGCAAAAAATTTTAATGTCGGCATGTTGAGCACACTTGGAAGTAGTTCCTCTAAAATTTTTATAATATTCCGATTACACCTGCTCAAGCTGCATATCCCAAAAGTCTAAAAATCTATTTGAAAATAGAAACATTGTAAAGTTGAACTTTTGAAATTTAAAGACTTTTGGATGTGGAAATATTTATATTTTTTTTTTTGTGGAATCTAAGATAATGCCATAAGCATTATTGTGAAAAAACTGCGAAATAAAAATACTAGAAAATTTAAAGTTACGAGGCTGTTAAATTTTTTTTTTTGCTTTTTTTTCATCACTTACCTTACGCCGAATGCAGATTGAGACAAAACGCAAATGATATGATACCTTTTGCAACACCAGTATAAAGATTGGAATAAAAACTATCAAAAAAAGTGGCATGCGATCTTAAAGTTCCAAATTTTGCAATAAGGATGATGGGCTTAATGCATGAGGTTTGTGCATTAAGCCTTGACTTGTTTCGTGAATTTTTCAGACTTTTTGTATGCACAATTTCTTAGATTTTCAGACTTTTCAAACATGTCTCAGAAAGTGTTTAAAAATCTTAGACTTTTTCTAAGAAAAACTGTCTCAGAAAACTGTTTTTTTTTCTACAGAAAATGTTCTCAAAATCTAGAAAATTATCTCCAAACAATAAAAAATGCAGTAAAGTCTTTAATTTGTTTAATGTCTAGACATGTCTGGTACTTTCTATAGAATAGTTTTTCGAAACCGGAGTTTTGAAATCTTAATAGAACTTTTTGGTAGAAAAATAGGATAGAAAAAAATATTTCATAACCTAAGAAGTTTTCGAGGGGGAAAAAGTCACTAAACCGGAGAATTTTTCTATACGAAGAAATTTTCTAAATATAGGAAGTTTTTTGTGGTAAATTTGCCGAAATATCTAAGAATTTTCTATAAAAAAAGTGTATTAGAATCGCATTTTTGATTTTTTATATGGAAAATATTTTTAAAATTCTAAAAGCTTTCGTGTAGCAAAAACTGTAAAAGTTAACAATTTTTTTAGTTAAGTCGAGTTAACTGGCTTTTTAGCAAATTTTTAGTTAAAATTAGTGTTTTAACTAGAGATGCGCACCAATCACGTGAATCACGCGTGAATCACGTGATTCGTGAGTAATTTTATTTTCTACTCACGTGAGCGTGCGTGATCGTGAGTAACAAAAAAAGTTCGTGCGTGATCGTGCGTGAGTAAAATTGCTGCGTGATTTTTTCGTGATTTTAATTTTTTCTCCGTTTTTTTGGTTACGTTTTTTTTTATTTTTTCAAGTTCTTTCAAATAAGTTAATAAATTTAAATTTAATAACTTTTTAAGCAATTTTAAAAAAATTTCGCTCCACTGTTCGAATTGACTTAAAATTTGCCATAGCATATTTCATATTTGGATTTTCAAAATTCAGTGTAGTTTTCGAATTATCGCTGGTCTAAGTTCGGCTGATTTAGCAAAAGTGAGAAAAATACAACCTGTATAAGGAATATGATCTTATCCCTGTTAAATTTTTTAAAACATTTCAAAAATATAAAAAAACCAATTTTCTAATGGAAAATTATGGGAACCTCGTACTCAAACCAGAATAAAAAGTTTTTGCATTTTTGATACTTGTCTTTAAATAATCCTTTTGCATTTAAAATAATTTCCAAAAAGCACAAGACTTAAGCTCTCATAATGCAGGCGCGGATCCAGGGGGGGGGAGAATGGGATTTCTCCCCCCCAAAATGATTTAAAAAAAAAAAAAAAAAAAAAAAAAAAGAAAGAAAGAAAAGAAAGGAAAGGAAAGGAAAAAAGAAAGGGAAAGGAACAAACATAGAAAGAATATGGCCTGGATGTAAAAAAATCCTTAGGAGAGGTATATGTTTGCTGATGATTTATAGCACACATAGCCTCACGCAATAAAATATTTTACCAAGCGCTTGGGAGGAATCACATTAAACAAATTTTTTGCGTATATTATGCGAGAACTAATAATATTTTACAAAGCGCTTGCATAATTATACCTAACTTTGCAAGAAATTTCCCATGAGCTTGCATAGTTTTACTAACTTTAAGATAAAACAAGCAAACGCTTGGTAAAATGTTATAAGTTTTTTCATAATATACGAAAAAATATTGTTTAACGTGAGTCCTCCCAAGCGCTTGGCAAAATATTTTTTTGCGTGCTCTATAAAATGTTTCAGAATTAAAGAAATTGCGTATGACAATGACAATCAAGTCGTGGGAATTTTCTAACCGAATAACTATCCTTATCATTTTCTAAGGAAATAGTATTGTCTGAAATGTTTTTTATAGACAAATGGCTCAGAATTCCTGAGTTTCCTGAAACATTCTGATACTTACTTATTTGTCTCTGAATTTAAGATTTTTTTTTATTTAAAAAGTATATCAAATTTTAGGAAAAAACTCTTTTCTATAGAAAAAATCCCTCAGAAACTGGAAATTTTCCTTAGAAAAAACGTTTCAGAATCTAACAAGAATTTTTTTGCAAAAAAATTTCTCAAAAGTAGATAACATTTCTACAGGACAGACGTTTCAGAATCTGAGTTCTTCTATGGGGAAATATATTTTTTTTATGGTAAATTGTTTAAGTATAGGAGAATTTCTCTTTCTGAAAAATCTTTTTGTATAGGAAAAGTTTATCAAAATCCTTGATTTTTTATCGGGAAAATGTTTTAGAGCTTTTTTATAGAGAACTATATCAGAACCTGAGATTTTTTAGTACGAAATATCTCTAAGAATCAGATTTTTTTCCGTTGAAAGATTCTAAGAATTTTTCTATAGGAAATGTGTCTCTAAATATTTAAATTTTTCGTTTAAAAAAATTTTCAGAATCTTAGAAAACATTAGAAGACACTTTAACCGTAAATTTTTTTTATTGAAAAATGCTATAAACTTTAAGTTCTTATTTTAAGAAAAGTGTTTTTTCATAAAATTCTTTGGAAACTGATCATTTTCTTTTACAATATATGTTTCAGGGTCTAGGAATTTTTGAATACGAAAAAGTTTTTAGAATCTCAGAATAACTTGAAAATATAAAAATTATTAATTATCAGACCTTGGAAAATTTTTTATAGAAAGAAATGTCTCAGAATCTCAGATTATTTCTATAGAAAAAAGTTTAAAAACCTGAGACAGTTTCTAAAAGAAAATATTGAATCTGTGAGTTTTTCTACAGAAAATACGATCTGAGAATTAAAAAAAAAATTACATCAAAGGGTTTAAAATCCTAACATTTTTCTAAAGAAAAATATCTCAGAAATGGATTATGTTTTAATATGAAAAACATTTTAGAATATAAAAGTTTTTCTGAAGTAAAAATGTCTTAACATCTGAGAAATTTTTTGAAGGAAATATGTTTAAGAGTGTGATACTTCATTAAATTTTTTTTCGTAATATTGGACTTTTAGTATAATTTTTTAAATAAGAATTTTTATATAAGCTAACTTTAATGACTGTAAAGTCATAATATTAATATTTTCCCATACAAACCTACCACAAAGTTCAAAAATACCCAATTCTCGAGAGCATTTCTTAAAATTTGGAAATACAGTCTAATATTTTTGATTTTTTTTTGTTTGTTTAAAAAATATTGATGTTATTACTGTTCATTAAACAGTGTTCAAGCATAAAAATTGGCCTATGACAGTCACAGTCAGTCGTAATTGTGACTATAAACTGTCTTATTTATGAAGAAAATCGGTCAGTTAGGGTTACCTTGTGAAAAAAATTTTTGAGTAAAAAAAGTTTCACCAAATTCAAAAGCTGGATCCTTTATTGTTAAGTTTTTAGGTATTTTTCTGCACACATTTGGAAAAAAACTTTTTTTTTGTTTTTGTCTTAGTTATACAGTATTGTAAATATTAAAAAAAATTCACAAAACACCCCCCCCCCCCAACTACCAACCAAACTTTATTGCTTTACGAAATTTTTTTGTTAAAAAAAAAAATCTCCCCCCCCAAATGAAATTCCTGGATCCGCGCCTGCTCTCATATGAGCCAAGAATTGTGAAAATCGGAAAATTGGTTAAAAAGTTAGAACATGTTTTATGTGATGATATGTTTTTCTAATTTTGCAAAAAAAAAAGTCGAGCTTTGACTTGCCATAAAACGATCAGTAAACCGAATTTAAAAAACGATAGAAGTTACATTTTCATAGGTATGTTGGCTATGTATGTGACAATTTTCAATTAAATCTGAAGAAACCATTCCCAAAAACGACTAAAATTGGCTCTTAATATTTTAGAATTGCCCTTCTATAATTAAAAAAAAACATTTTGTAAATTTAAATAAATGTTAAAAAAATAAAAAATATGGAATAAAGTTTTTTTTTATTTTATTTTAATTCGTGAGTATTTCGTGAACGTGATTACATCGTGAGCGTGATTAAAATTGTTTTCTACTCACGTGAGCGTGAGTAAAACAAAAAATTTCGTGCGTGATCGTGCGTGATTAAATTTTTTTTTTCGTGAGTGTGCGTGGTCGTGATTGAAAAGTTCCTCACGATCCCATCTCTAGTTTTAACTACACTCAAAAAAAAAAATATTGTAAAACTAGCAAAAAAAATGGTTAAAATTAGCAAAAAAAACTGTACGTTGCAAAAATTTTGGTAATATTAGCAAAACCATTTTGCTAATCAAAAAATTAGGAAAAAAAAATGGTAAAATTACAAGAATACCATTTTATTTTTGTAAAAAATCAACCTTGTAAAATTATCAAAAAATATGGTAAAATTACCAAAAAAAAATGGTAAAATTGAAATAGATAAAAAAAATTGTAATTTGGTAAAAAAAACTGTTTTATTTAGTAATTTTTTTTTCTCTGATTAGTAGTTGATTTAAAATTTGGTGAATATACTAAAAAAATTTTAGCCTGGTTTTGAGCACCACGTTCTTTAAATGTAGAAATAGCAGCATCAACAATTACTTCAGTTGTTGGATGGTTTCTTCGGCTTGATGGCATCTTCGTTTGCCTTCTTCTCGGCAGCTGTAGTTTCAGTAACTGGACAACATCAAAATCCAAAACGATTTTTTTTTTTTCACTTAAACACTTTAAACAAAAAACTTAAAGAACAACACTTCACTTTTTTTATTTTTTGCTTCATTTTTTTAGCTTAAGTAGAACAAATGAGAATTGCGTAGTAGTCTACACAAGAAATTTCTTACATTTTCACGTAAAATTTGTAAAAAATTAACAAATTTTTTTTCGAATTTTTAATTTTTTTCACATGTATTTAAAAAAAAATAAAAAAAAACTTTTGGATATTGAAGAATAGATATTTAAGAATGTGTTAAAATTTTAAAAAATTAATTTTTCTAAATTATCAACTTTTTATTAACAATTTAGGTGGCAAATTTTAAAAAAATTTCATATAAAATTAGCAAAAAATATGGTAAAATTAGCAAAAAATATGGTAAAAAATACTAAAAATTGTGTAGCCTATTTTTGAGCGCCACGTTCAAACTAATAGCATCATCAACCATTATTTCAGTTGATGGATGGCTACTTTACTATGGTGTTGAGTCATCTTTTACCTTCTTCTCGGCAGCTGGACTTTCAACAGCAGCAGAATCTGCAATGATTTTTTTTCACACTAGAACACCTTAACTTCACACTTCTTAAAACTAAGAAAAAATAAAAATAAAAAGTATTACAATTTCTTTAAGGAAAATACTAATATTTTTGCTAAAATTATAGTAAAATAAAAAAAAAAACTAGCAACAAAATATAGTAAAAGTAACAAAAAATTTTTGTATTTTACCAATAGTAAATTGCCAAAAAAATCTGTAAAAGTTAAATTTTTACAATTTTTTTTGCTAAAGTTTGGTTGAAGTAAATTACAACACCTTTTACTAATATTTTGACTAAGTTATTTTTTTGAGTGTACTGTTTTTAGTTAAGTTCAATTTACAAAAATACTAGTTTAAAAAAAAATTTGAATTAATTTCACTACTCAACACTGGTTTTAAATAGATATTTTAACTACATTTTCTAAAGTATTTTTGCCTCCTAAACACGAATCTGTCATCAAAAAAGTCGTATCAATCGCCGTCTCGAGATATAGGCATTTTCATTATTTGTGGACAAATCCACAAAAAACAAATATGTTTTTTTTATTCGAATTCCCAATAAAATTACCTAACTTTCCATCAGGACATTATAAGGAAGTTCAAAATATAATTTTTTTGGTTATAAGTATCCGAATTTAACAAGAAACTTTCTGTTAAAAGCAGATATGTACACTCAAAATAATTACTCTGTTAAATACTCTTTATAATGACTGTAATCTCAATTCGACAGATATTCGACAAAGTTATCTGCTGAAATACAGATTTTAAGAAAATACTTTGCATTTTCTTGTGAGCGAAAAACAAATTTTTATCTGTAATTTAACTTTTTACTTTGTAGTCTTTATTGTACATATAACACTGTAAGACAAATTTCAACTTTTTTTTTAACACCAGAACGAGACCTTATACACTTGAAAGTAGAGCCCCTCTGGAGTAAAACTGCATTTCCAGTTTTTCATTCGGTGATCATTTGTCCATTTTGGAGGACTTTAAAGTTTTGAAGGACATTTAAAGTAAAAAAAAAAAATATTTCTACTTATCCTACGATACTGAGATAAAAAGCAAATGAAAGAGGAAAGCTTCCTCAATTTTTTAAACATGTCCGTTTTGTCATATCAGGTTTAAAGGATATCAATAAGGTCCTTTCAAAACTTTGTCCTTTAATATCCTTTAAAATTTCCAGCCATTTCTTCCGGAAAAAATATATGTTAAGGACATTGATATGCACTAACACATTGTTAAATTTCATCCTTCTCACGTTGCTAGTTTAGTGTAAAAAAAAAATAAGTTTTTATATATACTTAACTGAAAATATATTTTTTTATTTACACATAGCCTCCCAAATATTAACCAATTTTCTTGGAAAAAAAATCTAACACATGAATAAATGGATATA
This sequence comes from Pegoplata infirma, assembly GCA_963921195.1. Lineage (NCBI taxonomy): Eukaryota > Metazoa > Arthropoda > Insecta > Diptera > Anthomyiidae > Pegoplata > Pegoplata infirma. The sequence continues at coordinate 122,111,253 of OY992536.1, read as the reverse complement.
CATGTGAAACTGGACCCTCCGTGGAGTAAAAGTACGTTAACAGTTTTTTATTTGGTGATCCGGTCTCATTTTAAAAGGAAGTTTTTCGGCTCAGCCTCTATTTTTAGCGTGATATAGGCATAACAAAAAGCAATTCCGAAATTTTGGCTTCCCGTCTTCAACAATAGAGGCTGGTTTCTAAAAATTTTTGTGTAACTTCTTCCCGAAAGCGCTCAAAACAAATGTCTTTTGATGAATGTTTTAAGCTTGATGATCAAACTGGGATAACATATGCTGTAGATTAGAGTGTCCCTTATTTTGGAAATGTTGGAAATGTTGAGACGGTACCCCCTCATTTTTTTCCTTTTGACTAAAAAATAACTCAGGAAAAATTTTACGCCCCTACGACCACGCCTTCCCTACGCGACGGGGCCGTAAAGAGCGGGGCCTTAAAAATCATTTTTCCATACAAAGCAAAAAAATTTTTTTTTTTGATTTTAAATTTTTTTGTTATTAATTATAATATTGCTTGGTTAGCTTATTCACGACAAAAAATTTTATTTTGGTGGGATAAGGCTTTCAGTTCTAAAAAAATATTATTCCTATCTGTGACATCTTTATCGTGATCTAAAAAGGGTAAAAAATGCATTTTTGATGTTTTTCGATACACGATCAAGATGTCACAGATATGAATAATATTTTTTTATGAATATATATCATTAAAAGCAACATTACAACTAAAACCGTTGCTTGTCAAAACTAAAAAAAAAAAATTTTAAAAAATTTTTACTGAAGGACCCCAAAAGCTCTAAATTTTTTTTTTCGAAAAATTTTTTAGAACTGAAAGCCTTATCCCACCAAATTCAAATTTTTTGTCGTGAATAAGCTAACCAAGTAATATTATAATTAATAACAAAAAAAAATTAAATAAAAAAAAATTTTTTTTGCTTTGTATGGAAAAATGATTTTTAAGGCCCCGCTCTTTACGGCCCCGTCGCGTAGGGAAGGCGTGGTCGTAGGGGCGTAAAATTTTTCCTGAGTTATTTTTTAGTCAAAAGGAAAAAAAATGAGGGGGTACCGTCTCAACATTTCCAACATTTCCAAAATAAGGGACACTCTACTGTAGATATTGAACAACTTTTTGAATTAATCGAATTTTATATGTCATTTGTAACTTAAAAGTCTATTTAAAAGGAGACCGGATCACCGAATAAAAAACTGTGAACGTACTTTTACTCCATGGAGGGTCCAGTTTCACATGTATATCCATTTATTCATGTGTTAGATTTTTTTTCCAAGAAAATGGGTTAATATTTGGGAGGCTATGTGTAAATAAAAAATATATTTTCAGTTATACTTATATAAAAACTTATTTTTTTTTTACACTAAACTAACAAAGTGAGAAGGATGAAATTTAACAATGTGTTAGTGCATATCAATGTCCTTAACATATATTTTTGCCGGAAGAAATGGCTGGAAATTCTAAAGGATATTAAAGGACAAAATTTTGAAAGGACCTTATTGACATCCTTTTAACCTGATATGACAAAACGGACGTGTTTAAAAATTTGAGAAGACTTTCCTCTTTCATTTTCTTTTTATCTCAGCATCGTAGGATAAGTAGAAATATTTTTTTTTTTTTTTGTACTTTAAATGTCCTTGAAAACTTTAAAGTCCTCTAAAAAGGACAAATGATCACCGAATGAAAAACTGTAAATGCAGTTTTACTCCAGAGGAGCTCTACTTTCAAGTGTATATGGTCTCGTTCTGGTGTTAAAAGTAGTGTTGTACGGTGTAATAAACATAGATTTTTGTTAAAATACAGATTTTAGAAAAATATTTTGTTTATTTTCTCGTAACTAAAATACTTAATTTCATCTGTAATTTTACTTATTGCTCTGTAATGCAGTTTTCAAAAATAACAAAAATCCATAAAAATTGGTAGGAAAAAATGTATGAAAAAAATATGCAGATTTGGTTTAGAATTTTGATTTCTTTTGCAAATATTTCTGGATATACTCTATGGATTTTGGATTTTAACCCCAGGTTTTCTTTATTGGAGTACCTCCTTTACATATTTGCTTTAAAGAGGACGTTTCTTGGAAAATTCATATACTTATAAGGACATAACCAAAAAAAGGGCATTTTGAACTTCCTTTTAATGTCCTGATGTTATCCTTGATCGTGTCTAGTCCGAATTTCTTTCAAATATTAGGTAATTTTATTGGGAATTAACTTTAACATGGTTAATGGTTAACTTTAACATACACTTTTCCAATATTAAAAAATTTGTCTGTTTTGAGGGCTTGGTCCATAAAAAATTAAAATGACTTTATCTCGAGAAGGCAATTTGATACAACTTTTCTGATAACAGATTCGTATTTAGGATGACAAAATTTTTTAGAAATTGTTCTTTAGAATTCTGTGCAAAAAAAAGTTAATTTTTCTAGTGTAGTGTTTTTTTCTGGTCTTAAAATTGTGGTAACGAGTTTTTACTAATTAATTTGCTGATTTTGCGTAACATATTTGTTAAGTGAAACGAATGATGACTTTTTAAAACAGAAAAATTAGTTAATATAGCAGAATCCCGCTTTCCCGGGAAATGAAAAGTCCGGGAAAAGAAAAACACTAGTTGACATGTACTACACTGAAATTTTTTTTTACCATTTTTAAAGCATGTTGAACTTAATTTAAAAAAGAAGGGTATGCGAGGGCTCCAAAGATATTAATTCTCTTTTCAAGTATATTTTTTCCTAAAACATAGTAATGCATTTACTTGAATATATCTTAAAAGTAAGTAAAATTGTACTTATTATAAGTTTAATTGTTTTTATCTAGAGGAAAAATATTTTTTTAAAATAAATAAAAATTTCCTTAAACTCACGGATTCTGTGGACGCTATGGAGTCCTGTGGACGCTATGGAGTCCCAATGTGAGGACCCTACGGGCCCCCAATATATGGGGTCCGTCCATGAGTATGTGCGTACACTATTATAGGGTCACTATTGATTTTGATCCAAAATTTTGGTCAGAATCGCTCTATCTTGCTTAGTTTTCGAGATATGGGAATGGGGTCTTGAGAAATTTGAACATGAAATAACTCGAAAACTATAACTCGGAGAGCTCTAGGGTATTCGGCAGTCATATTCTACAAGTTAAGGACTACAAAAATGCCTTTAGAAATTTTTCCGTTTCTGCAGTATTTGCAGAGTTATAGGCACTTAAAAATTCCGCGAAAATCGAAATATGGATTTAAAGTTAGGGTCTCCAGATGGGGCCCTCAGATGGAGTCCCCAAAATACCTAAAGTATCTTTTCCTTAAGTTAAGTAAATTCTTTCTTAAACTGAAGAAGATATGGATTCAAATAAAGTCAACGAAATCAATAAAATAAAGATTACTTTTTTCTTAAATTAATACAAAAATTGATTAAATTAAAGAAAATGCATTTTGGAATTAAAGATTAGTAATTATTTGATTTAAGGTCTTGAAAATGTCTATACTATTTTTAAGTAAGTTACGTACTTATTTATTTTGTTTGCACACAATTTAAATTTTTTTCTTTTAAGTAAAACAAAATTTTTTAATAAATCCTTTTTTTCTTAAATGCAATCAATTCGCCATAAATGTAAAGAATATTTAACTTAAGTTAAAAAAACACATTAAGGAAAACTCTTGTGCTTTTTTAAGTATTTGCATATACTATCTTCAAGTTTATTTTCTTTGTTTTAAATAAAATTCAAAAAAAATTTGTTTACTTAAATTAATAACAGCATTTATTTAATTTCAGTATAGTTATTTTTTTCGGTGTAGGTTCTCAGTTTTAACAGACTTTAATTTTTAAGTGTACTTATGTGTATAAATTGGAGTTGTTTAAAAATTACATAAAATTGTAGATCGGGAACACCACAACTCTATTAATACCTTTATACATATATAAAAATAGATTCTGAGCAAACAATTTTTACCATTTTTGATTTATAGTATAAGTTTTAACTAAAATCCCTCAGACTAAAACTTTTATCTTTAAAAATGAATTTGATTGATTTGGGATTTTTTAATTAATTTAAGCAAACAAATTTTTTTGAATTTACTTCAACTTATCTTAATATAAGGTGGTTTTACTTAAAACAAAGAAAATAAACTTGAATATAGTACATGCAAATACTTAAAAAAGCACAAGAGTTTTCCTTAATTTGTTTTTTTAAATTAAGTTAAATATTCTTTACGTTTATGGCGAATTGATTGCATTTAAGAAAAAGAGGGTTTAATAAAAAATTTGGTTTTAATTAAAAGACAAAATTTAAATTGTGTGCAAAAAAAATAAATAAGTACGTAACTGACTTAAAAATAGTATACACATTTTCAAGACCTTGAATCAAATAAGTCTAATCTTTAATTCCAAAACGCATTTTCTTTAATTAAATAAATTTTTGTTTTAATTTAAGAAAAAAGTAATCTTTATTTTATTAATTTCATTAACTTTATTTGAATCCATCAGTTTAAGAAAGAATTTACTTAACTTAAGGAAAAAATACTTTAGGTATTTTGGGGACTCCATCTGAGGGCCCCATCTGGAGACCCTAACTTTAAATCCAAATTTCAATTTTCGCGGAATTTTCAAATGCCTATAACTCTGCAAATACTGCAGATACGAAAAAAGTTCTAAAGGCATTGTAGTCCTTAACTTGTAAAATATGACCGCCCAAGACCCCAAAGCCTTCCGAGTTATAGTTTTCGAGTTATTTCATGATCAAATTTCTCAAGACCCCATTCCCATATCTCGAAAACTATGTAAGATAGAGCGATTCTGACCAAAATGTTGGTAGTGACCCTATAATAGTGTACGCACATACTCATGGGCGGACCCCATATATTGGGGCCCCGTAGGGTCTTCACATTGGGACTCCATAGGGTCCACAGAATCCGTAAGTTTAAGGAAATTTTTACTTATTTTAAAAAAATATTTTTCCTTTGTATAAAAACAATTAAACTTATATTAAGTACAATTTTACTTTCTTTTAAGATATATGTATTTAAGTAAATGCATTACTATGTTTTAGGAATAAATATACTTAGAAGACGAATTAATATCTTTGGAGCCCTCGCATACCCTTCTTTTTTAAATTAAGTTCAACATGCTTTAAAAATGGTAAAAAAAAATCAGTGTACAAATAACCAAATTTTATTAAAATCGGAGGAGGAGAGGAAAAGTTTTAGATATTTTTGATTGATTTGATAAAGAATGAACCATGTATGTTGTCAATAAATAATATATTTTTGGGTTGTTTTTCGGTAATTTACATAATTTTAATATTGATTGATCTTCTAAATTTATAAATAAATGTATGTTATTAGTTAAACATTTTTAGGGTTTTTCCAAAATCGCTTAAACCTAGGGGTTTTTGACATTTTGTAAGGCTGAAGAAAAAAATATATTTCGATTTAATTTTAAATAACTAGCAAAAATTAAATTATTTCAATTTCAAAATTTTTAGGGGTTTTTTTCTTTAAAATCGCTCTAATCTGGAGGTTTTAGAAATTTTTTTAGGGGGAAGAAAAAAGTACTGGAAACACTGGTATGAATATAAGCATGCATGTGCTGGTGTGTTTCTTAAACATCAAATTGCTTGTTGTTGCATTTTTATGCTCTTCGTTGCGAGTTTGGTTGAGTTTTGTGTTATATTCGTGTAAATTGCCGATTATGTTCGGGTTCTGATTGCTATGGATGTCGATCACTGCTATTAACATAATTGCCGATCAACTCACAGCTTCTTGTTTAGGTTGTAGTACCAACACTTTTAGAAATCGGCTGTTAGACTCATAAAGTAATACCTTTTCGGATCCTGTAGGTTTGTTCTATAACTCTCGAATCGAAAAATTTCTCACATGAAACATTAAAAACGAAACAGAACCATTGTGAATCGACACAAAACCTGACTATTCGCATTCGACTGTTTCTGTAATTTTTTATGCGGAAACTTTCTGTCAATTATGATTTTTTTCAAAACAATTGGAAAGATGCGAGAGAAACTGTTTCTGTAAACCAATTGATCGAACACACTTTAGAAGCTGAAGTGTCAAAATCACTCACATTTAAAAATTTACGAAATATCGTAAATTAAACAACTTTTGAGGTAAATAAAAAAAAATCAATAATTTTTTCAAGAAAATACTATCAACTAATATTATTAATGACATAGGTTAGGTTAGGTTGTAAGTGGCTGCTGACGTTTTACGTCAACACACGTAGACTCTGAGGTATATTGTGATACCACGGGACCGTAATAGGTTTCCCTCCTTAGATGTTGAATTTTGACATCCAACAAATCAGAAAGATCGTACAGCTCCCTAGATCCCAGTGAAGCAAGTCTCTGACCAGAAAGTGCCGGGCAATGGCAAATAAAGTGTTCGATAGTTTCCAACTCCTCTTCATCCATGCAACTTCAGCAAAAGTCATTCGACGGCACATTTAACCGCTCTACGTGCTTCCCTATAAGACAGTGTCCGGTAATTATAGAAACCAGCGTCGAAATCTCTCCTCTTGGAAGCGATATCAGCTCACTTGTGCGCCCCTGATTAAGAGAAGGCCAAATCAGTCGTGTTGTCTCACACGTCCATCCATTTGCCCATCTTTGATTAGTCTCCGTCGCAGAACAAAGCCGTAGGTTTTGCTTGCAAGTTTCTAGAGGCATACCAACACATTCCAATTCTGTTGGAACCTGTAAGGTAGTTCCTAGTCTTGCAAGCTCATCGGCTTTGCAATTCCCTAGAATGTTTCTGTGCCCTGGGACCCATATGAGTCGTATGTTAAACTGCTTGGCCATCTCATTTAAAAACGTGCGGCAGTTAAGGGCAGATCTTGTTGTCAGAAACATTGAATCCAGGGACTTGACCGCGGCTTGACTGTCAGTATAGATGTTGACTGCGGTTGTAGACAAGACATTGCAGCTCAACCAGTCAGCCACTTCCTTTATTGCCAGCATCTCTGCCTGGTAAACACTGCAATGATCTGGCAATCTACGAGCCAGGCTCAACCCAAGCTCTTCCGAATAGACTCCAAAACCCACTTGTTCGTGCAGCCTCAATCCATCTGTGTAAAAATTTATGGTAGCTCCACTACCCGGAGTATCCCTCATCCAAGACTCCCTCGATGGTATCATAGTGGTAAAGTGGCGCTCAAAGAGGCTCAAAGAGGGAGCACAGTCCACATTTTGTGGTATTGTTATCTTTTTCAAAATCGCGCTATGGCCACAATCGCTGCTCCTCCATTGCAGCGTGCTATTAAGTCGAATTGCCGACGCAGCCGCATACTGCCTACCCAATATGTCCAAGGGTATCAGGTGAAGGAGGACTTCTAATGCAGCCGTAGGTGTAGTACGAAGAGCACCAGTGATGCACATTGACGCCATTCTCTGTACCTTCGTGATAAAGACACAGGTCGCTTTTGTTTCTAAAGCAGGCCACCAGACAATGATTCCATACAGCAAAATTGGACGCACCACTGCTGTATAGATGCAATGAACGACTTGAGGGCTAAAACCCCATCGTTTTCCAATGGCCCTTTTACAGGAATACAAAGCAATCGTTGCTTTTCTCACCCGTTCCTCAATATTACGCCTGAAATTCAGCTTCCTATCTAGAAATACTCCAAGATACTTGGCTCCATCTGAGAAGGTGATTTCAGTACCGTCCAGAGAAATAGTATCAAAAGCAGGAATCTTATTTTTCCTTGTAAACAAAACAAGCTCTGTTTTACTAGGATTAACTCCTAGACCACAGTCTCTTGCCCATTTAGACAGATCTTTCAGAGAACCCTGAAGAATGTCCCGCAATGTTGGCAGATGCTTCCCCTTTACCGCTATCGCGACATCGTCAGCATATGCGACAACATGACAACCACGTGCTTCTAGAGATAGTAGCATTGAATTCAGTGCCAGGTTCCAAAGAAGCGGCGAAAGAACACCTCCTTGTGGTGTGCCCCTATTGACAAACCGAGATATGACGGACGCTCCCAATTCAGACGTTCTACGTCTATTGGCAAGTAGGTTTTCCACCATTAAAACGATTTCACGCTTTACTCCCAGACCAGACAATGCCAATATTATCGATTCTGGGATGACATTATTAAAAGCCCCCTCAATATCAAGAAAGGCCACCATAGTGTACTCCTTTACCGAAAGCGATCTCTCGATGGTACCAACGAGCTCATGAAGAGCTGTTTCCGTTGATCGTCCCTTGCTGTATGCATGTTGCTTTGTCGAAAGCAACCTCGGGTCAATCACTCTACACAAATATGAGTCTATCATTCGTTCCATTGTCTTTAACAAAAAAAAACCCAGACTAATTGGTCAGTGTTCTCCTGATTGTTGAATAGATAAGACGTGCATAATGTCTACTTCGCCACCAAAAACCTTGTGCGCGAAATGTTTTAGTTCTATTAAATCGACATTTATTGCCTGTCATATTTGCAGAGCAAAGTTTCATTTCGAGTGTGCAAAACTAGATGAAAAACTCTGTGACTTATTTAAAAATAACAACAACATCGTATTCAATTGCAATGATTGTCTTAATGTCTCTTCGGATTTGCTTTCGCAAATTTCTTTGTTGTCAAAAGAGATTAGAGAAGTTAAAAATCCAATTGCTACTAATATTTGTGAAGATGTGAAAGAGTTAAAAGTTGGGTTCAATGAACTAAAGAAAGACCTTGAAACGTTAATAAATAAGCAAGAATTGTTTTTTTCTAATATACAAAGTTCTAATGCTCACAATATTACTGGTCAGCGTTCAAATGCAGGTGTTGTTGGTGGTTTACACACTAATAAACAGTATGATGATGATGCTTGTTCTTCTTTGACATACCCAACTGCAACATCTGAGTTGGCGTCGAACATGTACGATGCTAGTGGTCAACATAATGTATGGTCTCATGTTCGTAGACGAAAAAGAAATAATCGTGTACTTGTTGTTGGCGAAAATGATAGTCCTAATGATCTTGATGTGGTTGTGCAAAAAAAATATTTGCATGTTTCATCATTCAAATCTTCTGTTACTGCCGAAAATATTATTGATTTTATTGAAAAAAATACAGAGATTGGCAAACTGCATCTTGAGTGTGCTGCTTTAGTTAAAAAAGATGTTGATGTTAAAACTCTGAAGCATGTTAATTTCAAATTGGGTGTATCACCATGCATTTATGAAGAAATAATTAAATCTAGTCTATGGCCTAAGGATGTAAAAATTCGCACTTTTGTTTTTTTCAAAGGAAAGCAGTGGACCTGCCAAATGCATCGTAAGAACAACGTCTAGTTTAAAAATTTATTTTCAAAATGTATCTGGAATGCGTACGAAATGCAAGAATTTGTTTGAGTTTTCGTCGCAGTGTGATTACGATATTTATGTAATCATAGAATCTTGGTTAAATGCTGATTTTTTGGATGGAGAATATTTTGATTCTAAACTTTTTAATGTATATCGTAAAGATAGATGTACTGTGGATACTGGACTTGAAAAAGGAGGTGGTGTATTAATAGCTGTTAGAAAACATTTTAAATCTTTTTTATGTTCTAATATTGTTGTTGAAAATTTATTAGATCAACTTTTTGTAATTGTTCCATATTCTAATGGTTTATTTTGCTTTTGTGTTTCTTATATTCCGCCTGATAGTCCTTCTGATCTTTATGCTAAACATGTTAATAATATATTATCTCTATATGAAAATATGGTTGTAAATACTAGATTTATTGTTCTCGGTGATTTTAACTTAAAAAATTTATTGTGGTAAAATTCTACCAATGATAATTTAATTCCCATAAATTTAAATAAAGATTATGAAATTAATTTTATTGATACATTTATGGATATGGATCTTATTCAAATAAATAGTTTTTTTAATGGTTTAAATAAATTGTTAGATCTAATTTTTGTTCAATCCGATTCCAAATACTTAATTTATGAGTGTCTACAACCATTTTCTCGTAAAACTATTCATCATACTGCTTTAATTTTAGAATTAGAAATGTATGATTATATAAAATATTCTGATAATTCATCCTATAAACAGTATAACTTTAATAGTTGTAATTTTGATGCATTAAATTCCATTTTACTTAGTGTTAACTGGCGATCTATGGTTTCGGATAATAATATAAATACCTCATATGAGTTATTTTTGAACACAGTGCTAGGCATTTGTAATCGTAATATTCCATTGAGGGTTAATAAAACTTTCAGCCATCCATGGTATACAAAAGGGTTGAAAAGATTGAAAAATCGAAGAAATAAACTTCACAAACGTTATGCAATAACAGGTTGCTCAGATGTAAAAAATCAATATCAACAGTGTGAAAAAGAATTTAACTTTCTTAATAAATTTTTATATAAACAATATATTCTTAAAATGGAAATTAATATTAAATCAAATCCGAAATCGTTTTGGAAATTTATTCGTTCAAAAAAGCAATGTACTGATATTCCATCATCCATGGTATATGAAAATGTTGTTACAGATAAGCCAGATGAAATAGTCAATTTGTTTGCTACATTTTTTAAATCTAACTTTAATAATTTTTCTTCTTCTTCATCAGTTCCCTTTTCTAGTGGTAATATTTCTACAATTCTTGGTAACATAGTTTTGTGTGAAGAAGATGTATTAAATGCTATTTTAAAGGTAAAAAATTCTTTTTCTGTGGATGCTGATGGATTATGTTCATTTTTGTTAAAGAAATGTTCTTCATCTCTCTTGCTACCAATTTTACTGATTTTTAATAAATCTTTGAATGAAGGTGTTTATGCTGATCGTTGGAAATTTACTTTTATCACTCCAATATTTAAATCTGGACGACGTGAAAATATTTCTTGCTATAGGTCAATTGCAAAGTTAACAGTTATTTCCAAAATCTTTGAGCATGCTGTTTATAATAGATTATATTTTGTAACTAAATCGTTAATTATTCCTCAACAACATGGTTTTCGCCATGGTAAATCTACAATTTCTAATTTAGCTTATTTTACAGATTTCTGTATTCTTAATATTGAATCAGGTTTGCAAATTGAAACTTTGTATACTGATTTTTCAAAAGCATTTGATAAAATATCTCATGCTATTTTACTCAATAAACTGTTGAGTATGGGTATTCACTCGTCACTATATTCGTGGTTGACTTCATATCTCCAGAATAGGATTTGTGTTGTAAAAATTGATAAATTTGAATCTGAATCTTATATTCAAACGTCTGGCGTCCCCCAGGGGAGTGTTTTGGGGCCGTTGCTCTTCAATTTATTTATAAATGACATACATACTTGTTTCAATTATTCGCAATTTCTCCTATATGCAGATGATTTAAAATTTTTTTCAGTTATTAAATGTTTCAATGATATGATAAATTTACAAAGCGATGTGGATAATTTTTACTCTTGGTGTATCAATAATGATTTAAATTTGAATAAATGTGTTCATGTTTCCTATTCACATGCTAGAAATCCAATAAAGTTTTCATTAAAAATTGGTCGTGATTTTATAAGAACTGTTGATGAAGTTGAAGATTTAGGCATTTTGTTTGATTCTAAATTGACTTTTCTACCGCATTTGCATAGAATTATTCCTAAAGCGTATTCTACACTTGCATTTATTAAGAGAAATTGCAGTGATTTTAGTGACCCCTATACAATTAAATTGTTATATTCGTCATTTGTTAGATCTAAATTAGAATATGGTGTAATGGTATGGAGCCCCTATTGTAAAATTCATATTTCACGTATTGAATCTATACAAAAAAGATTTATTTACTTTGCTTTACCTCACTTAAATTCGATGTTATCTCCACCATCTTATGATGCCCGTTGTAAGCACCTTGGTTTGGAAAGTTTAGAAAAAAGACGTAAGGTTCAATCAATGTTATTTATTTTTGATCTCATTAATGGTAATATTGATTGTCCGGAGCTCTTATTGAAATTAAATTTTCTTGTTCCCTTTAGAACTCTTCGTCGTCATGATTTATTTTATGTTGGTTTTCATCGGACCAATTATGCACTTAACAGTCCTTTAATCCGATCGTTAATTGAATTTAATAATTTGAATAACAAATACATTGTGGAATTTGATGTATCAAAAACATGCTTAAAAAATAGCTTATTGCCATATTTAACTTAATTTGTAAACTTATTTTTACCGTTACATTTTTTTGTAATTTATCACTTTTTTATATATTATTTTATTTTTCAAAATAAAATTTAATTTTAATTTAGTATTAGTTATAGTCTGTTAAAGAACATTGTTCTATAGACTGAATAAATAAAAAATAAATAAATCCTTCGGAGCTGTGTGGGAACTTTTACCAGCCTTCGGGATAAATACGACTCTGGTATCCCTCCATTTTAAAGGAATATACGACCAGTTGATGCATGCTGTGTATAGATTATACAGCAACGGGGCTATATAGTCCGACACTTGTTGCAACTCAGCCGGTATTATACCATCAGGTCCCGGGGATTTATAGGGCCTGAAGCTTTTTATCGCCCAGATTAATGTTGGCATATTTATTATTTCCGAAGCAATTTCAGATGCTTGGGCGTCAGACGTTCCAAAGCTTGAAACGGCGTCATGGAATTGCCTGGAAAATGCGTGTTTAAAAGGAGATCCAGCGACTCTCAACTGGAGGAAGACCACACCCCATTAGGATCTTTCAGGTATCCCAGGGTGCAAGGAGAAGAAGCCAGAACCTTGCGCAGCCTGGATGCCTCAGAAACGTCTTCTATGTTTCCACAGAAGTTTTTCCAAGAATCACATTTTGCATTTCTGATCATCTTTTTATAACTCTTAAGTTGCAGCCTGTATGCAGACCAGTCCTCGTCCGCTCTTGAAAATTTAGCCTTATTAAAGAGCTTTCTGCAGGAATCTCTGCTCGTCTGCAACTCATTTGACCACCAAGGTGGCTTTTTTTCCCCTCTAGGCTTTGCAGAAGGGCAAGACGCATCCAGGCACCTATTACAAACATTTGTTATATGGTCAACCAGACAGTCAATTTCCGCCAAACTATGCGGTTCAGATAAGGGTACTTCATCCAAAAGCAAAGAAAAAGTCTCCCTATATTTCACCCAGTTTGTTCTCCTCAGATTTCTAGAGACTGTCTCAACCGGGGCACGCTCCCTGAGTAAAAACTCAATGTAGCGATGATCTGAGAAAGAATGCTCTTCCAAAACTCTCCAGTCATCAATTCTATCAGACAATGTATCTGATACAAGTGTTACGTCAAGAACCTCTTGCCGCGTACTTGTAACGAAAGTTGGTTCACTACCCTTGTTACAAATATACAGGTTAGTGCTTAACAAAAACTCAAAAAGTGATTCGCCTCTATCATTTGTGTCTGTACTTTCCCATATCGAATGATGTGCATTAGCATCACAACACACTACTAACGTGTGTCCCCTAGATTCAGACTCCCGAATTAGACCGACAACCTTCTCCGGGGGTATTGGCCCCGGATTAGGAAAATACGCAGAGGCGAGCCAAATAGACTTCCCATGAAGCTCTAAGCTAGCCGCTGTAACATCCATATCACTAAAAGTTGATGAAAAGAATATATTTAAGCCATTTTCCGCCAAGATGCAGGCTCTTGGTGAGCCCTCACCTTTGGCAACCACCAACTTAAACCCAGGGGTCTTCAATCCGCAAACATACTACACATTATTTTCATTTAGTTAATTTATTATTTCATTTTTGTATGTCAATGTTATGAGTGCTTTAAAAAAATGTGAAATTGCGACTTTTTGATGTAATTTTTATTATTTTCTCGCCTTATTTGCCTTTTTGACAGCTGATATGGAATATTCCAATAAAAATGCCGCCGTTTTCTCATTGATATACAGAAACAACTTTTCCAGAATCGAGAAACGATGGAATTTTTTGCGAAAACTTTTCGCATAAATTACAGAACACACCCATTAAAAAAATTTTAAAGTTATATTACTCAACATCTTTGCCCTCCTCAAAAAATATATTTTCTATTTGGTCGAAGACCAAACTTTAATAAAAACACCCAAACATTTTAAATTGAAACGTATTAACGAGTTCTCGCTCCAGAAACTTTAAAAAGCTAGTTTTAAGGCATGAAAAAGTAAGAAGCAATTGTGGAGCTTGTAATTTTCAACTTTTTGTTTTCTGAATCTGTCTAATTAATGTACACATGTATAACTAAAACTTAATAGTTGGAAACATATATGTATGTAAATTTCGATTATGTGTATTTTGGAAAGGACAATGCAACCGCCAATTGTTAAACACCCAATTCACATGACCTGTGTGTTAGTTTTATGCGTTTATGTGTAGTTTCATCTCACAGCTCGATCCATTTGAGATGTGGCATGAGTTAAGTGTTTGTATGTATGGATGTATATTGCTTATCCAAAGGGCATGCAACCGGAAATTTCATGCAATAAATTTTCATTAGTCCAGATGCTTATTACTAGGGCTGCGATTTTCATGCACTATAAAAATATGAACTAAAAACTTAAAGTGTGCAGTAAAAATCTGGATTTGATAAGAAAAACTTCTTTAAAAGCGCACATAATTCTGGCATTTAAAATCAAGAATTAAAACTTAATTTTTTTAAGATATTAAGACACTATGAACAAAAAATTAAAAAAAAATAATTATTAATATTTTCAAAAATAAATTTTTAAATTTAAAAATAAATGTTTGAAACAAACTTAATTTAATTTGTGGTTTGCTTATATAAGTATCCACTTAAATGTTGGAATTATGCACAAAATATGCATTTAAATCCGAAATATAAAATAAATCTATGCCATTTTTAGGCAAATTCATTAATTCGGAAAGACAAAAAAAAAATAAAGTAAGCGTTTAACGTATGCAGAACAAACTTTGAACCTTTGACGAAACCTAGTGAAATTTGACGCAGAAAATATTTGTAAAAACATTTAAATCCTTTATGAAAGTTTTTGAAAAAAGGACTAAAATAACATTTCAAATGACCGATATACAGATAGAATTTTCTACGAAAATAAGCACCATAAAATTTTACTAAAGACTTTACTTTATTTTAATTACTCCATACGCCTTTGAGAAAACTTCAGGGGGCCATAAAATAACTGTAAGTACCAGACCAAACCCCTTTGTGGATTTTTGTCTATTTTTAGTGTACTTTCATTTTGTTTTTTGGTCTCAAGCTAAATAAATAAAGTTACCTCAAATTTGGTAAACAGTGAAATGTGTTGTTAACATTTTAGACTATCGAAAAAACATGCTTTTGCATGGAAATCGCAGCCCTAATTATTACAAATGCGTCGGTACATCAGTCCTATATTTAATTTGTCTATGTGTATGAATATGTGTGCGTTTAAATATAATGTAAAACCCAATAAACAAAAACAGAATTTTTTGGTAATTTACAATTGATAAAAAACAATAATTTTTTGGTATTTATACCCTGCACCACACTGTGGTACTGGGCAGGGTTAGAATAACTAAACTGCCAGAAGCAGTAGTAACTGAAATCAACGAATAGTGTAGTTTTAAAAATGAACAAAACTCAGAGTCGTTCACTTGCTACTGCTACTACTACACGCACATTTTGGTAGTGTAGTTATAGCAGTAGTTTTTTTTGAAATTGTTTAACTCTTCAGTTGATAGTTTTGTTGTAGTTTTAAATTTTGAAAAAAAGCAAGCAGTTGAAAACAACACACAAGACTGTAGGGCCATTCCAGAAAATTTAGCTCAAATTTTAGTCATTTTCGGAAATGGTGTCTCAGATTAATTTGAACCTTGACACATAGATAGCCCTCATAAATATGATATATGTACCATATATCGTTTTTTTACATTTGGTGTATTTAACGAATTATGGCGGGTCAAAGATTGACTTTTTAAGCAAAAGTAAGAAAAATACATCACGTTTAAAGAGCTGTAACTTCTTAACCAACGACCCGATTTTCACAAATTTAGGCTCATGTGAAAGCTGGGGTTCTTCTTTTAGAAAATATTTCTAAAATAATACAGTTTTTTTTTACAGAAATGATGCTAAAATGCAAAAACATTTTTTCTTTTCGAATATTTAAAAAAACACATCTTCGATTTTTTTTAAAAAAATTCTGGTGAAAAATAACAATGTTTTGTATAACATATTCAAAATTCAGAGTGGGATCTCCATGGGATCAAAATCTATTCTGTATTAAGTACGAGGTTCTCATATTTTTCCCTTAGAAAATTTAAATTTCTAATGTTTTGAATGTTTTTCAAAATTTTAATAATATAATTTTCTTTGAAAATTTAAATTTTTATATTGAAGGAATATAAAATTTTAATTTTCTAAGGTAAAATTTAAGAACTTCGTACTAAAACCAGAATATTTTTTGATCCCATTGGGATCCCACTCTGAATTTTGGATATGTTGTGCAAAACAGTATTGTTTATCACCAAACTTTTTTTTAAAAAAATCGAAGATGTGTTTTTTTAAATATTCGCAAAAAAAAAATGTTTTTGAATTTTTGCAACACTTCTGAAAAAAAACCGTATGTTTTTGAAAATATTTCGAAAAAGAAGAAGAATTAAGCTTTCATATGAGCCATTACTTGTGATAATCGGGTTACTAGTTAAAAAGTTAGAGCACGTTACACGTCATGTATTTTTCTGACTTTTGCTAAAAAAGTCGAACTTTGACCCGCGATAATTTGAAAACTACAGCAAATTTTGAAAATTCAAAAATGCAACATATCTCATATAAACGTGGATACCTATGAGCCAAATTCTCAGTGGCGTCCAAAGGCATGTTTCCGAACAGTGGGGCGAAAATTTTTGGAATTGCCCTGTAGTCATTCTCAAGAAACACGAAGCAATAACTATTAGTGAAACGAAGATAACGAGAGTTTTTGTTGTTGTTGTTTTAAAAAAAAACTTAACAATGACTTCAGGCGACACAAAAGAAATGTGTATTGTTTTAAGTTGTTGTTAGAATTTTTTCAGTATACAGATATAAAAGAAAAATAAAATGTTCGGTATTTTTTATCAATGTTTACCATATTTATTAAAATTTGATTTGAAATTATAAGTCTTTTTGAACGTATTTAAAAAAAATATTTTTTAAAAACTTTTATTTTATAAATTACTTTATTTTTGGAGTATATAATTTTTATTTTTTTAAACTTGAAATTAAAAATTGAATTTAATTTTTGTTTAATTTTTTCAGACTGACCCTTCGAAAATTTATTTCAACATTTTAATTTTTATTTCATAAATTTTAATTATTGAATTAATTCAAGTCAATTAATTCTTTAAATGGAATTTTAGAAAAGAACGTTTTGTAGATTAAGTAAACAAAATAGACCGCACAATGCGGATATTAATCACCACATTATTTGAAATACAAACATTTTGATTAAACAAATTGAATTTAAAAAATAATCTAAAACTAAAAGGACATTTAAATAAATAAACCCAGGTCTTTTATACAAAGAATTTATTCATCAAATTTTTAGTTTTGAAATAAAGTGTAAAGTATCCATTTTCAATTGAAACAGTATTGAATCAAATTTATTTTTATTACTTTATATTAGTTGAATTTTTTTGTCTTAGAAAAAGTTATAAGTTGGTATTCATTATGATTGTTTTTAACATTATTCACCGTTATTTTAAATTAGGAACGAAAAACTGTTTTTATCATTTTTTTCCTGTGAATTTTATTATAATTTTACCTAAGTGATCTACACAGCTATACACATTTTTTCAATGATATGTCCGTCCATCTGTCACATATGTACAAAACAGGTTTAAAAAATTAAACCTTTTTTTTGTTTATTTGCAAATATTGTATTTGCAGCCTATACTGCGATACAGCCACCAGTCAATCAAGCCGACCCAAAATTTTCGGCGGCGGCGGCTCGACCAATTTTGATCGGCGGCGGCTCAGTGTCGGCTGAACTTTTTTGTTCTAGTTTTGTTGTAAAATTTGTTTTTTCAACGGCGGCGGCGCGAAAAAAAGTTAAAAATTGTCCGGCGGCTGCGCGCAGCCGATTTTGAGCCGGTCGGCTTGATTCACTGACAGCCACTTCAACACGTGAAAACACAGGTAAATTTCTTTTTCACATACTTTTATGTATCTCTATGACATTCATATCATTTGGGGGAAATCCAAATATCCTTTTTAACACGTGTTTACCAAATCGGTGGTGGAAAAAAAAATTAAGAAAAAAATAACACTAACAATAAGTTTTCTTTTATGATACTGTGAAGAACGTGCAAAAACATTTAATTTTGTCGCTTTTTAGCGATCAAAAAAAATTTTAAATACAAAAAGTGTTAATATATTAAAATATTAAATGAAATAAAAATCCGTATTGTTTTAAAATCTTTAAATGTGTTTTTCTATTTTCAGTTTAGAATTGATTCTTTTAATTTTGCTTAATTTATTTAATTAATTTTTGCTTTATAAAAATAATAAAAAAAATATACGTCCATTAATTTATTTTCGCGTCATTTCGTTGTTAAAAATGTATTATTTTTATATAAATCATGTTATTTTTGTCAAACAAGTACATTAAATTCAATTTAGCAGTCCCAATGTAGTTATATGTTTAGCTGTTGTGTAGTCAATAAACGAAAGACTAACAGTTTATAATTTTTTACGAAGTTGTGCACTATTTTCACGAAGTAAAAACTACTAGTGGAGGTCAGCACAACATTCAACTTTTTAACTTCCACTGCTTGTGTAGTTTTGTTTTTTGTTGCCTATGTGAGCAGTAGCAGTAGGAATAACTGGTAGTTCATCAAAAACTAAAACTACACTTTGTGTGCAAAAAAAAAATTGTGCAGTTAGTTTTTCTCAAGCTACTGCAATGTTCGTGTAGTAGAAATAAACTAAACTACAAACTACGATAGTTATTCGCAGTTTTTAAAGCCTGGTACTGGGTATAATGAGTTTTTGCTGATGTTTGTAACGACCCGAAATATTATACCCACTTTTAAGTTACGATCGACTCAGAATCACTTTTTGAGTCAATCTAGCAATGTCCGTCTGTCTGTCTCTCCATGTAAACGGTGTAAACACGAAACAGGTCGCAATTTTTGATAAATTTTCTTGAAATTTGAAACTTAAGCCTCTCTTGGCCCAAGGAAATTGAACATACAAAGTATAACTGTAGATATTCTTTCGAAATTTGGCAGGTAAATATGTTTTGTATTCACAAATCACCATTTTGAATTGAAAAGGAATCGGACCAGTTCTTCTTGTAGCCCCATACAAACCACCTTCCTGATATATGTACACATAAATCACTCAAATTTCATGAAAATAAAAAGTATTAAATTAAAATTGTGTTTGAGTGCGTTTAACGCGTACTTTAATAATCTAATCAAATCTGATTATATATATTATCTATACTTCTATACTAATAACTAATATTATAAAGAGGTAATGTTTGTATGTTTTTTTGTTTGTTTGTTTGTAGAAAGTAATCTCCGGAACTACTCATCCGATTTCAAAAAAGTTTTCAGCAATATTTAGAGTGTTTTTCCAGGACGGACATAGGCTAGGTTTCATCGACCACGCCCACTTCTACGCCCACTTTTTGCCAAAAAACGTTAAATTTAAAAATCTCCAAAACTACTAAGCCGATTGAAAAAATTTTTTACCAATGCATACTTGGAATGGTCCTTCATGATAGACATGCTGGGTTCAATCGACCACGCCCACTACTACGCCCACTTTTGGCAAAAAACTTAAAATTTAAATATCTTTGAAACTACTCATGCGATTTAAAAAATGCTTTTACCAATATTTAAAGTGCTCCTCCAGAGTGGACTTAGGTTAGGATTCATCGACCACGCCCACTTCAACGCCCACTTTTGGCTAAAAACCTTAAACTTAAATATCTATGAACTACTCATCCGATTTCAAAAAGGTTTTCACAAATATTTAGAGTGGTTCTCCAGGTTGGACATAGGCTAGGACTCATCGACCTCGCCCAATTCTACGCCCAGTTTTTGCCCAAGAAACCTAAAATTTAAAAATCTCCAAAATTGCTCATCCGATTTCCAAAATTTTTCCACCAATGCTTGGAATGGTTCTTCAGAGTGGAAATATGCTGGGTTTCATTGACCACGCCCATTTCTACGCCCACTTTTAACAAAAAAACGTAACATTTCAATATCTCCGAAACTAATCATTCGATTTAAAAAAAAAAATTCTCCAATATTAAGAATGGTCCTTCAGGTTAGACATAGGCTACGGTTCATCGAAGTAAAATTTTAAAACATTCGAAACTTTTTATGAGGTTGCAAAAATGATTTAACCAATATTTGGAATTCTCCTTCAGAGTGAGTTAGGGTAGGTTTCATTGACCGCGCCCATTTTAAAGATCAATTTGGGTCTAAACTTAAAATTTAAAACTCCGAAACTACTCATCCGATTTAAAAAAAATTCTGAAAAATATTCTTTTTGGAAATTCCGATTTTAATAGAGCAAATAGGTGAAAAGTAGTGAACATTGTAACCTTTTCTATCTCCTGAAATATTGGCGATAGAAAATTGAAATATGGGATCCTCCAGCTCAAAAAATCATTCTGAAAAAGAACCTTCTCGAAATTTAGATTTAAATGGGGTTATAAGGGTAAATTATTGTACTGTGGTACTTTTACTATTCCCTGAAACCTCCAGCAGAGTTAACAATGAGGAGAAGGACATAAATATTTTTAAATTAAAATTTTTAGGGGTTAAAAGGAGTAAACAATTGGTTGAGGTAAGGTAATATGGTACTTTTTATATCAATTGGGATAACGACTCTAAATTTTTTTTTATTTCTTTAACACATGTTATTCAGAAAAGAGTGAAGCCTACATGGAACGAAATGAATTGGTATGAATAGAACAGGGAACGAAATGGAATAGAACGCAGAACGAAATGAAACGATACGGGGAATGACATGATTTCAATAATTACGATATAGGGGCTTGCAAATTTTTAAGAAAATTGTTTACCGAAACGAACTTGATTCCGGGCTAAACGGGGAGTTGTCTTAATTTTATTGTTTTTTCTAAATAGTTTTTATGAAAGACTAACACGACCAAAATTTAATATAATAAAGATTCTGCAGGGGAGAATTTAAGAAATGGGGAATTTAGTCCTGATCCTTCTT
Organism: Pegoplata infirma; assembly: GCA_963921195.1. NCBI lineage: Eukaryota > Metazoa > Arthropoda > Insecta > Diptera > Anthomyiidae > Pegoplata > Pegoplata infirma. Next base: position 122,090,133 of record OY992536.1, on the reverse strand, counting down.
TAATACTTTATTTAATATTACCGGTGACAAAGTTCCGGACGGGCCTGCTAGTATATATATATATTTATCTGATTATAATCGGACCATTTTTGAACTTAGGCCCCATATGAAAATTTCGCCACAAACAGAAGCCTATTTCACTCAAATTTGGTTTGGAGTGTTTTTCGCACTTATAAAAGATTTGACAAAAGGTAGATCCAGTCGGTCCATGTTCGAACTTGCGAACCATTTTCCGGGAAACACTGGTGTAGGGTATTATAGGTCGGTCTTGACCGACTATTACTTTCTTACTTGTTTTACTATATTATTATGCTATTTTTTTATACCCTCCACTCTAGTGATAGAGGGTATATATAAGTTTGTCATTCCGTTTCTAACACCTCGAAATATTGGTCTAGGACCCCATAAAGTATCATGATCCTCGATCGATTTTAAGACGATCCAGCGATGTCTGTACGTCTGTCTGTCTTTTGAAAAAACCCTAACTTCTGAAAGAAGTCAGGCTGGTATCGCAATGCAACTAATTCGGTCCAGTGGTTCAAAAGTTATGAGCAAAAGACTGAATTTCGGCAAGGGTTTTTTTCGTGAATTTACGAGATAAAAAACACGCTAACTTTCAAAAGGCAATTCTGAGGATGCTGACGCTTGGCATATATATATTTTTCGTTCCCCTGGCCTGGTTCGTATTGAATTTCAGCCAAATCAGTCCAGTGGTTCAAAAGCTATTAGTAAAACCGTGAATTTCAGATTAGTTTCACCTTAAATTCACTTGTTTAAAACCCGTTAAACATGTTTAAAAACATTGGTAAGTCATAAATCGTATTTTTGTGGCTCAAAAATATTTTTACACTAAAAAAAATGCACTCGAAAAAAATTTTTCATTTAAAAAAAAATAGTAATTTTTCTTTTTTTTACAAAAATGACAAAAAAAAAAGTTTTTTACTCAAAATAAAATATTTCTAATAAATATTGATAATATTTTCACGTTAGAAAATTTACCATTCTTTAAAAAGGCCTTTGTGGAGGGTATTCATAGATTCGGCCAAGTCTAATTTAACTTTTCTACTTTTTTCTGATTGAACTTAATTTCCTAAGTGAACTTGCAAATAATGATTTATTTTTAACATTGTCAATAACTTATTATTTATATTATTTCCAATAAGTACTTATATATTACAATATAAGCCACTAGTTGCTTCTTGTTTCACAACACATTACCTTGTTTTTGCTGGGTATTACTACCTTTAAAGAATTTGGTGCTCAAAAATGGGCTACAAAATTTTTAGTAATTTTTCGATTTTTTTTTTTTGCCAATTTTACCATTTTTTATGCTAATTTTATACAAACTTTTTAAAAATCTGCCAACTAAATTGTCAATAAAAAGATGCTAATTATAAAAAAATAAAGTTTTTCTCATTTCAACAAATAGCGTTAATTCATATCAAGTTGATATTAAAAAATTTTCAATTATATTGGAAATTTTTGAAATATAATTGGACATTTTTAAATATAATTGGAGATCCTAAAATATGATTGGACATTTTTTGTAATATAATTTTTATTTTCTGAAACTAAAGTGGAAATGGTGTACTCAATATTTTTTTTCATTTAAAATGTGAGGTGTTATGATTGAAGCACTCTTTGCAGCGCTGATTAATGCGCAATAATGATGCAGTGAAATCATGTGTCTTTGCCTAAAACTCATGGTTTTTTATTCAAAAGTTTTAAATGTATTCAAAAGGAAAGCATGTATGAAATTTTATCAAAATATAATTTTATATTTTGAGTTTTATATAAAAAATTAAAAAAAAAAAAATTTAATGTTTTCCCCTTACTTTTACTGCATCCTCAAGAGCGCTCTTTGGGTGCGCTTCGGTATGCTATAAAAAGATGCTGTGTCGCCAAAATCTCGATTTATTTTTGCTGGGAGAAAAGACATAATATAAATTTTTAATGAGTGAAAAGTCACAATTGCTATGGTTTTCAACAAGTGGATTTATTTTTGGATTTATCATATTTTGTTTAAAATAAATATTTTAACATGCCAAAACAAGTTTGGAATATGTTTTTCCGTAATCTACGATAATTAAGCAATTATAATCCGAAAAAATAATGAAAAAAAATTAAAAAAGTTATAAATAAATCAAAATTAATCCAAAGTGGACTTATTAAATCCTAAAATTTAATTGGATTAATTTTGATTTATTTATAACTTTTTTAATTTTCCAATTTTGTTTTCGCATGTTAAAATATTTATTTTAAACTAAATAAGATTAATCCGAAAATAAATCCACTTATTGAAAATCACAGGAAACATCAATATTTTTCTACACATTTAATTTGTTAATTTTATGATCGTTACGAGAGCAGGTCTTAAAATTTGCAAATAAAATTTAAAATGTTTGAAAAAAAAATTTTTTGTTTGGGTTTTTAATTTATTACTTAATATTAAAAAAATTTACACCCCACCCCCCCCCCCCCCCGCTTCCAAACAAACATTTATATTTTTTGGTAAATTTTTTTTTTTTAAATCTCTCCCCCAAATGAAATTCCTGGATCCGCGCCTGCCTTATGTTAATTATTTGGTAAGCGAAGTTTTTGCTGGGTAATAATAATTGCTTTAGTATGCTTAATATTGTAATTACCATTAAATAACAATCATACGCAACGTTGTACAGTGGTTTATTTTTAATAATTGCTATTTAGAAGAATGTCTCTTGAAACTAGAGACTAAATGTAGTACAACTGCGTTTACAATTTTTCATTTCGTGATCCTTTTTTCTTTTAAAAGGACTTCAAAGTTTTAACGGGATTAAATTTTATAAAATATTGTTTTAATATTTATACTTGTCCTAGGATGCAATAGTGATAGCAAATGAAAGTGGAGGATCTTCCCTAATTTTCCTTTTTAATTATTTTTGCATATCAAGAAAGAGAAGGTAACCCAGCAAAAATTGGCATGGGTTTTGTAATCCGAAATAGATGTTTATAAGTAGTTACTTATTGAATGAAACACTACTTATTTTAACAAGGGCGTGAGACAAAAATAACTTGTGATAAATAAGTAGTTACTGACTCGGATTACTAATAAGGGGTAAAACCCCATTACCAATAAGAAGTAAAATAATTAGTTAATTAAAACATTTAAAATTTAACTTGTTTTTACTAAAACTTAAAAATTGCGTAATTTTTATTAAGTTTTTAAGTTCTTTTTAAGTTAATTGAGTTGTAAAGGTTAAAAACTACAAGTGCAAGGAGATATTATTACTAAGAGGTGGTTTTATAACATATTACTGAGAAGTAGTTACTTTTGGGCTTAAAATAATGTTAATGGGTACTCATTATAAATAATGTACATGGTAATGATTACTTTTCACAACTCGTTACCATGTTTTTGCTGGGTAAGTTACGTCCTTTCAAAATTTCAAAAATGTATCCTTCAATATCATTCAAAATTTTCAACAAAATATTTTGATAAAGTTTTCAAATGACCTTTTTCACATCCTTTTATCCTTTTATGGCTCTTTCATTTGCCGTCACCAGTGTCATCCTATGACAAGTGCAAATATTTCAAAAATATTTACCCAAAATATATCCTTAAAAACTTTAAAGTCCGTTTAAAAGGAAACAGGATCACAAACCGAAAAACTGTAAATGCAGTTTTACTCCATTTGATCTCTACTTTAAGACATATGTCACCCGGTTTATGGTTAAAATTGGCTGTCGGACGGTGTAATAAAAGAGAAAAGATAAAAAATAATAAAATAAAACAAACAAAAATAATATAAGGATCAAAATAATAGGAGTTTTGCATCCATCTTTGAATACCATTTCATATGCTCTAAAAAGAAAGAGACAAAACGTATAATTACAAATTATACTATCATTCCTAGTTATTTTTCCTAGTTCATCCGAGTCATTTTTCCTATATGAGACATTAGACACTAAGAAAAAATCTTAGATTCTGAAACCTTTTTCGTGTAAAAACCCAGCAAAACTTTGGTAATGGGTAGTGATTATATAACACATTACCAGGTAATGTATATACCTTATTTGTAGCATTATTTTAGGATGTCTTACCAAACACTTGTTCCACAACGTATTATTTTAAAGTGAAAAATAATGCATTACTAATAATTTGCTACGTAATGCATGATTATTGGAAAAATGTATTTCATATTTATTATTTCTAAACATTATATCATGGATGATTTATATTTGGTTACATTATGTATTATTTAAAAGTTTGAAATAATGCATTATTTAGAATTAAATGCATAATGCATTACAACAACATAAAAAATAATTATTTTATAAAAAAATGCATAAGTTTAAACTAGAGATGGGCTCACGACAAGAAATTTCTAACGACACACACTCACTAGCATATTATATCTACTTACACTCACTTACAATCACGTGAGTAAATTTAATACAAAATTACTTTTTCACTACTCGTAACACCTTATATATTACGTTCTGGTATGCTATATTATATACCTTACTCGTAACCTATAAAATATCATATATTTTACACCTTACTGGTATTCTTTGTTATAAATTTATGACTTATTTTATACCTTACTGGTATTCTATGTGATAATGTGGATGCATTACTTTGAGTCTCATCGCCTGTTAAAATCATCAATGCTGCAATGTATAAAATAAGAGATCATATACCTTATTTTATACCTTATTTGGTAATCTAAATTTTGCTGGGAAAGTCACGGATTTTAAGACATTTTTCGTATACAAGTGTCTCAGATTCTAAGACATTTTTCGTATACAAAAGTCTCAGATTCTAAGACATTTTTCATATAGAAAAAGTATTAGATTTGAGAATGTTTTACAAGGGAGGTCTTTCAGAGACCACCAACCTATTGTCCTGATATTTCCATAAAGTGAAGAGGGGTGAAAAATAAAAGCTATCTGTTTTTTTTAGCTGCCCAATCTAAATTTAACGGGTCTAAGGGGAGGGGGAAATGGGATTTATTTCGTTTTTTGAGGATTTTTCACATTTCTTCAAAAGAATATATGAGCAATTGTCATTAACTTTTTAATATTTAAGAAAAAAAAATTGCGATTTTTTTTTCGTGGCACATTGATAAGACTTTGTAGGTAAATAACATTATAAATAAGTAATTCAAATCCGTCCGCGTGCATTAATTTGAGCGATCGCACCCAAAACTATGGCGGTTTAAAGTTAAAATTTTTAAAAAAATTTTTTATCCGAAGTTAACCAAACGAACCATTTTGTATTATGCTTACCCAGAGCTAAAATACATATGCAAACATGCATAAAATCTTTGCTAAATATCGAGATATTTGCATTTAACCAATTTTTTTTCGGCACATTTTCCAATATTTTGGAAATAAAAATGTTTCCAGCGGTTTTATTTTTTTTAGAAAAATATTAGCAAATGCATTAACAAAATCTCAACAAATTCTTAGTTAACACCATTATTCTATCTCTAATAGGTAAGAAACAGCAGTGGTTTAAAGGGAACATTTTTGAAAAATAAAATTAATAATTTTTTTTTTTTTTTTTTTCTCATTCATTTGTTTTATTGAATCTTCACTAAAATTATGTGAACTAACAATAAGTATTCAAATCTTAAAACTAATATAACTTAATATTAAGTCCAGCCAATGCCAGACAAAATTTCATCTGCTCATAAATTATCCAATGTTTTCAAAAGCATCATCCTTCACTTTAGTGTGCCAAGTCAGCAGTGGCCCTCCTTCTAAGGCGTTGGTGACCACGATTATTTAGAAGATTGCGTGCTAAATTGTTTGGATGTGATTCCAGTTTTCGCAAGTAGTTCTGGGTATGTTTCACAATTTCATCTTTAACAAGGGAAACATTTAGATCTCTGTGTATGTTCAAGTTTCTAACATACCAGGGGGCATCAGTAATCATTCGCAAAATGTTGTTCTGTTTTCTTTGTATTTTTTCCACATTAGACGCAGAGGCAGTGCCCCATAACTGAATACCATAGCACTAGGGTTGCCAGACGGGCTTGATTTGGCTTGATTGTCAAGCTTTTTAGTACGTGTCAAGAATCAAGCCAAAATGTCATTTGTCAAGCTAAAATGAAATTTTAGACAATTTCCCAATAAATTGTCAAGAAAAATCAAGAATAATTTATTTTATAAGTCTTTAAATGTAAATACATATATAAATACAAATTAATGATTATTTTCAAAAAGAATTAAGTTTTTACCACTGGGTGTACCAATGTCTCTTTTATTTCATAAATAATAAGCGTGAAGAGGAACTGATTTTTCCTATATCATTGCAGTTGCGCGACAAATTTGGGCAGTTCCACTTTTACGAAATGACTAATTTCTTTAAGCATTCTGTAAAAAGTATATATCTGAAACGCAACTAAAAAATTTCAAAAGGCTTTACAATTTATTCTAAAATTAGCCGATTCCATTTTTTTGGAAATTTAGAACACTTTTGCATAACGCATTTACAATTTGCTGAAATTAACACACTTTTTTGCTAATTCTTCGTAGAACAGAGATTAATTTTTCTAAGTTCCGTCTTTTTTTATTATTTAAGTCCTACAAAAATTGTTTTAAATTATAAAAATTCATTAACCACGGTCACCGCATTTTCTCAGTAAAGATTTTTTAAGATTTTTTTTCTGAAAATTACACCGATTTTTGATTATTCGAAATTTTTGTTGCACTGATCAGAAATGCTTAAAAAAGTATTAGTTTTTCCACAAGCGTGAAGAGGAACTGATTTTTCCTATATCATTGCAGTTGCGCGACAAATTTGGGCAGTTCCACTTTTACGAAATGACTAATTTCTTTAAGCATTCTGTAAAAAGTATATATCTGAAACGCAACTAAAAAATTTCAAAAGGCTTTACAAATTACTCTTAAATTAGCCGATTCCAATTTTTTGGAAATTTAGAACACTTTTGCATAACGCATTTACAATTTGCTGAAATTAACACACTTTTTTGCTAATTCTTCGTAGAACAGAGATTAATTTTTCTAAGTTCCGTCTTTTTTTATTATTTAAGTCCTACAAAAATTGTTTCAAATTATAAAAATTCATTAACCACGGTCACCGCATTTTCTCAGTAAAGATTTTTTAAGATTTTTTTTCTGAAAATTACACCGATTTTTGATTATTCGAAATTTTTGTTGCACTGATCAGAAATGCTTAAAAAAGTATTAGTTTTTCCAAAAAAAAAAATCTGTTTCGTTAAAAATGGTTCAGGGAGAAAAAATCAAAATTTTTCAAAGTCCCGACAAGCCTGTTAGTAATTTTTGCATTTGGGGCGTAAGAAAAAACTAAAAAATATTATTATTTTCAGTCTCAAATCCACTAAAATTCTCAAAATGGTTTAAAAAAGTACATTTTTTAAAAAATTTAATATGTCAAGAAAAATCAAGCTTTTATTTCTGGATGTCAAGAAAAATCAAGCTTTTTTTTCTAAATGTCAAGCTTTTTACCATTTTTGATCTGGCAAGCCTACATAGCACCATATAGGTTTTATAATCGAGCTGTAGATCAATAGTTTACAGTCTAACCTAAGTTTCGAGTTTCTTCCAATTAGCCAATTAAGTGCAATAGTTTTCAATTTTATTTGGGTTAATTTTGCATCTATATGGTTTTTCCACGTAAGACGACGATCGAGATGAATTCCGAGGTACTTTACTGTTGTATGTTGAGGTACAATGTGATTATTAATCCGAATTTGGGGACAAGTTTCTCGTCTTAACGTGAACGTTATGTGGATGCATTTCTGCTCATTCACTTTAATCTTCCACTTATTTAACCAGTATTCTAATTCAAGAATGTTACTCTGCAAAATACGAGTTGCTTCAAGTGGATTGTTATGGGAGCTTAAAATAGCTGTATCATCTGCAAATGTGGAGGTATGCGTATTTCGATTAGTTGGCATATCAGAGGTGTACAAAATATACAAAAGCGGTCCCAAAATACTACCTTGTGGAACTCCAGCTTGTATGATTTGCGGGGTACTGACAAAATCGTTTTCCTTCACTGTAAACTTACGATCTGTTATGTAATTTTCGAGTAAATTTTGAATTTATTTTTTTTTTAATATTAAATGTCTCATTTTACAGTTTTGTCCTTCACTGAATATTGAAACTATTCAAAGTATGATTAATAATGACAATATTAAGGTTATTACGAAATATTTAAACGTTATTACTAATTTTATTAAGGTTATAAAAAATTTTTGCGATTTTTCGCGATTTTCGCGACTGCAAAAATCAATGGACTAATTTTGAAATATTATTTGAATAAGACATGTCAAAATCTATCAAAATACATTTCTTTTCTACTTTATTTAAGTAATGTAAGATTTTATATAACCATTAAATTTAAAGGTATAAAAAATTTAAAACCACCGAAAAACCGCTTAAACGTTAAATTCTTTCGGGTGCGAATTAATTGAAGATAGAGAATTAAAAAGACTACCAAACGCGCCTTTCACCGACCAATTTCTGTAAGCGGCCTGGATGTGCCTTACAAAAAAGTGAAAACTGAAAAACACCGCGGAATTCGCCAATATTAACTTTTGATCAATGTTGCTTTCCATGATTTATTATATTTGCATATACCATTGTTTCTACATTTTCAACTTTCAGCCATGCTGTCAAATAATGCAAAACTAAAATATCGAAATTTTGCAAAAAATTTAAAAAGTTCATAAAATTTTTGCAATTGAATATTTTTTGTGTGCGTTTGTAAATCAAGTGGGAAATGGTAAATTATAAAGTTCACAAAGCATTCGGAACCATTCGGAATAAAACTGGGAGTGTGCCTCGCAAAAAACAGACTTTTTAAAAAATTCACGTTTTTTCTTCCCATCTTTGGAGAGCTGCAGCTTCGTAACCATTGCGAGCACATCACTCGAATCAGCCTCAGATTGTGCACATTTACATGGGCTTTTACCATGTGTATTTGAATTTTAAAATTACAGTTTGCACCAAAAGCTACAATCAAAAAACCTCGAAAAATTGAAAATTGAAAAAAATTGGTATCAAAGATTTAGGTCCATTTAACTTTTTTCTTATTGATGGCACATCCACTGAACCTACACCAAATAATTGCCCAAGTCTACTGTCTACGGTATTAAATTTGGAGCAATAGCTTTAACGCACCCAACAATATGGAACTTTGAACGAAAAATTTTATGAGAGTATCAAGCGATTTTTTTACATTTTTCAACTTTGCACGTTCCTTACCATGAGATAATGAGACTACTTGCGCTGTGCCTTTGCAGAATTACTCATTATGGTTCCCTTAACATACCTACATTCACAGGTACCACCTAGTTTACAAATAAAAATGTTATTGCGAAATTAGTAAAATATCACAAGCGTTAAAAGTTAATGACAAAAGTCCATATATATGAACATTTTCTCAAGATCGAAAGGTTTTTTGAAGGCCTATTCAATGGTCGTATCCAAATTCGGCTTCGTTAAGTCGTCTTTTTTAAAAATGTAAAAACTTTGGAGTAGCTTATATGAAGAGGTACATGCGTACGACCACCAAAAGCATATAAGAGGCGACACGCGTAACGGTCCGCACCGATTTAAGTATAATTTTGACAAAATGTCAGGATAACAGTAGATAGTCTAAAGTTCAAATAAAAAATTTTCATTGAGATATTTTTAGAGTTACGGAGATGGGAAGTTTTAATTTTTTTGCAAAGATCATGTTTGGTTGAATTTTTATTGACACATATAAGATAAAAATTTATGTTTAAAAAACGATTTTAAAAGGGACACGTATTTTTTTAGCGGCCCAAATTCATATTTATGGGGCGAAAATGAGGGGGGAAGAAACGGTAATTTTTCAGTTTTTTGCGTATATCTCCTATATTATACAAAGAAGCCAAATATTAATTTGGAATATGTTTATAAACATTTAATTTTCCATCCTTTGTGTCCAGGCGCGGATGCACGGCGGGGGAATTTCCTTCCCCCCCCAAACCGAATTCGAAAAAAAGGAAAAAAATAAAAAAAGGAAAGAGAAGAAAAGAAAAGGGAAAAAGAAAATGAATAGGAAATAATCTGAAAAAAAAATTCATGAGAAATGTCCAAGGATCTGAAAAAAAATTTTCTATGAAAAATGTCAAAGAATCTTACAATTTTTCTAGAGGAAAAATGTCGCGGAATGTTAAAATTTTTCTTTATGAAAAATTTCAGAATTTTTCTTAAGAAAAAATTGAGAATTTTTCTATAGGAAAATCCTTTAAAGTTTTCTATAGGAAAAATTTGATAATTTTTCATAGGAGAATTTTTTTATAGAAATTCTTCTATGAAAAATGTCAAAGAATCCTAAAATGTTTCTGAATGTTAGAATTTTTCTAGACGAAATATTTGGGAATTTTTCTAAACAAACATTTTTTTAATTTTTCCAAATGAATAATTTGGGAATTTAGAGAAAAAGTTGAGAATTTTTCTTAGAACTTTTTATAGGAAAAATCTTATAATTTTGACAATTTTTATATGAAAAATCTAACAGTTTTTCTATACGAAAAATTTGAGATTTTTTTTTATAGGAAAAATCTGAGAATTGTCTGTATTGAAAATTTGACAATTCTTCTGGGTAAAAATAAAAGTAGAAATGAAATCATGAGTGAGAATTTTTTCTAGAATTTTGAAGAATCTCAAAAGTTTTCTTTGGAAAAATTGTTTTAAATCTTAAATTTTTTTTATAAAAAAAGTAAAATAAAAAGAAAATTTGAGAATTTTTTATACAAAATGCAATAGAATCTTAGACTTTTGCTATATGAAAAATTATACAGAATCTGGGAATTTTATAGGAAAAATGTCTCGGAATCTAAGTATTTTTCCTTATGAAAAATGTCTCAGAATCTGAGATTATTTTTATTAGAAATATGTCTCAGAACCTAAGACTTTTTAATAGGAAAAGCTGAGACCTCCCGATTTTTTTCGATTGAAAAAATATCTCAGAATGTTTGAGTTTTAATATAAAAAGAAAAAATCAAATATCTATGACTTTTTCGAAAGCAAAAATAACTCAGAATCCAAGTCTTTTTCTATAAAAACTGCCTAGACTCTGAGATTTTTAGAAAAAATATTCTGAGAATTTTAGAAAAAATATTCTGAGAGTTTTAGAAAAAAATATTACAGAATCTAAAAAAAGGTCTTAGATTCCAAATTTTTTTTTATTTTAAAAATTTCTCAGAATCTGAGACTTTTTTTGTAGAAACAATGTTGGAGACTATGACTCTGAGACTTTTTCTATGGGAAAAATTAGACTCTCTTATGAAAATATTTCTCAGAAAATGCTTGACTAGCTTAGACTTTTTCCAGGGAAAAGTTTCTCAGAAAACAAAATTTTTTAATAGAAAAATGTCTCAAAATATAGAAAATTCCCTCTAAAAATTTTAAAAAGCATTAAAGTCTTTAATTTTTCTAAAAGAAAGATCGTTCCGGTATCTTAAACCTTTTCTGTAGAAAAATATAATAGAAAAAAAATTAATATTTTAGAACCTAAGAAGTTTTTAATGGGAAAAAACTCACTAAATCTAAAAATTTTTGTATAATTTCTGATTAATTTTTGTTCAAAAATAAAAATCGTTACTTTCGACCTTTAAAATATTATATATTATATATTTAGTAGGTTTATTCCAGCTCGAGGTCATTATTTCCATTACTAATTAAGACTATGATATTCTCATAGAATATTTTTTTTTAAATTATTCTTTGAGAATATCATAGTTTTAATAAGTAAAGGAAAAAATGACCTCGAGCTAGAATAAAACATTTTTGTATTCATTTTAAAACCTTTTCTGTATCAAAATGCCTCAGAACCTCAGAATTTTTCTATTGGTATAACGTCTCAGAATCAGAAAACTTCTTGTAAATAAACATATCTCAAACCTGACTAATTTTCTATTAGAAAATTATGTCAGAATCGTGGTCATTTGCTGTCAGAAAAATGCTTAAGAACCTGAAAATTTCTTAAAGAGACATTTTTCAAAATATCAAACATTTAGGTTTTTTTTTTATTACAGGAATAAATTTTTAAAATTTGAAAATGTTTCTAGAGAAAAAATCATTATAAACAGAAGTTGAACACTAAAAAACCTTAACCAATGATTCAAATTCGACATGAAATTCCATTGGAAAAAAAAAAATCCCCCCAAACCCAAGAGCTGGATCCGCGCCTGTTTGTGTCTAATATAACGCAGAAAGTGTGTGAAAGACAAAATAACATAATTTTTGCGCAATATTACGCATTGTGCTTAATTTTAAGCAAATGTTTACAACCATTATTGTAGTGATTTTACACACAGTTTAAAGAGTGTGTCCATAGCCATTTTTTTTTCGGCTGTTGTAGTTATTAAATATTAAAGTTAAATTGTGTACTAGGATATACAAGTGTATATTATATCCCTGGATTTACACGACTATACTTATGGGTTATTATTCTACATCAGTTAACATAAAAAATGTTTGCTCAAATTCACATTTTAAGCTTTTTCACAACTTTTGTAAATTGTGTTCTACAGAAAATAACAGCAGTGATTCTTCGAACACCATCCTGTAGAAGATGGCATTTTACAGGAAACACACTTGAAGAATGCCAGCACATTTAATTCATGTTGACCAATAGTTTTTAGTCAAACCCTGGTTTCACAACAGACCTCAGATTCTATGTGTGCTTATTTATTTATGCAAAAAAGTATGAATTTTGTATTGCATAACCGTGTCAATAAAGGTATGGTTGTAGTTATTTATCAATGAACATAGAAACAATGTTAGTATGTAAATGCATTTTGTGTATGTCAGTAAGTGGACGTGTATTATATAAACACATGCGAATTAGCCATTTTGCTGAGAATTATATTGCCAAAATAGACTTAAACTTTGTGCCAGTAACCGAACATACAACCAATATTGTTCATTCGGTAGTGGTTAATGTCCTCCGACTGTTAGATGAAATAATACAAGTATTGTTTAAATAACACTAGTTAACAGTAAATTTGCGCACTGGCAGGCAGTACATTTTCTTTGTTGTGTTTAGATTAAAATAAAAAGGAAAATGCCATCCATTTTTTTATTTTTTCTTCCGCAGATTTTTTTATTTGAAAAAAAAAGTAGTACACTCAAAAAAAAAACTGTAATGTTAGCAAAAAAGCTTGTAAACCTACAAGAAAATTTGCTGATTTTGAACCCACAATTTTTTTGCTAAAGTTAGCAAAAATGTTTTGCCAAAAATTGGTTAACTGATTTTTTTTTTATTTCGACTTAGTTCATACTTTGAGGACCCCATTGGGTTCGGACCCGATAAGTCCAGACCCCAATGTGCCTAGACCTAGTTGAGTTCCTTAAAAATCGTCATAGTTTTTGATCCAAAATTTTTAAACGTTTCGCTCTATCTTTCTTAGTTTTTGAAATACGTGATTTTAGGGGACCACTGGGGTTTTGAGAATTAAAAAACTCGATAGCTTCGAAAATATTACTTGGATAGCTTTTGGTTATGGGGTCTTGTTCTACGTATTGAGAGCTACAAAAATGCTTTTGGACTTTTTATCGTGTCGGCAATATTTACCAAGATATGAGCATTTTAAAATTTTCGGGAATGCTAACTTTTTTGGACCCAAAGTTAGAGTCCCCGCACAACAATGTCGGTGACGTTTTTTTCATACAAATTTGGCAAGAAAAAACGCTCGACCGAAAACCGCTTGAATAAAATCAATTTTATTTTTGTGTCGGTTTCTCTCTCTCTTCAAATTTTTGATATGAAAATGTTGCCACATTCTTATAAATATTTCGATTATTTTCGATAAAGTAAACAAAAAAATGTGATCTCTAAAAAAAAAAATATTTAAAATTCTGAAAAAACACAAAAAAAGGAATCAATATGAGAAAATCAAATTGATATTAAAAAAAACAATAACATTAAATAAAAAAAGTGTCGAAAAAGTGAAAAATTGTGTAAATATCAACGAGTGAATGAATTTACCGCTGCCGCCTTTGTTTTGCGCCTATAGAGTCCCCGCACAACAATGTCGGTGACGTTTTTTTCATACAAATTTGGCATGAAAAAACGCTCGACCGAAATCCGCCAGAATAAAATCAATTTTATTTTTATGTCGGTTTCTCTCTCTCCCTCAAATTTTGAAATGAAAATGTTGCCACTTTTTCACAAATATTTCGATTTTTTTCGATAAAGTAAACAAAAAAATATGATCTCTAAAAAGAAAATATATTCATCCTTATTTCTAAATACGCGCATCACTTCGACGTCGAATGAGTTTCACTTTCGACGACCGAGTTTCACCACATTCTACAATACTTCAGTGGTATCGGTGAAGGAATATCGATTAATTTTTGTCATCACTAGCAAAACACAGAAAAACAACAAAACATATAAAATAACATGAATTGTAAATTAATTAAAATTATGTTGCGGGTCATATTTTATATTTATTTTCAATCTTACTATAATATATATAATTAAAAAATACAGAATAAATATTGTAAACTTCAGAAATTAAACAAAAAATCGCCATAAACAAAAATCCGTCCCTGTGTGGCACAGTCCGGGAACAAATGCAGTTTGCATTTTCATGGTTTTTATTCTGCCGGAGACATTTTTATTACATAATTTATACAAAAATAAAACACTTAATTGATATTTAAAAGAAAATTCTATGAGTTTTAATGATTTAGTTAAAAAAAACACAATTTTCTATAAAAACGCGCCAAAAAAGATGTCGAACAAAATTGTATGAATCTGCCGTCGAAGTCGAATTGAGGAATACGTCGAATGTCGACGATAACGAAAAAACATATGTTTTTCGTCTGTATCATCTCCAACGTATTTAGGAATACCAAAAATTACCTTCGTCGCGTTTTAAGCGCGTTTATGACAACAGGAATAGCCCCGATTAAAATTAAAAAAAAACAGCAAAAAAAAGAATCAATATGAAAAAATCATATTGATTATTAAAAATACAATTAATTTAAATAAAAAAGTGACGAAAAAGTGAAAAACTAGTGTAAAAATCAACATATGACAGAATTTTCCGCTGCCGTCTTTGTTTTGCGCCTATACTCTCTCATGACCGAAAACGTCCACCGCTCCGACATTGTTGTGCGGGGACTCATACTCTCTCATGACCGAAAACGTCAACCGCCCCGACATTGTTGTGCGGGGACTCTCAGAATCCATTAGGGTCCACACATGTGAAGAGAATTGGCGATACTATGGAGAGCTCGAGAACCAAAAATGGCCTCCATTTTGCTCTATCTGGCTTAGTTTCCAAGATAGCGCCATTTAAAGTTTTCTGAAAATAAAAAAAATTTACCATTTATTTTTGCTAATATTAGCAAAAAATCTTGTAAAAATGTAGTCAACTCAATTTCAAATTTAGCAAAAGAAATTATTTCAAAGTTTGTTTAAAATTGCTAATGTGCTAAATGAAGTTTACAAGAATTTTTTGCTAACATGCTAATCTTAACTAAAAATTTGCTAAAAGTTAGCTAACTAGCATTAGCAAAAAAAAAAATGGAAAATCTACTAACGTATTTTTTTGAGTGTAGGGCAATTTCAAAGAAATGGAGTCGATTTTAGTAATTTTTGGAAATGGTGTTAAAGAATTGCAATTTTTTACACAAAAAAAAAAAATAACTAAAAAATGTGAAAGTTAACTACATTTGGAGAACAAATGAATGTATGTGTGGAACAAGGTGCTAAAATCCAATTTTTGGAAATCGCGTTTTTTTGCAAAACCGTATTTTCCTACAATAGTTCGACCTATTTGTAAACAAATTTGCTGAAAACTTGATCGTTTTCGGTCATAAAAGTGACCTTGAAAGTTCAATTTTAACTATTTTTGGGAATATTTTATATTTTTTCCCGGATACTAACACGTATTTTGCAGTTAAACTAAGGATAGTATATAAAAATTCTTACATGTGAGATGGTTAGCGTGTAGAAAACATCCTAGGCTTCAACATCAGCCCATTGGTTTGGCAAAAAACGCTTTCTAATCTAATCTATCTATAGTTAAAATGTTAATGTGGAAAAAGGTGCTATATCCATATAAAAATATAATATTATTTTACGTAATAATAATGGTGGATTTTGATAATCTATCAAATTTTTAAGTTCAGACTTAAAAATTTAATGGTTAGTAACTTAAATAATAAATTGTGCAAATTTTTTAACCCATTATGGGAAAAGTTGTTTAAAATAAACCATATAGCAGTTTTTTTTTTTTTTTGTTATATTAACTGCTTTTTAATATTTTGATATAAAAATGAGTACTGCTGGACCCCGTCTAAATTTTGCTGAATTCATCACGCTAAATTTTAATTTTTTAATAATAACCCAAAAAATTTAAAACTACTTGGCAAATGTATTGAAATTCCTAGTAGAAATTGTAACATAGCACCTAATTCCACTAGAACAAAATTTCACATGCATTTTTTTGCTACTTCCGCTCATTTGTTTTTAATGAAATTTTGTACATTGATGCATATAGTCCATCTTCGTCAAACTGCAAAAAGAAATTTCAAAAAATTAATTTTCTTCGCGATTTATTTAGTTTTTTGCTTCTGCTGAACAATTTGGTTTTTGGATTATAGCACCTTGTTCCACACCCACATTCAAATGGTGTTGTATATTAAAAAAAACGGAACCAGGATATTTTTGAATAATGAGAAATATCCTAGTTTAAAAGAAAATTATGAAAGGATATTTTAGCCTTGAGGAAAAAGTATCCTTTTAAAGAAGTTAGAGGAGAGTTGAGGAAAGGATATTTCTCCCGGAGGAAAAATATCCTTTTAAAGAATTTGTGTAAAGTTGTGTAATGTTGACCTATTGGTATGTGGTGCGGGTGTGTACCAATTGTTTGTCCGTTCTCCGCGGACAGCGCCTGACCCGTCAGGCTATAGAGCCTACTTTGAAAAGAAATAGGGACCCGACTTTTACAAGGTGGTGCAACTAACCTATAAAAATAAAAATAATAAAGCAATTTTATTTTTAATGCGAGGCGACAACGCTTCTGTCGCCCGCTCAATCATCAAACAAACTTTATTTGCTTTTTTCCTCTATTTATACTTAAAAATAAAAGTTTACAGTAGGTCAATAAAATAAATGCTACCATAGCAGTAAATAATTTAAAGCTACCCAGGCAGAAAATTACAGACTGGAGAGTGCTGGCAAAGTGCCTTATTTGGTAGAATAAGTGCTGGAAAAGCAATGCAGTAAAGTACTCTATCAACGCCCTACCGATAACGATGGTAAACGTTCTGCTGTATATGTTTTTTTAGCTCTGTAAAAGTGCTATAAAAGCAACATAACAAAGTACTTTTTGAGAGTACTTTAAAAGCAACAACAAAGTACTTTTCAAAATTTTTTTTTTTGAATTTAATATAATTTTTTCATAAAGATTAAACAGAAGAATTTCAGAGGAAATCTTTTGTTTGGCAGTATTTAATACAGCTTATCGCATTTTGTCATCCAGCAAATTAGCCACTTTAAATCCGGTTACGCAAAGAAGAGAAGTTTTTATACCCTACACCACTCTGTGGTACAGGCTATATTGAGTTTGTGCTGATGTTTGTAACTACCCGAAATATTGGTCCTAAACCTACCTTCAAGTATACCGATCGACTCAGAATTACTTTTTGAGTCGATTTAGCGATGTCCGTCCGTCCGCCTGTCCATCTATCGGTTTAAGCACGATACGATCAATCAAATCTATTGAAATTGGAGAAAATCTGTCCATGTTAATACCTAGCCCCCATACAAAATACCCCTTTGGATTCGGCTAAAATGACTCTAATAACGTATTATAATTGATATCGCTTTATTTAGCAGGTAATCAAATTTTGTATGCAAGAATCACCATTCTAAATTTCAAAGGAATCGGGTCAGTCCTTCTGGTAGTCCCCATACAAACCAAAAGTGTACTTAAGTAACCTTTTCAAATCGGAATGTAATTGGACCATTCGTGGACTTATTCCCCCATATAAAAATTTGGACCGATATTCAGTTAAGTCGGTCAATTGACAAAAAATAAACCAATTTCACTAAAATTTGACCTGTGTTTGTTCTCTTCACTAAATAAAGATCTAACAACGACAGGTCAAATCGGTCCATGTTTGGACTTGGGACCCATTTTCCGGGAAACACTGAAGTAGGTAGAGTTTCTGTTTCGGTTATAAACGTGACCGAAACCGCGGTTATTCAAGCCCAAAACCGAACCTGAAACGGACACATATTTGTTCGGTTATCCGAATTTTATTATTTTTATAGATTTTTTATAGATATTTTTTTAGCATATAAAAAAAGTAATTTAAATTAACAACTATTTACATAATATTATAGATTTTATGTTTTTCGTTAAAAAAAATAATTATTAATTTCTTTAATGACATAAGTGAAATTTTACTGCTACGCAGTCTGCATGATTTCTATTATATTTACATTTAAAAGAACTGCCAACATTTTTACTTGCAATTTTTAGTAAGGGAAAGTAAGGCACTCGTTTTATTTTTATAATAAAGGAAAAAGTTACTAAAATCGCGTGTCAAGTTTTCCCTTTTAATTAAAATGAGTGTGAAAAAGTAATTTGCACGTTTTTTGTCATGAGTATAGTATAGCCATTACAGCTTGATTTCAAAATTGAAAAAATGTGTTACTTAAGGCCGTATGTCACGATAATACTGATTCGTAAGATTTAAGTAAACCAAAATAAAATGAAATTTGGTCTGACTTTCAAAAAATCAAACCAAAAAATTTTTTGAATACATT
The DNA here is from genome assembly GCA_963921195.1 of Pegoplata infirma. NCBI lineage: Eukaryota > Metazoa > Arthropoda > Insecta > Diptera > Anthomyiidae > Pegoplata > Pegoplata infirma. Next base: position 122,071,331 of record OY992536.1, on the reverse strand, counting down.
GTGCTTTGCAACCATCACATTTGAAATAATATGAAAACAGCTGTTCAGAAAAATAAATGTTAAAAAAGATTATTTGTTGCACATTTTTTAAAAATACATTGAAATAAGAGACTCTTGAAGTGATAAACTTAACTTTGTAGCTTTAGTCTTTTGTTTTTATGTTGGCGTCAATAAATTGTAAAGAAAATACATCCCTGATAAAATGAAAAGTCTCAGCTTTTAGAAATATTTCTAAAAATGACGAGTATTATACGACTGTCAAAATTTCTTCCGTATTACCGTCCGTGTCATTATATTTTGCATTTACACGATAACATTTTTAAGTTCTGTACGATTTTTTGACAGTCCATTTTACTGACAAGGGAAGTCTCCCTGGTGTCACCCTCCGATCTTCATGAAATTTTGATATGTTTTTAAGAACGAAAATTTATTCGACACGTATTTTTTTTTTAGCGGCCCAAACTCATTTTTAGGGGGGGTCGATTTGTATGGGGGGAAATTGACCTTTCCCAGTTTTTTACGATTTACACCTATTTAAACAAAATTAATATAGGCATGTGTGGTATCAGATTAAAGGTATTTAAAATACCTATCTCCTGGTGCCAACAACGGGCCAAAGAAGTTAATATTTCTCGACTTATTAACAAAAATGTCCCAAAATTTTGGTATTTCACTCAATATGACGAAAAGTTGTGCATGTTTGGACACGTTCTTAGCACACGTAGATAGGTTTTCCAAAGACCTTTCAGTTGGTATGTAACATGACTAGGTTTCTTTGCATAATATAGGAGATAAACGTAAAAAACGGAAAAATGGCCTTGTCTTCCCCCCTCCTTTTTACCCCCTAAATATGAATTTGGGCCGCTAAAAAAAAAATACGTGTCCCTTTATTTTTTCTGCTCTACAAAATAAAACCAATTCCATAAAGATCCGCGGGTGACACTAGGGAGACTTCCCTTGTGAGTCTTATCGTGACAAACGGACTTTGTCAGTCTTTGTAAGATGAATTAAATTAAGCTTTTTAAAAGACATAAGCGGGAGCTAAACCAAAATGGGATTTTAAACTGAATTCGATGCTAATAAAAAACTATTCAAAAATAAAATTTTTCCACCAAAAAAAATTTTTTACTGATAACCGAAAATAACCGAAACCGATTGGTTATTCAATATTTGATAACCGAAACCGCGGTTACTAAATTTATCGGTTATTCAGAAACTCTAGGTATAGGGTAACATATGGTCGGTCCTGACTTTCTTGCTTGTTTGTATTCATAGCACTAATATGTCTTATGGTCTTCAACTGGTTAAGTTCGGAAATTGCCAAAATTGGATCAGGGACAAAAATTCCCCCTTAAGGAGCTAAATTAATCTCTAAAAAACACAATTTTTACAGTTTTTATACCCTCCAACCACAGTAAGGGGGTATACTCACTTTGTCATTCCGTGTGTAACGCATTGAAATATCGGTCTAGGACCCCATAAAGTATATATTTTATTGATCAGTGATCGATTCTAAGACATTCTAGCGATGTCAGTCCGTCCGTCCGTCTTTCCGTTTGTAGAGGACACGATACAGTCCAAAATAAAAGAGCTAGACTTCAGAAGATTGGCACGAATATGAGGCATTCCATACCAAATATCCCGCTACAGAAAACCATGTGTCCCGTAAATTTCTGAATAGGTTGTTTGGATAGCCCTATATGGAACAAAGAAAATTGTGTTTTTGGTTTTTCTAATTTTCAAAAACTGGACTTAGGAGGCATGTTCAAATATTGAAAAAATTGTCAAAATTTTTTTTTTTGGAAAATTTTCAGAACCAGTTCTTAAATTTTACATTTTTTAAAAATGTCAATTTATCAAAAATCCGGCCACTTTTTTTTTAAAGTTTATATGTTTGTCCATCCACACAAAAAATTTAGACTCGCTTTATTCGGGTTTTTCGAGAAAATCGCATTTGAATTTAAAATTCCAAAACAATTTTGTAATTTGCTTGTATTTTCTTGTTTTAACGTTACCAATGAGTATTACACCGCTCAACACTCATTTTCCGGTTTGAATTCTGGTGATCAATTTTAGTAGACTTTGATCTCCTGATTCCAAATCTGTTCTCCAAATTTTTCCATCACGTCCAGATTTTTAGTTATTCATAGTTGAAAATGCGAAAAATTACGATTTTTTGAATTTTTGAGAAAGCCTGCACAGCAGCCATTCAGTGGAATACAAATCTGGTATAAAGCGGAAAAGTATAATTTGTCTTTGGTCTTCAACATAGAAAACAATTTTTTTCTAATTATTGCGTTTGGCTGTGTTACAATTGCGTTTTAAAATGACTCTGTTAAAATTATAATTTTTGTAAAAAAGGTAAGGTAGATACTAGTGTGGGTCGTTTTGCCACTTTTTTGTCGGATCGAAACGCTATACCCGGCAAAAGTTGTCTACCCAGATGGGTATTACAGATGTGAATTTTTTTGGAAATCGGTTGATATCTTCTGCTCTCAGAATGGGCTAAAAGTTTCGAAATTTCGGCTAAAAATCCCAAAATGCCAATTATTGAGGCTCGAAAAAGCGGTTATTTTTTTTTTGTAAAGATATGTTATTTAAACGTAAACTCCATTTTAGGCATCAAAATGCAGTTTTAACCCCTCCTGGAGGTCTAGGGAATACCCCCGATATCCAAAGAGGATGTGAATTTCGGCTAAAAGTACCCTAATTGATAATTATTGTGGTTCGAAAAAGTGGCATAATTTTTGGGTACAAATATGTTATTTTAGACGTTAAATCCCCTTAAGGCATCAAAATGCAATTTTAATCCCGTTCGGAAATCCAGGGAATACCCCCGATAACCAAGAGAGAAGTGAATTTCGGCAAAAAAAATACCCAAATTGAGGTTCGAAAAGTGGCATTTTGTTTGTGTAAAGATGTGTTATTTTAAACGTCATCTCACATTTATGACTTAAAAAGCAATTATTAACCCCCCTTGGGGGTCAAGGATCCCGTCGGGATCGGAGAAAGATGGAAGTTTGGGCATTTTTTAAACCTTTCAAAGCCATTTTTGGTTATATGGAACATTGAAAATTTTATAGTTCTCGCCGAGACTCAACTCAAAGGCCGGGCTTGTCAAAATCGATAAGTGAGTATATGGGAGATATTCAAGCTAGATTTTTCTAGATATATTTATATCTTTTAATTTTGTTTGGCTAGAGGTTATCAAAAAGTGTTTATATGGTAAATAAATCTAGTGGAGTAAAGAGAATATTTTAAAAGTTATATTTTCCATAGAGGTAGAATTCTTCGAAAATTAGAAGAATTAATAGGAAAATCCATGCAATGGGTAGGTTGCCTTATGCATTTTATCGAAGTACCATTGCCAAAACATTGGGCCAAACATCAGGTCCCAATTTTTACACAGGTCCTATAGGTTCAAAATTACCTGGATGTAAAAAACTTCCTGTGGTGTCATTTATAGCAATTAAATGTGATCTTTCATATCACAGTTCCGAAGAGCTTAAAAACTCAGTAAGGACTTCAAATACTTGTATGTTATAGCTAAAGCTATTGATTCGGGAGAATACTCGGAGGTTCTTGCTTCCATGATCCCTGGAAAATTGAACAAGGCTCGCAGGTTGACAACTGCAAAGCAAGGAACTCATAGAAATAGTTAAGTTCATACCTAAAGTCTATGTGGTGATGCAACTCATAATTAGTACACATCATTCCATTGCTGATGGTCCTCGTCATGTTTTTGAGACAATTTGTAGATCACGATATTGACCAAATAAACACCAAACAGAGAAAATTGTTTCTCGGTCAAACTAGCCGTATGTGGAATAAACTCCCCGCAAAAATCTTTCCAGTATGCTATAATTTAGAAAAGTTCAAATTAAATGTCCACAAACACTACTCCCTCTTTCCTTCTCCTCATAACCTATTTTCCTAAAACCAACACAATGCATTGCATTAGTAGGGGCATCCCTTGAGTGTTGGCTCAAAGTAAAAAAAAAAGAAGCTGTAGTTCATTTACCCATTCCAACCAATGCGTTCTTTGCACTGCCCGAAAATATTGTTCTCGCGATGATAACAGATTGTCGACTGCTGTCCGTCAAGATGCACCAAAAAGAATTCTTAGTACTCAAGAAGAACAAACAGGGAATCGTCATCAGTTCATTCGCTACAATATTATTCCAAGGCTAAATTTTGAGGCCACTGATTACGTGGAAATGATCTTCTGGGAAATTACTGATGTTTCTAACACAGTACCACCCGTTTCAAGGACGGTATTAAATAAATAACTTATTGAAAAACTTTCACTGCAGTTGCAGTCGAACGAACAGTAAAATTAGTATCTGAAGCAATATCTAGAGCAGTGGTCGGCACCCATTGCACGCTGGAGCCGAACACAATCGGTTATTCACATGTATACAACACGAATGTCAACAAAAAATCAACAAAGAGCATAAAAAGAACAAATATTTTATTCAGTAGCAAGCTTACTTTCTTCAAAGCAGGTTGATGTCGCTTTGTTGAAGAAATAAACCAACACATGCATATTTTTATTAAAACACAAATACTTTCATATGCCTCTTTCTGCCGACCACTGATCTAGAGTGTGCGACAGAAGCGCATAATAAAATCGGATTTAATTTCTAGACAAGCTCCAACAAAATTTGAATTCAAATCTCAATTTGTGACAATTTTTCCTAAAATTGAGGGTGGGGAGGTATCGTTAAAAATAGCATTTTAAGGCATCTTTACCCATATATAATGACACTTTATCTGGACTTGATTTTTTTACAATTTTGGAAATTCACCTCCCATTTAGGATATCAGGGGTATTCCCTGGATTTCCGAAAGGGCTTAAAATTGCATATTGATGCCTTAAAGGGAGTTTACGTTTATAATAACATATCTGTACCCAAAAATTATGCCACTTTTTCGAACCACAATAATTGTCAATTAGGATATTTTTAGCTGAAATTCGCATCCTCTTTGGAATATCGGGGTATTCCCTGGACCTCCGGGAGTGGTTAACACTGCATTTTGATGCCTAAAAGGGAGTTTACGTTTAAAATAACATATCTTTACCCAAAAAAATAACCGCTTTTTCGAACCTCAATAATTACCATTTTGGGATTTTTAGCCGAATTTTCGAAACTTTGAGCCCATTCTGAGAGCAGAAGATATCAACCGATTTCCAAAAAAAAATCATATCTGTAATACCCATCTGGGTAGACAACTTTTGCCGGGTATAGCGTTTCGATCCGACAAAAAAGTGGCAAAACGACCCACCCTAGTAGATACCTCAGTTTTTTTTTGATATTTTTCAAAGAAAAACTAAAAAAAAATAAATATTTTACAAATTTAAGTTTCTGTGTTATTTTTCTTATAAACCGGAAGATATTTTTAATGGGTTTACAAGTCTATAAGAAAGAATGAACTTTTGCCTAAATTTTGTGCTCCTCACAGTAAAGATTGATCATCTGGTTTTTGTTTTAGAGCCTTTTAAAAATTGTGCTTTTTCTAATTTTTTTCAGAGTGTTTTTTTAAATACATGTTTGGCCAATAATATTGCATCAACTTCAAATTTTTTTGATTATATATTTGAGATCATAGTTCAATTCTACTCAAACGCTTTATACCAGATTTTTATTCCTCCCAGTGGCTTTCAAAATAGGCAAAAATCGCGTTTTTTCGCATTTTCATCCGCGAATAATTAAAATTCTAGACGTGATGGAAAAATTTGGAGCACAGATTTGGAATCAGCGAGTCAAAATCTTTAAAAATTTTATTTCAAACCGGAGTCAAAAACCTTCGAATTGTTGAGCGGTGTTATTAATTGCATAAATATCACTCATACGCTCTGTTGAAACAAAAAAATACAAGCAAATTACTAAATTGTTATGAAATTTAATATTCAAATGCGATTTTTTCGAAAAGAACGAAAAACACGTGTCTGAATTTTTTTGTGTGGATGGACAAACATCTAAACTTAAAAAAAAAAAAGTAGCCGGATTTTTGATAAATTGACTTTTTTAAAAGATGGAAAATTTCAAAACGGGTTCTGAAAATTTTCCAAAAAAAAAAAAAATTAATCGATAACCCATACAAAACTATATAAGAATGTAAATTTTTAAGATTAATGTGATAAATATTTAATCAAGGCAACTCGGGACCAATTTGACCATTTTTCCAATATTTGACCACGCCTCCTAAGCCCAGTTTTTGAAAAATTAAAAAACCAAAAACGCAATTTTCTAAGTTTCATATAGGGCTATTCATACAACCTAGTTTATGTTACACGGGTTTTTTTCGCTGGACATTTGGTGTGGTATGCTTCATATGTCTTATATTCAGGTTCGGAAATGGGCAAAACCGGACCAAGGGGAAAAAAGTTCCCCTTAGAGAACTAAACCAACCTAAGAAAAACCGTTTTCTTGCAGGGTTTTATGTACTTTTGCTTAGCAAATGCAACATTCTTATTACAGATGAAGTTCAAAATCCTCCCCCCCCAAAAAAAAAAGACGCCCCTGGATTTTTTTATATTGTTTTTTTTTACATTTTGGAGGGTATTCGGCGCAGCCAAATGTAACACTATCACTTGTTTTTTATTAATTTTGCTAAGCAAATGAAACATTTTTGTATCAGAAGAAGTTCATAGTCCTGAAGCTCGATCCAGGGTACAAGAAAATGTACTTCTAGCATGAGGTCATTATTTCCTTTACTAATTAAAACTATGATATTCTCATAGAATAATTTTCAAGAAAATTATTTTTATGTTTATTTATGTTGCTACATAAATATTTTTTTGAAAAAGGTGTTCTTTACTGTTCGAAAAATCGAACAGAGGATCGAAATGGATTAAGGGCCGTTTAGATTAGCAGACTTGTAAAACGACGCGTAAAAAATTGATGCGGAGAGAAAATTTTTCAGCGTCTAAACGCTCAACATACAAAAACGGCAATGTTGCCATTTTGACGCTTTCAATTTTCTGGTGCTTTTTTTGTCTTTTTACCCGGAGTTTTTCTCGAATACCCGTTTTAAAAAAAAAACGGGTATTAATGGCGCTTTTTTATTTTTTCGTGACGCTTTTGGTGCTTTTTATAAAAACTTTGTGATTTCCTTATTATTCTATTTGTTAATTATTTTTTTGTTAAGGTATTTCAGCAAATGTTTACTGAAGTTTTGTATTAAAGCAATAATTTTTGTACGTTTTTCTGGACTGTTGTTTTTTTGAAAACTTTCTGAAATTTGCTGCCTATATTATAAATTGCCTTCAAGTATTAACAGTCAAATTTATTCAAATCAAATCTATCAAATATCATTCACAAAGAGGCATTTTATAAAAAAAAAACAGTTTGTGGCGTGATGAAAAAAAACAGATTTATTTGAAAATTATTTATTTTTCTATAAAGACAAATATTTTTATTTATAATTTTGTTTTTATTTTTATCTAAATATTATTTTAGTAATTTAAATTGCAATTTTTTTTTAGTTTTGTATCAATAAATTCAGTAAATTCACGAAAAAAATCATATATATTTTTTTTAATTTTAAGTTTTTGGCGCTTTTTACCCTTTTTATATATATATATATATATATATATATATATATATATATATACTTTTTTCTCTTGGCGCTTTTTTACCATTTTTTGTATATTTTTACCTTTTTTTACCCTTTTTTCCAAAATTTTGGCGCTTTTCTTCAATTTGGAAATGGCAACACTGAAAAACGGACAGATTTTATGTCAAAACGAAGAGGACAATGTTGACATACGGATGTAATTTTTGTTTTTTATGTAAACAAAAAATACAAATAATAACAACAGCTGTTGTCAAGAGGTGGAAAAAATAAATAAAAACTTATCTGCCCGGGTAAAAATGAGATATATATGATCATATATGAAGATATATGGATCATATATGGTTTTATATAACTATATATTATCATATATGCCTCCATATATGTTTACATATGATTTGATCCGTAAATTGGCCCGATATGAGCTCATATCGGGCCAATTTACGGATCAGATCATATACTATAAATCCATATATGATCCATATATCTTCATATATCTTCATATATGATCATATATATTTCATTTTTACCCGGGTGTGCTATATTTTCAAAGTTCGGATATCGAAATTGATATATCTTCTCCAATAATTGTCCGATCAGACCAAGATTGATTTCATTCGAAAGCCAATTCAAATACCTTTAATTTGACGTTTTAAAAAAATTTGGGTTCATTAACCCATTGTGGCACAACCCCAAATTTTGGATTTTTTATCGTTTTTGAAGAAAACAGGTAAAATTTTAAAATTATGCATTACTAAGGTGTTTATTTTTATAACTAGGCTTATAGATTAGATATTAAGCTTTAATTTGAGCCTTGTAATACCGGATTTATTGACGTTTAAACATTAGAAAAATATATTTAAATATGTATACCAGACCTCTGTGCAGTTTATTTTTTGGTCTTAAGAGTTTTTCTGTAAAACTATGGATTTCAAACTTCATAAATTAATTTAGTGGCTTCGCTAAATAAAGTTTTTTTGTGTGTTAAAATTTAGGCGGGGTCAATGGTTTAAAGTCAATAACTATAAGGGTTAAAAGGTCCATTGAAAGCTCAAATGAAAGTTTAATATCTAAGCTTTAAATCTCGTTGCATAAATACATGTCTTAATAAGACATTTGCTGTGTTTTTCAATAAGTGGATTTATTTTCGGATTAATCTTATTTAGTTCAAAATAAATATTTTAACATGCCAAAACAAATTTGCAATATTTTTTTCCGTAATCTACGATAAATTAGCATTTATAATCCGAAAAAATAATAAAAAAATCTGGAAAATGAAAAAAGTTATAAATCAATTAAAATTAATCCAACTAATTTTTAGGATTTAATAAGTCCATTTTGGATTAATTTTGATTTATTTATAACTTTTTTAATTTTCCAAATATTTTTATTATTTTTTTGGATTATAATTGCAAATTTATCGTAGATTACGGAAAAAAATATTCCAAATTTGTTTTGTGTGGTAAAATATTTTTTTTAAACAAAATAAGATTAATCGGAAAATAAATCCACTTATTGAAAAACACAGCAATTATTTTGAAATATAACGCATTTTCTCCAAAAACTTTGGTTTAAAAATATAAAAAAAAATTGTTGCATAAATACATGCCTTAATAAGACATTATTTGGAAATATAACGCATTTTCCCTAAAAACTTTTGTTTAAAAATCTAAAATTTGGTGTTGTGCCACAATAAGTTAATGAAGCCATTTTTTTGAAATTTCAAAATAAAGGTATTTGAATAAGCTTTTGAATGAAATCAATCTTGTTCTGATCGGACCACTATTGGAGAAGATATATCAAATTCGATATCCGAACTTTGGAGGCCCACAACTCGGAAACCATGGGCCACCGACATTTTTTTTTCTTTTTTGGACACAGCACTAAAATTTATATCTGCGGAATTTTTTTTTTTTTTGGATCATAGAAATGTCTACCAACTAGACTTTAGCCAAATTTTCTGCAAAACAAGGAATATGGAGTCAGTGGAGATGTTGGAATCAGAGATGTTGGAATCAGAGATGTCGGAATCAGTGGAGATCTAGATTTATGCATCTTTTGGTTAAGAAACGCAAATTGAAGAAAATATTTTTCCACAATTCTATGGTTAATTTGAAAATTTTATAATTGTAAAATTTTGTTTGGGTGCGTGTTTTTAACACAGAAAACAAAATCGTCAAATTTAAAACAACAAACATCAATTGTAAATCATCCATTTTGTAAGAACGGCCGCCTGTTAGTCCATAATACAAAACTTCGATTTTGTTTTTAACAAACTCACAAGGGAAGTCTCCCTAGTGTCACCCGCTGATCTTTATGGAATTGGTTTTATTTTGTAGATCAGAAAAAATAAAGGGACATGTATTTTTTTTTAGCGGCCCAAATTCATATTTAGGGGGTAAAAAGGAGGGGGAAGAGAAGGCCATTTTTCAGTTGTTTTCGTTTATCTCCTATATTATGCAAAGAAACCTAGTTGGAAAACCTATCTACGTGTGCTAAGAACGTGTCCAAACATGCACAACTTTTCGTCATATTGAGTAAAATACCAAAATTTTAGGACATTTTTGCTAAAAAATATTAACTTCTTTGGCCCGTTGTTAGCATTACGAGATAGGTATTTTTAAACCTTTAATCTGATACCACACATGCCTACATTAATTTTGTTTCAATAGGCGTAAATCCGCTAAAAAAAAATACGTATCGAATTAATTTTCGTTCTTAACAACATATCTAAATTTCATGAAGATCGGAGGGTGACACCAGGGAGACTTCCCTTGTTAGTCGAGTAATTTTATTTCAAAATTCTTTAATCCTGTCAACAAATAGTGTTAGTGTTTGTTAAATTTTTTTGGTTGAAAAAAAAATTTCATTTGTCAGATTAAAAATTGTGTTTGAGGAATTTCTTTGTTGAAAAAAAAAAATTTTAGGTTTTTTACATTTGTCAGATCAACAAATTGTGTTGTGTTTGTTGAATTTCTTTGTTAAAAAAAACCAAAATTCTTTTTTTAACAATCAAAATTTACAAGCGTTTGTTGATATTACAAATTTCCGTATAGGAGCACTTTCCGTAAAAAAATTTATTGTATTCACAAATATGTGGTTCAATATGACAATTAGTTTTTTTCTGTGTAATGAACAGCGTTTTTTTTTTCAACAATTTAATTAACCCGTATACGTCTAAACACACAAAAGACATTCAAGAGAGTTTGGTTTATACTTTTTGACAAGCGGATTAAAATGAAAAGACTTTTCCATCTTGAAAATCTTTTCAAAAAGTCTGCTATCTGAATGGTCATCATAATTACAACTAATGCTTTCCTGAATTCAAGCACGTACGCAGGAATTTATTTTGGGGGGCCCAACATTTTTTTAAAATTTCGTTTTTTAGCCTCAATGTTTTTGAGCCTACATTGTTTTTACAGAAAACAAAAAAATTATTTTAAATTTAAGATAAAATAAGAATCAAATTTAAAAAAAAAATTAAAAATTTATGCAACTTTTCTTTAAAAATTCTCAAATATACCTTACGAGTAAAAACTCAAAACTATGGGGCACCTTTTTGAATTGTTCATATATTTTTTCAAAGTTTTTGGATTATGAAACATATTTATGCAGAAAACTCCTAAGAGCATTTTTGATATAGAAAATTCTCCGATTCTAAGCTACACTTTATCGTAATAAAATCAAAGATTTTGAGACATTTTTGGAACGAATGACTTCTTAAATTGCTGGAAATTTTTTAGTTTACAGGTTTTGAACACAAAAAAATAGAATTCCAAGATTTTAACAAAGAAAGATTTTTACTATACTTACGATTTAAAACATTTTTCGCATAGAAAATTTTAAAATTTTGAAACATTTTTTTATACAGAAAAACTCTAAATCTCTGGAAAAATTTTTCATGTAGAAAAATTTTCGTATTGTAAGACATTTTTCGTATAGAAAAATCCTTAGATTCTGAGATATTTTTTGTATGGAAAAACTCTCAGGTTCTAAGAAAAAGTTGTTTGATTTTGAGACATTTTACTTAAAGAAAAATTCTCAATTTCTAAAACATTTTTCATACAGAAAAATTCTTGGACTCTCAGTTCTCAGCTTTTGAGACACTTTTCGTTTAAAAAAAAAAAATCAGACTGAGACATTTTTCGTATTAAAAAATTCTGAAAGTTTCTGAGACATTTTATGTATTGAAAAATTCTTAGATTCTGAAACATTTTTTGTATTGAAAAATTCTCAGATTCTGAGACATTTTTCGAATAGTTAATTTTTCTATACGAAAAATCTTAGATTGGTATAAAAAAATTCTGAGATCCTGAGCCATTTTTGCATAGAAGAGTTCTCAGATTCTAACACATTTTTCGTACAGAAAAATTTCTTGTAAGAAAAATATCTCAAATTGGTATAGAAAAATTCACAGATTCTTATACATTTTTCGTATAGATTTTTCCGATTCTGAGTCATTTTTCGTACAGAAAATGCACAGATTATAAGAGGTTTTTTTATAGACAAATTCTTTGATTCTAAAATATTTTTCATATAGAAAAACTATGAAAAAATTAATCTTAAAAAATCTCTTAATCATTTAATGAATGAGAAAATTTACAGGTTCTGAGACATTTTTGTAAAGAAAAGTTCTTAAATTCACAATATTTTTTGTAGATAAAAATTTTCCAGTTTTATTTAGATATTAAAGAAAAAACAATACTTCGATTAATTTTTTGTGTAAAAAATTTCAGATTCAGAAAAGATTTTTCGATTTAAAAATTGTCAAATTTGGCTAAACTTGGAATTACATTAGCTATAAATTATTAACGAAATAATTTTTAATGCATACATATGTTCTGAAACATTATTTTACAAAAAAAAAATCTTAAACCCTTTGACATAGTTTTTCCGGTGATCACAAATCTAGTCAAATGTGGCAGTGTGTTTAAATAAAGTCAGGAAAAAAGCTAATGGAATAATATTCATGATGCATAACTTACTTGGTCAGTAGCAATTATCGTTTAAAGGTGTCTTATTCTCTACCGAACAAGTTTAAGAATTTAAACCCACACAACATTTTTTTCAATCAAAATTTTTTCAATATTTTGAAATTTTCAGAAAAAGACCTTTTGTTAAATTAGAGATAAAAAGAAAATAAAAATAATACTGAGCCTTTTTTTGTTAACAAACGTATATTTAGTAGTGCAAAGTCTTAAAATTTGTATGTGTCCAAATAATTTTGGGGGGCACGAGCCCCCAGGTCCCCACCTGCGTACGTGCCTGCCTGAATTAATCGCCATTTTAGGTACCATCGAACCCACTGTACAGCGATCGAATGGTATAAAACGAAGACTTAATTATATATAAATTTCTTTTTGAGAAATATAAAAACAAAATTATTTTATTAAATCTCTCATAGACAGAATTATTTAAGAGATTTATATCCATTTGAGTTTTTGTTAAGATATTTTTTAGTTGACCCGTAATACTTTGAATATGTATAGATAATAGTTTCAATTTCATTTGTGTATGCAATTCATACAATTATTGTCTGGCTATGTAAATGTTAGGAAAGAAAGGGAATACGCCTCGGTAGCATTCACAGTGTATTTCACAATTTCATCGAGTATTAACATTTGGTTTATGTGGTTCTTACAGCTTTCACTACAAACAATTAAGCTGCAATTGAATTATAACGCTTAAGGGTATAATAAAGGCATACACTAACAATAGTCCGGATTGCAAAACTTCAAAAAGTTAAGTAAATAAATTTTCAAACATTCATCGCAAGAACAGTGAAATATTACATAGTTTTCATATCTGATAAAGTCTTTAGGCACGACCAGTGCACTGTGGTCAATTACGTCCAAAAATCAATAACTTCTTTATTTCTTCATGTAAATAGCTGAAATTTAAAACTCGAATTAAGGACAATATATCTGATACCTTTCCCAAATGTTGGACCTACAAATACAATGGTTGGCAAAATACTCATGGACGTCCCAAATGTATCAAACATGTAAACAGCGAAAATTGTATATCCGAATAATATATCTGATCTCCCTTTAAAACGCTGGACAGTCAAATAAAGTTGTTGGCCAACTAATAATGGACTTCTCAAATGTATCAAACTAATTGAGGGGTACTGGAACTAAAAAAACAGTCTTAGTGTTAATAAAAATTTAAACAGCTATACAAAAATAAATCTACATATGTAAATAAAAATCAATTGTCGTTCGTTGGTAACCGCATCAGTTGAGAACGGCTGGACCGATTTGGACAATTTTTTTTTTAAATGTTCGTCATAGTCCAACTTAGGTTTTTACGTAAAGAAAATTTTACCACGCACATTGGGAACTTTGTATGGAAAAGGCGCGCATCGACGTTTTTTTGTTATAACTCTTGAACGGATAGGAATTTCACGACATTCTTTACCATTATAAATACTGGAGACCTTAAAGAACTTACACATGTGGATTGGACATTTTTCGCATTAGTACCCTACTTGTAAATTCAAGGCAAAGTTGGTTAATTTTTTCATATAAAAAAATAAAATGGTGGTCAGTTATTTAAAACAGTTACGGATTTTAAGCCGCTTTTATTTCGATATATCTATAAGAGAAGAACGGCAAGATAGTAGTATTTGTTGATGTTCGTGATAGTACAACTAAGGTTTTTACGGAAAGAAAAATTGTCCACTCCCAATTTTTCAATACATCTAAAATCGCAGAACGACTACCCTGATTTGGTAAATAGTTTCCTTAATGATCATTATAGTCCAAGTAAGGCTTTTACGGAAATAATTATTGTCCTCCCCCACTTCAAAGCCCACATTTTTCAATATCCTTAAAACTTGCAACACTTGAGAACGCCTGTACCGATTTGGCTAATTTTTTGTTTTAAGTGTTCGTATTAGTCCATATAATTGTTCGGAAAGAAAAACTGTCCTCGCCCACTTTTTTCAATGTTTTTTTAATTAATTTTTACTCTAATTCGCTATATTAAAAAATATATTTCTTAGGGCGGATTACTTAATGAAAAGTTAGCCGCTAACTGCCGATTTAACAGAGCCTTATGTCAAAATTTGTATGAAAAAGTTAAATTTAACGGATAGTTATTTTATAACGGAGCATTGAGTAATCCAGCATTTAAAGATTCCACTTAAACTTGGTACAAATGATTTAAACCTTTGGGTATTGTTAACATATGTACAAGTTTAACTTACCACACAAATTTTAACGCCCTCTTTTGTCTAAATATGTCGACTATTAATGACCGGACCGATTTTTTATGTTAATTATAGTTCTTATTAGCTATTTAAGAAAATAGAAAAGAAATAGAGAAAAGTGCCCCTGAAAAATGGAAAATTCGGGAAAACTTTATCAAAAATGTCCCGGAAAAATGGAAAAACTCAGGGGAAAAAAATGTTTTTGAACTCAACAAGAGCTCACGATAACAACGAAGGATATGCGTAATTTATTTTTGTGTTGTTCGTAATGATACTAAAGAAGTTTAAAATTTGTTCAGTTCGCAAAGTCGAAGACATGGTATTTTTTTTAGTTCCTAAAATATAATTTGAAGATGATTATCTGCCTAATCGGTTTTTTAATTCTAAGCCAAGAAATTCATAACATTTTTTGCAGGGCTATATATTTGAAGCAAAACGAAATATAACACTGATCTTATATTTGGGCCAGCAACGCGGACCGGGCCAGCTAGTACACAATATTTTTTAATTTTGTTTTATTTTTATTTGAAAGATTAACAATCTTAATCTTTAAAAATTTTATAACACAAAATTTACTAAACTAGAATTGCCAGGGTTGCCAGTTAATTGTGGGATGATTTCTTTAAAGGACAAAATGGGCCACAGTTTTACAGCAAAAACTACCGATTTTGATAATTTTTTTTTTATTTGTAGTTTCCCGAGTAAAAAAGATTATATATAATTTTACTTATTTTTATATAAACATATACTTATTATTTCATAAATTTATACGCAAATTGTTATGTTTTCATATAAGATTATATATGGGTAATTCCAAAAATTTTCGCCCCACTGTTCGGAAACATGCCTTTGGACGCCACTGAGAATTTGGCTCATAGATATCCACGTTTATATGAGATATGTTGCATTTTTGGATTTTCAAAATTTGCTGTAGTTTTCAAATTATCGCGGGTCAAAGTTCGACTTTTTTAGCAAAAGTCAGAAAAATACATGACGTTTAACGCGCTCTAACTTTTTAACTAGTAATCCGATTATCACAAGTAATGGCTCATATGAAAGCTTAATTCTTCTTCTTTTAGGAAATATTTTCAAAAGCATACGGTTTTTTTCAAAAGTGTTGCAAAAATTCAAAAACATTTTTTTTTTGCGAATATTTAAAAAAACACATCTTCGATTTTTTTAAAAAAAAGTTTGGTGATAAACAATACTGTTTTGTACAACATATCCAAAATGCTGAATGGGATCCCAATGGGATCAAAAAATATTCTGGTTTTAGTACGAAGTTCTTAAATTTTACCTTAGAAAATTAAAATTTTATGTTTCTTCAATATAAAAATTTAAATTTTCAAAGAAAATTATACTATTAAAATTTTGAAAAACATTCAAAATATTAGAAATTAAAATTTTCTAAGGGAAAAATATGAGAACCTCGTACTTAAAACAGAATAGTTTTTGATCCCATGGAGATCCCACTCTGAATTTTGAATATGTTATACAAAACATTGTTATTTTTCACCAGAATTTTTTAAAAAAAAATCGAAGATGTGTTTTTTTAAATATTCGAAAAGAAAAAATGTTTTTGCATTTTTGCATCATTTCTGCAAAAAAAACAGTGTTATTTTAAAAATATTTTCAAAAAGAAGAATCCCAGCTTTAATATGAGCCCAAATTTGTGAAAATCGGGTCATTGGTTAAGAAGTTACAGCTCTTTAAACGTGATGTATTTTTCTTACTTTTGCTTAAAAAGTCAATCTTTGACCCGCCATAATTCGTTAAATACACCAAATGTAAAAAAACGATATATGGTACATATATCATATCTATGAGGGCTATCTATGTGTCAAGGCTCAAATTAATCTGAGACACCATTTCCAAAAATGACTAAAATTTGAGCTAAATTTTCTGGAATGGCCCTATATTAACACTTCGATTTTTTTTCTTATATAAAATTACTAGCTAACTCGCCCGGTACTTCGTTACCGGTTAGCTGTAAAAAAAAACAACTTTATTACTTCAAATTCTTATTAATTTTTAATTAAACATAAAAATTGTTAGTTTCGACCTTTAAAATTTTATATTTTGAGTAGACAATTTGCAAACAATTTTATTTTGGCGAAACGATCCCATAGTTCAAACTTTAAGTTTCAAGGAACATTAGTGCATAAGGAACAATATGTACCAAATTGAAGCGAAAATTCAAAAATTTATTTTCCCAGAATGTAATTTCCGCGAGTGGATCGTAAAGTACCAATTTTAAGTATCTCTACTTTCTCCCTTTTTCCCCATTAGAAGCAGAATTTTCATAAAAGTACTTATTTTAGAATGTTATTTCCGCGAAAGGATCGTACAGTCCAAATTTCAAGTATTTAGGACCATTGATTCAGCAGATACAAAATTGCCCAACTTTCCCCATTTTCCCGCTTAGAAGCAGAATTTACTAAAAAAGTGCTTCTTCCAGAATGTTATTTCCGCTAGAGGATCGTACAGTCCAAACTTCAAGTATCTAGAACCATTAGTTCAGCAGATACAAAACAGTTCAAAATTCAAGTATCTAGGACCATTAGTTCAGCAGATACAAAATTGCCCTACTTTCCCCCTTTTCCACCCATAAAACAAAATTTTCAAAAAAGTACTTCTTTCAGAATGTTTTTTCCGCGAGATAATCGTACATTCCAAATTTCAAGTATCTAGGACCGTTAGTTCAGCAGATACAAAATTGCCCTAATTTCCCCCTTTTTCCCCGTAGAAGCGAAATTTTCAAAAAAGTACTTCCATTAGAATGTTGTTTCCGCAAGAGGATTAAAATTTAAATTTGCCCTACTTTCCCTCTTTTTCCCCCTATAGAAGCAGATTTTCCCAAAAAAGTACTTCTTCCAGAATGTTATTTCCGCGAGAGGATCGTACAGTCCAAACTTCAATATCTAGGACCATTAGTTCAGCAGATACAAAATTGCCCTTCTTTCCCCCTTTAAAAAGTAATTTTCAAAAAAGTACTTCTTTCAATATGTTATTCCGCGAGATGATCCTATATTGCAAATGTCATGTTTTTAAGACCATTAGTTTAAAATTTACCAAATTGCCCTATTTTGCCCCTCTTGGCCCTCCTTAAAACCAAAATTTTCAAAAAGTGTATTTTTCAAAAAATTATTTCCGCGAGAGGATCAAAACTTAAAGTTTTAGTTCAGAAGATACAAAATTGCCCTATTTCCCCCCTGCTACTTTTTTCAATATGTTTTTTTTTTGCGAGATGATCCTAGAGTTAAAATTTCAAGTTTCTGGAACCATTTGTTTAAAAGATAAATAATCTACCGACTTTCCCTATTCCCCCCCCCCCTTTCCCGCCGTGGAGGATGAATTTTTCAAACAATATTTTTTTCGGAATGTTGTTTCCGCGAGAGGATCCTAATGACCAAACTTCACGTTTCTGGGACCATTTGTTCAGAAGATAAAAAATTCACCGATTTTCCCTATTTTCCCACCCTTGGAGGCGGAATTTTAAAAAAATTTTGTTTTCCGCATGTTAATTCTGCGAGAGGATCCTAGAGTCCAAATTTCAAGTTTCTGGGACCATTTGTCCAGAAGATAAAAAATGTACCAATTTGCTCTATTTTCCCCACCTTGGAGGCGGAATTTTCAAAAAAATATTTTTTTAGTTTTTTTTTTTTCGCGAGAGGATTATAGAGTCCAAATTTTTAGTTTCTAAAACTATTAGTTCAAAAGATACAAAATCCCACAAAGGGCCCTACTTTCCCCTTTTTCAACCTTAGAAGTGGACTTTTTAAAAAACTTTCTTTAATTATGTTATTTTTGCGAAAGGATCGTTCAGTTCAAATTTCAAGAATCTAGGACCATTAGTTCAGCAGATTCAAAATTGCCCTTCCCTCCCCCATTTTCCCCCAGAATTTTGAAAAGTACTTTCTTAAGAATGTTATTTCCGCGAGAGGATCGTTCAGCCAAATTTCAAGTATCTAGAACCATTAGTTCAGCAGATACAAAATTGCCCTACCTTCCCCGTTTTCCCCCTTGAAACCGGAATTTTCAAAAAAAGGACTTCTTTCAGAAGGTTAATTCCAAGAAAGAGGATCGTGCAGTCTAAATTTCAAGTATCTAGGACCATTAGTTCAGCAGATAAAAATTGCCCTACTTTCCGCCTTTTCCCCCTTAGAAGTGGAACTTTCCACAATAAGTACTTTTTCCTCAAGAGGATCGTACAGTTCAAATTTTAAGTATCTAGGATCATTAGTTCAGCAGATTCAAAATTGCCCTACTTTCCCCATTTTCCCCCAGAATTTCGAAAAAGTACTTCCTTTAGAATGTAATTTCGGCGAGAGGATCGTTCACTCTAAATTTCAAGCATCTAGGACCATATTTTCAGCAGATACAAAATTGCCCTACCTTCCCCTTTTTCCCCCTTTAAAGCGGAATTTTCAAAAAAGTACTTTTTACAGAATGTTATTTCCGCGAGAGAATCGTGCAGTCCACGCGAGAGGATCGTGCAGTCCTATTTGTTCAGCAGATACAAACCGGAATTTTCAAAAAGTTCTTCTTTCAGAAAGTTATTTCCGCTAGAGGATCGTACAGTCCAAATTCAAGGATCTATGACCATTAGTTCAGCAGACACAAAATTACCCTACTTTCCACCTTTTTCCCCCTTAGAAGCGAAATTTTCAAAATATAATTTTTTCACAATGTTTTTTACGCGAAAGATCCCATAGTCAAAATTTTTAAGTTTCTGGGAAAATTAGTTCAGAACATACAAAGTGTAACAAATTGTCATATTATCCCCCTTTTTACCACCCTAGAAGCGGAATTGAAAAAAACTTTGTTTCGGAATGTTTTTTCAGAGGATCATAGTCCAAACTTTAAGTTTCTAATTTTCCCCCTTTTCCCCTTCTTAGAAGTGCCTTTTTAAAAAAGTACTTTCTTCAGAATATTATTTCCGCGAGAGGATCGTCTAGTCCAAATTTCAGGTTTTTGGGACCATTAGTTCACAATATAGAAAATGTTCAAAATCGTCCTATTTCCCCCCCCCCCCCCCCCCCCAAATTTGAATGAAAATTTTTCAAAAAATAGAACATAATTTCCTCGAGAGGTTCATATAGTCCAAATTTTTGAGTTTCTAGGACCATTAGTTCAGAAGCTACAAAATGTACCAAATTATCCTACTTTCCCCCTTTCAACCCCCTAGAATAAGAATTAAAAAAAAAGCTTTGTTTCAGAATGTTTTTTCCGTTAGAGGATCTTATAGTCCAAACTTTAAGTTTCTAGGACCATGAGGTCAAAAGATAGAACATGTACCAAATTGCCCTTTTTTCCACATTTCCCCTTCTTATTTTTTTAGAAAAAATTCTTTCTTTAGAATATTATTTCCGCGAGTTTATCCTATAGTCCAAAGTTCAGAAGATCGAAATGTTCAAAATTGTCCTCTTTCCCCCTAAATTTAAGTGATCAAATCAATAAATTCCCAAAAATAAAAAAATAAATGAGAAAAAAAAATTGAGTAAAAAATTTGAGTCAAAAAATTAATCGAAAAAAAATTGAGTAAAAAAAAATTGAGTGAAAAAAAAATTTATTAAAAAAAAATTGAGGAAAAAAAATTTTGAGTAAAAAAAAATTGTAAAAAAAAAAATTTTGAGTGAAAAAAATTTTGAGTGAAAAAAAAATTTGAGTGAAAAAAAATTTGTAAAAAAAAAATTTTTGAGTAAAAAAAATTTTGAAAAAAAAAATTTTGAGTGAAAAAAATTTTGAGTAAAAAAAAATTTTGAGTGAAAAAAAATTTGTAAAAAAAAATTTTTAGTGAAAAAAAATTTGTAAAAAAAAAAAATTTTGGTGAAAAAAAAATTTTGAGTGAAAAAAAATTTTGAGTGAAAAAATTTTAGTAAAAAAATGTTTTTTCCCCGAGAGGATACTATAGTTCAAATATCTAGTTTCTAGGACCATTAGTTCAAAATTCACCAAATTGCCCTATTTTCCCCCTTTTTGTCCCCCTTAAAACCGGAATTTTCAAAAAAGTACTTTTTTTAAAATGTTATTTCCGCGAGAGTATCCTATATTCAAAATTTCAAGATTGTAGGACCATTTGTTCAGAAGATACAAAATGTACCAACTTGCCCTATTTTCACCCTCCCCCCACCTTAGAAACGGAATTTTCAAAATATTTCTTTTTCCAAAATGTTACTTCCGCGAGAGGGTGCTAGACTTTAAATTTCAAGTTTCTGGGACCATTTGTTTAGAATATAAAAAATGTACCAATTTGCCCTATTTTCCCCTTATTTTCCCCTTTTTCCCCCTTGGAGGCGGAATTTTACAAAAAAAAATTTTCCGAAATTTTATTTCCGCGAGAGGATCCTAGAGTTCAAATTTGAAGTTTCTAGGACTATTAGTTCAAAAGATACAAAATCCCCCAAAGGGCCCTATTTTCCCCCTTTTGCCCCCCTTAGAATCGGAATTTCCGAAAATCCCTTCTTAGTGGATGGTTTTGTCGGGAGCCGAACCTACATTCCAAATTTCAAGTCTCTAGCTTCAGCGGTTTGGGCTGGGCGATGATTATTGCCAATCAGTCAGTCAGTCAGTCACCACACTCTTTTATATATATAGATATAAAATTATATAAAAAAAATTTTAAGTTACCCGAGTAAAAAAAAGTTATATGACGCAATATTTAATTATTATGAACAGATATGGTTTTATGTAAATCCATATTAATTTTGATCCGGAAATTGGCGGATCGAATATTATACGATTATATCAAATTCTATTATTTTTGATAAAATAATATCAAATTTGATTAAGTTTGATCCCAAAAATGGGTCTATCTAATTGTATTAAATCATATCTTATCTGTTAAAATTAGATATATTTTTATATAATTAGATGAAATCTGGTAAAATTTTTTGGAATTTCAAACGTGAAATTAGAAATTATTTTATTAAATTGGATAGATTATCAATTAGAAGAGTTTTTATTGCATTCTTCGGAACTTTTTCGGGACTTAGCAAATTATTAAAAATATGTCAATTTTTATACCCTCCACTCTAGTGATAGAGGGTATATATAAGTTTGTCATTCCGTTTGTAACACCTCGAAATATTGGTCTAGGACCCCATAAAGTATATATATTCATGATCCTTGATCGATTTTAAGACGATCTAGCGATGTCCGTCCGTCCGTCCGTCCGTCCGTCCGTCCGTCTGTCCGTCTGTCTGTCTGTCTGTCTGTCTGTCTGTTGAAAACACGCTAACTTTTGAAAGACTTTACGGAGGCTCCTGAAGTTTGGCATATATGTTGGACATTTACCTGGTCAGGTTGGTATTGCAATCCAGCGAAATCGGTCCAGTGGTTCAAAAGTTATAAGCAAGTGAGTGAATTTCGGCATGGGATTTTCTGGAATTTACGAGATAAAACACACTGTAACTTTCGAACGGCAATTCTGAGGGTGCTGAAGTGTGGCATATATATTTACCGTTCCTCTGGTCCGGTTCGTTTTAAATTTCAGCCAAATCGGTCCGGCGGTTCAAAAGTTATTAGCAAAACCGTAAATTTCAGATTAGTTCACCTTAAATTCACGTGTTGAAAACCCGTTAAACATGTTTTAAAAACATTTGCAAGTCAGAAAAATATTTTAAAAGGTATTTTTGTCACACAAAAATATTTTTACACTAAACCAAAAAAAAAAAATACACTTAAAAAAAAAGTTTACACTCAAAAAAAATTTTACACTCAAAAAAAAAATTGTAAATTATTTTTTTTTTTTTTTTTCAAAAATTAAAAAAAAAGTTTTTTTACACTAAAACAAAAAAAATACACTCAAAAAAAAATAGTATTTTTTTTTTTTTTTTCAAAAATTAATAAAAAAAAAGTTTTTTTACAGAAAATAAAATATTTCTAACCAAAAAAAAGTTTACACTTAAAAAAAAATTTTACACTCAAAAAAAAAAATTGGTAAATTATTTTTTTTAATTTTCAAAAATTAACAAAAAAAGTTTTTTTACACTAAAACAAAAAAAAAAATACACTCAAAAAAAATTTTACACTCAAAAAAAAAAATTAGTAAATTTTTTTTTTTTTCAAAAATTAATAAAAAAAAGTTTTTTTACAGAAAGTAAAATATTTCTAACCAAAAATGTTATTTTTTTCACGTTAGAAAATTTACTATCACTTAAAAAGGGCATTGTGGAGGGTATTCATAGATTCGGCCAAGTCGAATTTAACTTTTCTACTTGTTTTTTTCTAAAATCATTTTTAAGGCACTTAAAAATTCCAAAAATTTGTGTGTCTTAGAAAATTTAAAAACATTTTTTTTGGAACTTAGAAATTTTTCAAAAAAATAAAATTTCTCCTAAAAACATTTTCAATGATTTTTTTACCCAAAAAAAAATTTTGTGTCCGGGACTTTGGAAAATTTTAATAAAATTTTTTAGGACTTGAAAATTTTTTAATCTTTTTTTTTTAATTTTCCGGGACTTAGAAAATTTGGAAAATTTTTTTCAGGATATAATTATAAATAAAATAATATATCTTTTTATCTGCCATATCTAAAAATCCCCCACCTTATATGTCATATCTAATTTCATATAGATCGGTATGTAAATAAATATGAATATGTATGTTATCATATTAAAAAATAAGGAAAAATACAATGCTATATATAAACTTATATGTCCATATCAAAGTTCATGCATAACCATATATAAATATAAATAATTATATAATAGCATATATGGTTATATCAGATCTTTTTTACTCGGGTATACAAAATAACATACCCGAATAAAAAAAAGTTATATGACGCAATATTTAATTATATATGAACAGATATGCTTTTATGTAAATCCATATTAATTTTGATCCGAAAATTGGCGGATCGAATATTATACGATTATATCAAATTCTATTATTTTTGATAAAATAATATCAAATTTGATTAAGTTTGATCCCAAAAATGGGTCTATCTAATTGTATTAAATCATCCCGAGTAAAAATAAACGTATATAACAATATATAACTTGATACAAACATAATAAATCATATATTATTATACATCCCGTGAGGTATTTTCTATTTTTTTAAATGCAGTCATGTGTTGTAATCAATGATGGGTACCAATACCTTTTCGATACCAATACCCGTTAATACCAATTCAAATTGAAAACCAATACCAATTAAAAACCAATACCTTTATTTGTGCGATACCAATACCGACAAAAAACCAATACCGATTCCCCACTACCAATACCAATTAAAAACCAATACTTTTATTCTTCAAAACCAATACCAATAAAAAACCAATACCAATTAATTTTTTTCTACTTTCGTATCGGTTTTGTTTCGGTTTTTTGTATTTTTATTTTCGTTTGTTTTAATTGTGACGTCAAACTTTTTCTTTCCATCACATTATTAGGTTTTACCTGACTAACGAATTGCAAAAGATGTTACATCGATTAGTAATCGTTTGCATGCAATGTCACATAACAAAAAGGAGTTAGCTACTTGAATTTTAAAAGCCATAAAAACATAAAAGAAATATTTTTTGTCACGGTTTTTATGACCCCTAATAAAAGTAGATCTTAAAAAATTTAGACCTTTTCTGTGATGAAATTTTTTCTTTTGCAAACATTGTTAATATTTGATATACATATGTACATTGAATGACACTGCACTCTTCTTTGCGTTGTAAAAAAAAAATACTAATGTCCTTTTTTGGAAATTCCAAAATTTTAATCAAGCAGACGTTACAACATTTTATGTCACAACACCAAAATCCAGAATTTTTTTTTATTGGTTTATTAGAGGCACAGTCATATTATATAAGAATTTAAGAACGCATAATGTGCAGTTCACATTTGCTATTTTTGAGAGTTTAAGGACTACTTGTTTAAAAAATCTTTTTTCTGTATCCATTACGTTTTTATTCTGTTACTGGTGTTTTGTTAAACAACTTGTTTAAGGTCGTAAGTGTGAACCCCATATAAGAAAAAAATGACCCGTGTAGTGTTTATAAACCGGTTAACCGAAAAACCGGTTTTTTCACAAAATTTCGGTTTTTTTGCAAACCGGTTAACCGAAATTGAAAAATTCCGGTGCACTGAAAACCGGTTTTTTTCTGTCGGTTAACCGGTTTTTTTTTTTAATATATTCCAACGGAATATTTTGCAAATATTAAGGGTTTGCAATTTTTATTTATGATATTTTCAAAATTTTATTTAAAAGACCTTGAAAATCCGTGAGAAAGGAAGTCTAAAATACTTTTTGTCTTCAAGAAACAATTTTCCAAATAGGAATTTTAGGGCGGATTTTACAGTCTAAACTAAGTTCTAACTTAAGTAAAATCTTAGTTAAGATTTATTTAAGTATTTTTTATTACTTAAGTTAAATTCGATTTTTCGGTTTGTACTTAAGTTAAAAAGAAAATATGCTAAAAATATGGTAACACAATGTATTTATTTTGATTTGGCAATTCAAAAACAATACAAAAAAATAAAATAATAAAAATATACAAAACAAAAATTATGTAAAATAACGAAAAATCGCACAAATGCTGTTATTTTCCGTTAAAATCTTTCACCGTGGGTATTGTTAGGACCATAACATTTTAGAACGCGGCTAAGGGCATCATTAAAAAATACTACACCCGCTTTACTTTGGATTTGCACACCAACAAACGTCTCCATGAAAATGTTGCTGTTATTTCCACCAAAACTTTATATAGCCCATCAAGTGGGTAACATAACCGGTAATCTTAATTCTTGTTGGAAATAACAGCAACCTTTTCACGGAGACGTTTACAACGATACATGGACAATCAGACGGACGAACAGTAGATCAGTATTCCTAAATGTGGGTCTGGGACAAATAATTTGGGTAATTACAATCTTCATCACATACTATTTTGATACCAGTACCACAGAGTAGTGTAGGTTATAATCACTCAATTGCTCTTCTTTTCCAAAACAATCATCTGCCATTGGTCTTGTTAGAACCAAAACGACCAAGGCGCTAGGGTCATCATTGAAAAATTATCCACCCGCTTGACTTCGGATTTTCACACAACAAACGTTTTTATTATTTTCAACAAAATTTTAAGGAAAAAGATTGGATGTTACCCATTTGATGGGTCATCTCCGCCAATCTCAAATACCTTACAGATTTTTATTTATTTAATTATTTTTTTCGATATGATGGAAGTATCGCGAAGTTTGATGGAAATACCTTGAATTTGAGAGTTGCGGATGGAGATTTTAAAGGAAAAGAAGAGCAATTGTTGGAATTTTTGTTTTTTTTTTGTATGTTTTTATTATTAATTGAATTTTGTTTTGCATTTTTTTTTTTTTTGAATTGTCAAATCAAAATAAATTACTTAAGTAAAACTTAAGTTATGATAATAGATGACTTAAGTTTTACTTAAGTAGATTTTATAAAATAGTTTTTTGGATTTAAGAAATTTCTTAGCTTAAGTCACCACTTAGTGCTGACTGTAAAATCCGCCCTTAATCTGGTAAATATTTGAATTATCCCCGTTATAAGCGATTTTTGGACAGTTTCATTGAAAACTTAATAAGTGACTGTTAATTAGGTACTAAAATTCTTATTAATGGAGAAAATGTCAATAAAAGAACAATTTATAACGAATTGATGTATTTGTTTTTTAAATAAAACCAATAAAAATTAAAATAAAGCTCCGGTGAATATAAGAAAATAAAGCACCGTATTTAAATATTGCTATTTTCAAAGGCTAACAGTTGCTAACTTTGCTGAAAGAAACAAATATGTTAACTTTAGTTACATTCGATTTTTATTTAATAAAAACTAGCAATTTTAAAAAAAATTTTGGGTTTGTCAGTTAAAGAAAAAAAACGGTTAACCGGTTTTTTTATTCCGGTTTAACCGAGAAAACCGGTTAACCGAAAAAGCTGAATTTCGGTTAACCGAGAAACCGGTTTTCCAAAATGTCGGTTTTTTATAAACACTAGACCCTTGTAATCGCAATTGGCAAAAGATCTAAAATCGAAAAAGGGGCCCTGCATGATAACCCATTTCGATCATCTTTTTCAAAAAAATATTTATATATGAAAAGGATGAAGTTCAGGTATATTTTGTTACAAATGTTGAGTCTCATCTTTCTGCAATTAAAAAATATCTCCCCTTGAAAATCGGAATTTATATGTGCATTAAATTTTAGTTTAGGCTTTTAATTTTTTATTAATTAATATTATTTTTTTTTTTAGATTTAATTTATTATCAAATTCCACTAATTGAAACATTTTGAAACTATTTATTTTGAAAATAACGAAATAAATTAATAAAATAGCAAATAAATGCAAATATTAAAATTGCATAAAAAGTTGAAATACAGGCTTCTCTGGAATAACGGAACATTAAAAATTTTTTACAAGAGTTTTGAGATCAGCCGGTGCTAATTTTACTAAATAGGTACCTTTTTCTAAAAAAAATTAATCTTTGTTCAAAGCATGTACTATTTAGTTTAAAGTTTGACTTAATTCTGAATGCAAATTAGTGTTGTAAAAGTATTGAGTATTTGAGTACTGAGTACTCAATACTGCCTATTTTTTCGAGTACTCAATACTCAAAAGTACCTACTCAATACTTTCAGGGTTGTATTTTTTCATTAGAAACGCATAATTTAACCAACAAATATAACCATAAAATGCAACTCTGTGTATAAAAAATATTTTAGTTGTTTTTTTTCTAGAAAAATAATTTTTAAGTTGATTAAAAATAATCTAAACATAAAAGCGAATCCATTGTTATGCAAACACAAATAGAATTTTGATAAAAATTAATAAAATTGTAATTTATAAAGCTCTATTTTAAAATTTTTCAATTTCAAAAAAAGTATTGAGTAGTATCGAGTACTCAGTTGAAAAAGTATCGAGTAGTATTGAGTAGTCAAAAGTAACCACTATTTACAACACTAATGCAAATACTGCTAAAAAATATTTTTTTTTAAAAGGGGTTTTTCAAAAAAAAAAAAACATCCCTCACGCAAAAATTCGACTCACTCTCTAAACACTCACTCAGAATTTTTCAACTCACAATCACGTGGTTTAAATGAAAATCACTTTTTTTGAGTCACGCAAATAACGGGACCAGCGACCATCTCCAATTCAAATACATAAACAAGAGACAAGCGTCTTTTCATTTGTTTAATCTATAACATCTGTAAATTTTGTTAAAAATCAAGTGTCCACCCTGAAATAGTTTCCTTGTAGGTCCGATTTCAAAAAGTTTCAAGTCACTTATTTATTACCCTAATATAGTACTTAATTTAAATGAAAATCACTCTATAATCATGTGGTTTAAATAAAAATCGCTCACGCCTAAATCTCGTGGTTTTTTGAGTCACGCAAATTACGGGACCACAGACCATCTCTAATTCAAATACATAAACAAAAGACAAGTTTCTCTTCATTTGTTTCATCTATAACATCTGTAAATTTTATTAAAAATGAAGTGTCCACCCTGAAATAGTTTCCTTGTAGGTCCGATTTCAAAAACTTTCAAGGCACTATTTATTACCTTAATATAGGCTTATATTCGGGATTTCAAAAAAAAAATCGGTTAACATATACGACCTGTAGAGACTTTTGGCCAAAAAACCTACCATCTGGCCCCAGTGTGCACTGTGTGGCGGACAGAAGTGTCCACCCTGAAATAGTTTCCTTGTAGGTCCGATTTCAAAAACTTTCAAGGCACTTATTTATTACCTTAATATAGGCTTATATTCGGGATTTCAAAAAAAATCGGTTAACATTTACGACCTGTAGAGACTTTTGGCCAAAAAACCTACCATCTGGCCCCAGTGTGCACTGTGGGCGGACAGAAGGACGACTTACGTTAAATTAATTAATATTAACGACAAAACCTTTTGCATACAAATACCAAAACCGATATAAGATAAATACCAATACTTATTAAAAACCGATACCGATTCGAGGCCAAAACCAATACCAATACCCAATACCTAAATAATTCAAAACCAATACCGAAACCTATACCAATTCAACAAAAAATGAAAACCAATACCTATACCAATACTAATATAATTTTAAAAACCAATACCAATACCAATACTTTTATCGAATTGGTACCCATCCTTGGTTGTAATATATAATTTTATCATGATTCGGATTAAAAGGTATACGGTTGATATAAATATATGAAATAATATTAGGGCCAATACAAAATTTGTTTTTCTGTATAATTTAATATAAAATTATATGTAGCTTATTCTGTTCCATATATAAATGTTTCCAATTAACCAAAAATGTTCTAAGTTTTTTAAACAAAGTATAAGAAACTTTTAAAATGTTCCTAAACATTTCCTTGTTAGGGTTATGTATATCACCAATCTGGTTCGAAGCGTACCCAAACATTTTTTTTGTTTTAGAAAATTATATGTTTGGTGAATGTATCGTTGACCTGTGGTGTAACTCACCCAAACCAAAACACATCAAGATTTTTTATGCAATTAGATCTAATTGGATCCAATGAAATATGGCAATGCCTGGTCAAAACTCGGATGAAATCGAATCATATTTTATAAAGTTGATCTTTTTTAATGCAAAAACATCCACCATTATTCGGATTAAATTGAGTATAAATATATATTGTGTTATATATCATTATGTATTGCATCATATAAAAATTTTTACTCAGGATATCTTATCTGTTAAAATTAGATAAATTTTTATATAATTAGGTGAAATCTGGTGAGTTTTTTTGGAATTTTAAACGTGAAATTAGAAATTATTTTATCAGATTGGATACATTATCAATTAGAAGAGTTTTTTTGCATTCTTCGGAATTTTTTCGGGACTTAGCAAATTATTAAAAATTTGTAATTTTTTTTCTAAAATCATTTTTAAGGGATTTAAAAATTCCAAAAAATGTTTGTGTCTTAGAAAATTTAAAAACATTTTTTCGGAACTTAAAAATTTTTCAAAAAAATAAAATTTCTCCTAAAAACATTTTCAATGATTTTTTACTCCAAATGACTTTTTTACTCCGGGACTTTGGAAAATTTTCATAAAATTTTTTAGGACTTGAAAATTTTTTAATTTTTATTTAATTGTCCGGGACTTAGAAAATTTTGAAAATTTTTTTCGGGATATAATTATAAATAAAATCATATATCTTTTTATCTGCCATATCTAAAAATTCCCGACATTATATGTCATATCTAATTTCATATAGATCGGTATGTAAATAGGCATGAATATGTATGTTATCATATTAAAAAATAAGGAAAACTTATATGTCCATATCAATGTTCATGCATAACCATATATAAATATAAATAATTATATAATAGCATATATGATTATATCAGATCTTTTTTACTCGGGTATGATTAGAGTTAGTTTATATAATTACATATAAAATATAAAATTCTGTCTGTTTTTTTATATAATTTAATATAACAAAATATTTGAAGACATTTTATATAAAACTGCCGAGTAAAAAAGATTATATATATTCATATAAAATTATATAAAGCCATCATATATAATCATATATAGTTTAATGCGAAAAATGAGTCAATAAAACGATATAAAAACTTATCAAATTTGATCAAATCTGATCAAATTTGATATAATTTTAATATAATTTTATATAGTTATATGCGAAAATTGGACCCTTTTTTGTATAAAATTGATGCAATTATATATAATTAAATATATTTATATATAAGAAAAAAATGTTTTCCCCCAAAACGCAAAAAATTGACAAAAAAAATTTGTTTCCAGGACTTTTCAAAAATATTTTTAGGACTTTGAAAATTTTCAAAAAAAAACATCTGGACTTAGAAAATTTTTTGTATTTTTTTTTTTTCAATTTTGCATCAGTCCTAGAATTTTGGGACTTAGAAAATTTAAATTTTTTTTGGACTCCCGAGTAAAAAAGATCATATATAATTATATATAGTTTTATATATACATATATTATTTTGTAAAACTATATGTATTTTTTGTTGCATCATATGTGATTTTATATATTTGCACTTCTAATTTGTTTCTTATATAAAATTATATAACAGAAAATATTGACTTTTATATAATAACATATGATTTAAAGTTCCTTTATATAATTACATATGAACTTTAAAATTCTGTCTTCTTTTTTATATAATTTGATAAAACAAAATATTTGAAGAAATTTTATATACCCGAGTAAAAAAGAGTTATATATAGTCGTGACAAATTAGATCCCAAATATGGTGGACACAATTGTTTCAAATATTATCTTCAGTTATCCTACAAGATCTGAACAGATAGTCTTATATATAATATGATACGTAAAATGGGTCTATCTGGTTTTATCAGTTTGATCCGGATTGATACAATATTAAATAAATTGAGACTATAAGACAAAAATATATATGGTTAGATATTGCTCTACATAAAGAACATATTTTTGTATATAACGTTATATAAAGTGCATATGATTATATATAATGTTATCCAACTTATATGACGTTATAAGGAGCAATATATGATCAGTTATAATGGTTTTAAATTATATTTAATCGTATCAGTTTTCTCCAACTGATATAATTATATAGACCCAATTCACGTATCACATTATATATAAGGTTATCCCGCTAGATCATGAAATATACCCGTAGATAATTATTAAAGTAATTGTATCCGCCATATTTGGGATATAATTAGTCATGAACTTTTTTTCTTTTTTTACTAGGGTAAAACTTTATGCAACTGTTTTTAAATTATATGTTATCTTATATGAGTAAAATTTAAAAAAAATCTAAGTCCTTTACATATAATTTAATATAACTTTTGATAATTTTTTTAAGTCCAAAAAAAATAAAAATTTTCTAAGTCCCAAAATTTTAGGACTGATGCAAAATTGAAAAAAAAATACAAAAAATTTTCTAAGTCCAGATGTTTTTTTTTTGAAAATTTTCAAAGTCCTAAAAATATTTTTGAAAATTTTTAAGTCCTGAAAACACATTTTTTTTTTTAAATTTTTTTGCGTTTTGGGGGAAAACATTTTTTTCTTATATATAAATATATTTAATTATATATAATTGCATCAATTTTATACAAAAAAGGGTCCAATTTTCGCATATAACTATATAAAATTATATTAAAATTATATCAAATTTGATCAGATTTGATCAAATTTGATAAGTTTTTATATCGTTTTATCGACTCATTTTTCGCATTAAACTATATATGATTATATATGATGGCTTTATATAATTTTATATGAATATATATAATCTTTTTTACTCGGGCTTAGAAAAATTTTCAAAAGTTATATTAAATTATATGTAAAGGACTTAGATTTTTTTTATATTTTACTCATATAAGATAACATATATATATAATTTAAAAACAGTTGCATAAAGTTTTATATAAAATTTCTTCAAATATTTTGTTTTATCAAATTATATAAAAAAGAAGACAGAATTTTAAAGTTCATATCGCTACTTCAAAATACGAATGTCGTATGTAGCAAAACTCAACTTTTCAGGAGACTGTTTTTAATGTTTAACATCAAATATCTTCGAAATGGTCATATGCATTCTCTCCAGTTTTGGACTGAATATAGTTAAAGAATTAAATTTTCATATCCCTAAGCCAAATTTACTGTAGTTATACTTACACAGATGTTATTAGCGTTTTGGCTTCAGAATACATTTGTCGTATGTTACATTTTTTAAACAAAAAGTTAGTTTCTTTGAACATACGACAAAAAGCATACTGGAAATATGTATATAATTTAATAAAGAAAAATTACAAAATTTTGTACTTAACCCTTAAAGAAACCATTAAAAAAACATAATTTATTAAGTAACGGAAATTATTACAACAAAAAACTCATTATTTAACGAATAACTTCAAAATTTTTTTAACAATATGTATGTATTTTTGAATAATTCTTCATAAAACTTCCAATCACTCTTAGCGTTAAAAGCATCAACATATAGTGATATCAGATAATATATAAAAAGATATTTTTATTCAAAAAAAAAAAAAAAAGACACTCACTAAAATCACCCTTTTTATCACTTTGTTCTACGTACTTATCATGAGCTAACCTTTTTAAACCGATTTGCCTGAAACTTATGATAATACAAAGGGAAAATTCTTAGGTTGGGTGTCTCGGCTTATCGGCCATGTTAGGGGTTAAAAAGAGGGAAAAATAACGGAATTTTTTTTTTTTATTTTTGAATAATTTTTTTCTTAAGAAACTATATGGGATTTAGTACCTATATAAAGGTGGTATAACCTAGTAAAAAATCGTCATCGTTAAATATTTTTTTTCACAGAAATATGTAAATTTTGGGAGCATTTATGTGAAGACATAGACCTACGATATCCATATGAATATGAAATGTTCTTTACTAAATTTAAGTCGACACGTATTTTTTCCCCTAGACGATATTTCTGTTAGTTCGAAAGTTATCGGAATTTTTCCGAGGGTCCACATTGTTTCATAAGATGGCAACAAAGTTTTTAAACACTGATATACAGGGAAATGAAAGGGCAGACGAACTCGCGAAACTTGGAGCTGATGGTGTAGGTACCACGGTGCTAGTTTTACCATCGCTCCAACATTTCAAAAAAAGACGAGATTCCATAAATGTTGCAATAGCGAACAGGAAGTGGAGACAACTAACAACATGCAAAATCAGCAGAACTTTATGCACAACTTATGACCAAGGCAAAACTAAATACCTTTTATCAGTTTCGAGAAGGGAATGTCGAGCTCTGACGGGAATAATAACTGGTCACTGTCTCATCGGCATTCATGCTAAAAATATTTCTCATCCCTGACGCCAGTTGTAAAAGATGCGGTTCACCAGGAGTGGATGAAACGATAGAACACATACTTTGTCACTGTCCAGCGGTGGCAAGAAGTCGCCGATCGATTACTGGTTAGATAAGCTTTAGTACTTTGGAGGATATAACGCGAATGGATCTTAGAATATTAAAGAGATCGCAATGACTTTGAACGTGTTTAACTTGCGCCGCTAGCGAAAACGAAAAAGAAGAAAAGTTTTGTGGTATTGCTATGGACCAAAAGGTCTATGCGAGGTGTAAATCGTACACCGCCACCCTAACCTAACCTTACCAGATATGACCGATAATCCGAAACACTGCAACCTTAGAATTGTCTCTATTACATATATTTTAAGTTTCAGGCGAATCGATTCATAAATGTTGGAGTAATTTCCTTGTTAGTATAAAAATGTATGACATACAACAATTGTATTTTCAATTGAAAATAACAATTTTGCCTACAAAAAATGTCGTATGTCCATTATATGTGCACATACGACAAAATACATACTCATAACAATAAAATTTTGTGACATACGACAAAATGCATTCTGAATATTTCAGAAACTATAAGGTTTATGAAGGAACTGATAACGCCATTAGAAAGAGCGTGCGAAATTTATTATGAATATATCATAATCTCAAAACCGAAAAAAATGACATACGACATTCGTATTTTGAGGTAACGATATGTAATTATATAAACGAACTTTAAATCATATGTTATTATATAAAAGTCAATATTTTCTGTTATATAATTTTATATAAGAAACAAATTAGAAGTGCAAATATATAAAATCACATATGATGCAACAAAAAATACATATAGTTTTACAAAATAATATATGTATATGAGGAGTTCCGGCTAAGACTTAAATTTTGAGGTAAAAAAGATGTGATTTTTGTTTTGATGGCACATCGATGAAAGTTGGCATAAATATTAGAAGCTATTTAAGAATAAGAAATTCGTTCGCGTCAATTAAATCGCGCAAGGGGGTCAAAAGTTATGGCGGTTTTAAGATTTAGCGGTTTTAAAAAATCTTAAAAATATTTTAAATATTTTTTTTCTACACATTTGTTGCATGCGTTATTAAAACATGCCAGGATATATCATTTCTTCTAAAATATATGATATAAATTTAACCCTTTAATGACCAAACGATTTAAAAAAAATATCTAAGTACCTAAAATCGCAATTAATTCGCGGTAAAAGAAAAGTTTCACAATTTTTTATAACATATTTAGGCAATGCGCGTTGGTTTTACTGAAAAAAAAAATCACAGAAAATCGTATCATTGTACCAGTGTTTAAAAAAATCGGTGATGCTTTTTTATAACAAGAAAATTTAATATGGTCCAAAAAATCTGTAGTCATCAAAATTTTTTAACCCGCCTCTGATTTTATGATGACACATCAAGTGGGCTTTCATTTAAAAAAAATTTCATCCGATTTCGTTTAAAGCCTTGGATGTGCCAGATCATAACAGGTTTAGATAAAATCATCGCGCTTTCCGCTCAGAATGGCTTTAACTAAAAAGTCAAAAAGCAAATCAGTTCTACTCGTTAAGGCACGTCTTTTGGTGTATTAAAATGAACATGATGCATTAATTGCTACTAAAAAAAATTGGAAACAGATTTGCAAATTTCGCTCAATTTTCAAAAATGCCATAAAATTTTTGCAATTTATTTTTTATAAACCCGCCAGTGATTTTTTTATGTAAACTCCTAAAAAACTCGGTTTACGCAAGAGTCCACCAAATTTCGAATGAAACCGCGAATGTGCCTCGCGAAAAACTGGTATTTTAAAAAAATTACGTTTTTTCTTTCGAACTTTGATCTGCTGAAACTCCTTTACTATTCGTGGCACATTAACGGGATTTATTCCAAAATGTTAAGAATTACAACAGCTACCAACTCTATTTCAACTTTTTTCATTTTATAGAGGGGGCCGAAATCCCTGATCAAAAAACCTCAAAAATTTAAAAACTCTTAATTTTTGGTTTCAAAACTTAACCGTCTTATAACTTCTTATAAGCGATGAGGCATCTATCAAGCCAACATTAAAATAATCTTTTATATGTACTGACTTTGTGTTATGCCGGAAAAGATTGAAATATAAGAAGAACTTAAAAAAATGCGAAAGAAGGTAAAAACTATGGATTATTTCAAGCCATTTTTATCGATTTTTCAACTTTAACCCTCTGTAACTTTTACGGATAAAGTGGGGTAATCCTTAAACATTGCTCAGTGATGGTTCAAGGTCTTGTTTACACAACTGCATTTACAGTTTTTCTAAATTCCAAAAACTGCCGGTTTTTTTAAACATTTATTTCAGTTTCACTGAGTTGAAATTTAAAAAAGATTTCATGATATATAAAACTACCCAGGTAGAAAAATACAACCGTTAAAACGCTTTAAAAGCGCTTTGTATGGTAGTACGAATGCTCTCAGACCATACTGAAAACCATCCTCTGAGCGCTTTCAGACTGTCCTAATGATAACACCGTTAGACGGTTTATTTGAAGCGTTTTTAAAGACATTTATAATAGCATTTTAAAGCATTGCAAAAAACAAAAATGTATCACTTTTGAAACGGTATGTAAAGCAATTTTAAAGTGCTTTATATGCAAAAAAAGCAATTTACAAGCATTTCAGATACAAAACCTAAAGTAATTTTCCATCAATTTAAAAACCAAATGAAAGTTTATTTTTGTTTTAATTTTTATTGTTTTTAGAAAAGATAAATATATTATTTTTTTTATAAAAAATTACTGTTTTTTTATACCAAAAACTAAATAGAATTTCGTTTAGTTATTCCCTCTTTTGCTGCCGCTAGCCAGCGGCTTGTTTTGGTCACGATAGACTTGTCGGACTCATTTTCAAATTGTAGAAGAAGGTGTTCTGCAACGGGAAAACAAAATGAGTTTATTGATATAATAGGTATATAGCATTTCTGATCTGACGAAAACTGCGATGTGTTTTTTTAAATCTTTTGAAAAGATCTAGAAATTTGCTTAATTTGATGCTTTCGCGGTAAGGCATACTTCACAAATATCAAAATAAAATTGAAAAGTTTCTATTAATATAAATTTTACTTTAAAAATATAACGCGAAGGGACGAAATTAGGTTGATACCTAAAATTGTTTTGTGAAAAACACATACATGTTTTGGCCAAAGATATATAGTTGTTGACCGGCATAATATTTTACCTTTCAATTCATTAAAAACTTTAGTGGTGCTAAAAATTTTTTTTCGAAACTCCTTTAGTCGGTTTTCCAACGCCGCTAAACATTTGCTGTAAACCTGGGGACATTATAACGGAAAGGATACTTCCAATGGCCTCATATAATGAGTCGGCCTTACATTTAAACCGCATCAGGTCACGCTGAATAACAAAATAAAAATTAGTAATTTTGATTCAAATTTAAATATAGAAAAATACATACCAGTGAATTGCAAAAATGCTGATCAGTTTTAACCTTGTTGTCAAACTCCTCAAACTTAACTAAATCTGTTATGGGGTCGTCTAGAGTTAATTCGCTTTTAATGTCGGCTTTTTGGTCGTCGTAAACCATATTAAAAAAAAAAGTATTTTAAAAAAATGTTGTAAAAAAAATTGTATTCCTAACCAACATAAATTTGGAGAAAAAGTAATCTCAAAAAGCTTTTTCAAAACGTTCATAAAGCGTTATGAAATAATGCTTTAAAAATGCTTTATTTTTTATAAGTCATGACTTTTTTTTTACCGTCATGAATTTATACTTGAAAGTGCTTTAAAAATGCTATTTTTTATTACCGTCATGAGTTTCTACTTTGGAGTGCTTTAAAAATGCTTTTTTTTTATAACCGTCATGAATTTCTACTTGGGTATATATGATTATATATGATCTTTTTTACTCGGGTGTGCAACTTTTTTCTGAATCATATGTAATCTTATAGGAGTAAAATTAAAAAAAAAAAAAAAAATAAACCCGAGTAAAAAAGATTATATATGTTTATATTTAACTAGCTCGCCCGCCGGAACTTCGTTACCGGTTATGTAAAATACCGGATAATAAAAGGATCGGGATTACCCTACCGATTTCAAAAAATGACTCATATGCAGTCTTTGTTTTATTTAATTGTGGACGTTTAAATCTTTCATAAAATAATATTTCATTGAATAACTTAAACAATAAAATTTGAATAATTTCGGTGGTACGTTGTCATTAGAGTTTTTCACGGGAATTCCCGGGACGGGATTTCCCGGGAATTCCCGTAAATTTTCGATCTCGAAATCCCGGGAAATAGAGCGGGATTTCCCGGGAATTTTCGTTTCTTTGAAATTGTTGATTTTTTCGACTTCCATTGATTATTTTGTACGTGATTTTTTAGAGATTTTATTACAATTCTTGATAATTGATGGCAGAAACGTACGCAGGGACCAGGAGGGCCCAAAAAGTATTCCAAGAGACCCCTTCTAACTAAAAAATGTCATAAAAATGTCATTATCAGAATCTGATACTTTTTTTCAGAAGCTGAGAAATTTTTTTTCTGAGACCTGCATTAGAATAATTTGCAGTATGATTATTTGTTTCTATAGAAAATATTTATGTCTCTGGACATGATTCTTTTTAAATCGATAAATTTACTTATATAAAATCTGTGTAAGGAATGACTGAAATTATCGGGGTTTCTTTTAGAAACCGGAATTTTTAAATTTTTTTAATAATTTTTGGGGTTAACCCAGTCTGCACAGTTTCGAGGCGACAATTTTTTCGAAGTTTTTTCGAAGCTTTTCCGCAAAAATGATTCGATGTCGATATTATATACAGTCGATATTTTAACGTTTCTCGAACTCATATTTTTTTGAAAAACAAATCGATTTCGAAATGATTTACAATCTACATTTTAGGAATTCTCGTATTTGTTGCTCCGTCGAAAAAAATATTTATTTTCGATATAATATCGAGTTTAAGTTTTATTAAATTTTACAAAAATTCCACAAATTTTACTTTTATTATTAAAAAAAAAATAATATTTAACACTAAAACAATAAAAAAAAAATTAAAAAAAAAAATCCGCGACCGGGGTTTGAACCAAGGCCAAAAATCTCCAAATCATAAGCTGCCGAACCTGC
Source organism: Pegoplata infirma (assembly GCA_963921195.1). Lineage (NCBI taxonomy): Eukaryota > Metazoa > Arthropoda > Insecta > Diptera > Anthomyiidae > Pegoplata > Pegoplata infirma. Next base: position 122,032,591 of record OY992536.1, on the reverse strand, counting down.
TAGCCAACTAGGCCATACATAACTTGAAATTTGTTTGTACTAATATATATTTTGAAATAAAAATATTTTCAAATTATGAGAACTATGTCAAAACAAAATAAAATGAATATAAAAACTGGGTAATTCAAATAATAATACAAATTATAGATTAAGGGCAATTCAAATAATAATAAAAAATTCAAATTTTAGTAAAAGTAATTTTAAAAAACTACTTTTATTATCAAACTTTGGCTGAAGGAGTAAGGCGTTCAACCAGTAAACTGGGAGTTCTGGGTTCAAATCTCAAGTGAGGCAGATAAAAATAGTAATTAGTAAAAATTAAATTTAAGGAATAAATAAATTAAATTAGTAAAAATTAGTTAATTGTAAGTAAGTAGCAGTAAGTAATAAAATATTTTTTTTTTATTTCTTTCCGTTTTTAAAACAATTAACTAAATAATTAAAAAACAAATGTATCGAAATTCATGAAATTTTCGATTAAAAATCGAATCGAAACCTGTACCAAAACACGATTCTATATCACCTTGCATGCCACATAGGAAAACACGCTTTATATCGACATTATATCGAACTCGATATCGATGAAATTCTTAGAGAAAACGACTCTTTTTCGAATCGATATCGACTCATTTTGCATACTGGGAATTTTCTTATAATTTCATTTCTTTGCAACAGTTACATTCAGTTTCAGAGACATAATTGAGAAATTCCTCTGAATCAGTTTCATTGTATTTTAGAGGCAAAGCGTTGAGAACCAAATGTAAAAATGAACTGATTGTGAGATGAATTTGAATAAATGATGAATTTTTATTATTAAAACAGATAAAGCGATGTGAAATAACATATTCCCTTTAAAATACTTTTAAAAGACTTCGACATATTTGGTCCGTTTTTTTATAAAAACTGTGTAACAAAAATTTTTCTTTTTTTCTCGAAACTTATTTTTTTTTTTTTGTTTTAAAGGTATTAAATAAGATTTTTATGGTGTTAATAAACATTATAAATAATGTAATCGCATTCATAAGGTTTTTATATAATTTTTAGACAAAAAAATTGGGCTTTTAATTTTTGCGGGAATTCCCGGGATTCCGGGAAATTTTAAAATGAATCCCGCTTTCCCGGGAAATGAAAAAGTCCGGGAAAAGAAAAACTCTAGTTGTCATGTACGATCCGTTGAAAAATATTTTGACAATTTTCGAGCCGTTATATCTTGATTTTGGATCTTGAGTGAATAAATATTTCAGTGAAAAAAGAAATTGGAATAAAAAAAATTTTGGGTAAAAAAAACATATAAAGAGAAAAAATATGGAGTTAAAAAGTTTAATACGAAAAATTTTAGTAAAAAGTATCATTCCATATTGTCCCCCGCTCTATTCCATTTCGTTCCCGTTCTACTCCTTTTAATTTCCAATTCAATCTCAATGCAACTTCCATTCCTCTCCATATAATATGCGTTACAGAAATAAAAAGTGCTATTGTATTTATCTTATAGGTATAAAAATACCATTTTACACAACTTGTACCAATTTAGGTACCCCTTTTTACCCTGTTCATCTCTTGGGTGTTATTTCGGCTGGAGGATACTGCACGTCAAATTTTGAGTTTCTAGGTTTTAATAGTTAGATAGGTACAAATAACCATTTGCCACCTTTTTCACTTAAAATAAAATTTTCCAAAAACCTTTTTTTTCTGAAACGTTATTTCAAGAAATATAAGAAGTACCAAACTTACACTTTTTTATGCCCTTTACGACTCTTAGAAACAGAATTTCCAAAAAGTACTTTTTCCAAAATATTTTTTCACTAAAGAATACAGCATTCACATTTTCACTGCCTAGGATTATTATTTGAAGAAGTATAAAAAACACTTTTCTACACCTCTAGAAACGCAATCTTTTTAAAATACTTTAGCATAGCAGATTTTTTTTTTCACCGAAGGACCCCACCATTATTAGAGGAACAAAAAAAAATGAGTACCAAAATTAAACTTTATTTATTACCCCCGTTAGAAACGGAATTTCCAAAAAGTGCTTTTTCCAGTATGTTTTTTTTTCACTGAAGGATCCTACATTACAAATTGCAATTATCTAGGAATATTATTTCAGCAAATATTAAAAGTACAAAAGGTATACTTTTTACACCGTTAAGAAACGGAATTTGCAAAAATTACTTTTCTCAAAATTTTGGTTTTTACCGAAGGATCTTACATCCAAAATTTTAGGTTTCTAGAACCATTAAGAAAAAAAAATATCAAAATTACCGGAAGTACACTTTTTTAGCCATTTACTCTACTACGGCGGAATTTCCAAAAAGTATTTTTTCCAATGTTTTTTTACCGAATGATCATACATTAAAAATTTCAAGATTCTAGGGCCATTACTTCCGGAAATAAGAACGTACCTAAAGTTTAAATTTTTACCCGTTCCACCCCTTAAGAAAACGAAATTTCAAAAATTACTTTTTCCATAATTTGTTTTTACTTAAGGATCCTACATTCCAAATATCAAGTTTCGATGATCATTATTTCAGGATATATAAAAAGTACCATAAGTACTATTTTTACCCCTTAAGAAAAGAAATTTCCAAAAAGTACTTTTCCTAGAATGTTTTTTTTTTTAAAAGGTAATTTTTATTAAAAGATACTTTTTGTAAAAGGTACTTTTTATAAAAGGTACTTTTTATAAAAGGTACTTTTTATAAAAGGTACTTTTTATAAAAGGTACTTTTTATAAAAGGTACTTTTTATAAAAGGTACTTTTTATAAAACGTACTTTTTATAAAAGGTACTTTTTATAAAATGTACTTTTTATAAAAGGTACTTTTTTAAAAAAGGTACTTTTTATAAAAGGTACTTTTTATTAAAGGTACTTTTTATAAAAGGTACTTTTTATAAAAGGTACTTTTTATAAATGGTACACTCAAAATAATTCTACAGTAAAAGGTTTAGTAAGTGATATTGTACCAAAATCTACTAATTGGTTACTAATTTTAGTATCTTCAAAGTACTAACATTAGTAATTTTTACTGATTTTGAATAATAGTAGTTAAAAATTTTAGTATTGGTTACCAATTTCTGCACTAGGTCCTTTTGGACTAAAATAAGTTAAATTTTTAGTATTGAATACCCACGTTTTTTTTGGGTGTACTTTTTATAAAAGGTACTTTTTACAAAAGAACATTCTGCATTCCAAATTTCAAGTTTCTATGACCATAATTTTAAGAAATAAAAAAAAGTACCAAAAGCACACTTTTTACCTATTTAATCCCCCTTTGAATCAAAATTTTCAAAAGTGCTGTTCCATATTGTTTTTTTTTATCAAAGGATCCTACATTCCAAATTTCAAGTTTGTATGACCATTATTTCAGTAAATAAAAAAAAAGTAGCAAAAGTACACTTTTTTACCCATTTTACCCCCGTAGAATCAACATTGGCCAAAAACCCAGCCTTAGTGGATCTTTTTCTCGGGAGGTGAACCTACATTGCAAATTTCAAGTTTCTATGACTGTTATTTAAGGAAATATAAAAGGTACCAAAAGTACACTTTTTTACCCATTTTACCCCCTTAGAATCAACATTGGCAAAAACCCAGCATTAGTGAACCTATTTTCCGGGAGGTGATTCTACATTCCAAATTTCAAGTTTCTAGGACCATTACTTAAGGAAATATAAAAGGTACCAAAAGTACAATTTTTTACCCTTTTTACCCCCTTATAATCAACACTGGCAAAAATCCAGCCTTACTGCATCTATATTCCAGGATGTGAACATACAGTCCAAATTTCAAGTCTCTATGGCCATTATTTCATGAGATATAAAAAGTACCAAAAGTACAGTTTTTTACCCTTTTTACCCCCTTAGAATCAACACTGGCCAAAATCCAGCCTTAGTGGATCTACATTCCGGGAGGTGAACATACGGTCCAAATTTCAAGTCTCTATGACCATTATTTCGGGAGATATAAAAAGTACCAAAAGTACAGTTTTTTACCCTTTTTACCCCCTTAGGATCAACACTGGCAAAAATCCAGCCTTAGTGGATCTATATTCCGGGAGGTGAACCTACGGTCCAAATTTCAAGTCTCTAGCTTCAGCGGTTTGGGCTGGGCGATGATGAATCAGTCAGTCAGTCAGTCATTCAGTCACTCACTCACCCAACTCTTTTATATATATGGGGCATTCCATGCCAAATCACTCACTTTTAGGCCCGAACCCCTTCGATTAATTTTATTTTTGGATATGTTTTAGTACGTATTAAATGCAACTTGTAGCCAAATTTTCAGCCTTTTATACCAAGGTGGTGTTGAGTAATCAATTTTTCAAAATGGCGATTTTTTCCAAAAAATGAAAAAATTTAAATTTTCAATCAATTTTGACCAATAAAAAATATAGATATATTAAAAAAAGATGGACAACATTTTGTTGGTAGTTAAATGTAGTTTTAGAAAAAAAATATGAAAAAATTATTCGAAGTAATTATCACTTGTTTTTTATCGTATAAAAATTAAAATCTACTTTTTGAAAAAGTCCGAAACTTTCGATTTTTTTTTAAAAATGTCAAAAAATTCTACTCTAAATTACGCAACTTTTAAGCCATAATTCGAGATGTGATCGTAATTCGTTCTATTTTTATTCAAATTTTGAAAATTGCACTTTTTTTTTTTTTACTCTGGTTTATTTTATATGGTGCTCCAAAAAAAAATAATTTGGTAAATATTGACCGTAACTTCCCCTAGATATATTAACTTGGGTGTAAAAATACGTCTCAGAAAATTTTAGGATGATCGGACATGGGTAAGGCGTGCCGCATCAGCTTTGAAGTTTGAAAATCGGATTACAAGGGAAAATATGCATTTTTTTCTGTTTTCTTAATTTTTTTGGTATTTTAAGTTAATTTTGAATTCAAATGGTTACAGAATTGAAATGTAGAGTAAAATGTCTCTCTATTTAGGTCATAAAAACCGAAATCGGTTTAAAATCAGCCAAGTTATTACAACTTCCCCAGGCATCTAACGTGTGGCAGACAACTTGATTAATCAATACAATCCGATTTTTGAAATTCATTGAAATTTTCTACTGTAATAACATTTTTTTATTCTTCAAGTTCAAATGTTATTAGATTACAAGTATTTTTCATATTGTGTTTTGCTAACATTTTTTAAATTAGTGCTAAAAATGCCTGCATTTTCCACACCCTTTTGAAATATCTATTTAAAAAAAAAAAATATTTTTTTTGTTTTAAAATTTGGAAAAGTCAAAAAAATATTACACTGAAACACGAATAATGAAAAAATGTTATTACAGTAGAAAATTTCAATAAATTTAAAAAAAGGGCCTCGTATTTTTTAATCAAGTTGTATGGCACACGCTAGATGCCTGGGGAAGTTGTAATAACTTGGCTGATTTTCAACCGATTTTAGTTTTTAGTACCTTATTAGAAAAGCATTTTATTCCACAACATAATTCTGTAATCACTTGAATTAAAACTTAACTTAAAATACCAAAGAAATTGCGAAAACAGAAAAAAATTCATATTTTTCCTTGTAATCCGTTTTTTAAATTTCAAGGACCATGCTAAGCGCCTTACACATGTCCGATCGTCCCAAATTTTTGTGAGACGTATATCTACCTCCAAATGAATATATTTAGGGTAAGTAAGGGTCAGTATCTACCATTTTTTTTTTTTTTGGAGCTCCATATAAAATAAATCAGAGCCAAAACATAAAAGGTGCAATTTAAAAAATTAAAAAAAAATAGAAAGAATTGTGATCACATCTCGAGTTATGGCTTAAAAGTTGCATAATTTAGAGTAGAATTTTTTGACATTTTTAAAAAAAAATCGAAGGTTTCGGACTTTTTCAAAAAGTCGATTTTAATTTTTAAACGTCAAAAAATAAGTGATAATTACTTCGAATAATTTTTTAAATTTTTTTTTCTAAAACTACATTTAAATACCAACAAAACGTTGTCCAACTTTTTTTAAAATATCTATATTTTTTACTGGTCAAAATTGATTGAAAATTTAAATTTTTTCATTTTTTGGAAAAAATCGCCATTTTGAAAAATTGATTACTCAACACCACCTTGGTATAAAAGGCTGAAAATTTGGCTGCAAGTTGCATTTAATACGTACTAAAACATATCTAAAAATAAAATTAATCGAAGGGGGTCGGGCCTAAAAGTGAGTGATTTGGCATGGAATGCCCCATATAGATTATATAAAGACATTATATATATTCATATAGAATTTGATGCGAAAAATGAGTCGATGAAACCATATAAAGTTGAATTAAATTTGATATAATTTGATGTGATTTTTATATAATTTTATATGATTTGATGCGAAAATTGGCCCCTTTTTTAGAAAAATTTATGCAATTATATATAATTAAATAAAAAAATTTTTTTAATAAAAAAATTCCCAAAAAAAATTTATATTAAGTTATATATAAAGAACTTAGATATTTTTTTATAAATTTTGTAAGTAATTTATAAAAAATTTTTTGTAAGTTTTGGTAAGTAATTTTGGTAGTGTTTGTTGCGCTGATTCCAAATCTGCAACCCAAATATGTCTATCACGTCAGGATTTTGAGTTATTCGCGGTTAAAGTGCCGAAAAAACCATTATGGACCCTTTTTAAAAGCTTAAATTTTAAGATCCTAACATGCGATTGACTTGGTATCAAGTTCATTCAAAAGTATGTAATTTTCTCTACAAGACAAGATAAAATGTTCTTGGAATTTAATTTTCTAAAATGGTAAAAAAAATCATTACCAAAAAACCTTCCATTTTTTAAATATTTAGTTTATTTACACAGTGTTTTTTAACAAATTTTCATACAAATACACACATTAATATTAGATTTAAAGCACTTGTATCTAATGATTTTTTTACCATTTTAAAAAATTAAATTCCAAGAAAATTTGATTCTGTCTTAAAGAAAAAATTACGCACTTTTGAATAAACTTGATATCAAGTCATTCGCATGTCAGGATCTTATTTTATAGGCGCTCAAAAATGGCCAAAATGGGCCTTTTTTGACACTTCAACCGCGATTTTCTCAAAATTGTGACGTGATAGAAAAATTTGAGTGATCGTTTTGGAATCGGGAAACCAAAACCTATAAACATTTTTTGGTTTAATTCAAAACGCAGAGACAAACCTCAGATTTGTAGAGTGGTGTTATTCATATATGCTCGTTAGAGTGTCCCTTATTTTGGAAATGTTGGAAATCTTGAGACGGTACCCGCTCATTTTTTTCCTTTTGACTTAAAAATAACTCAGGAAAAATTTTACGCCCCTAGGACCACGCCTTCCCTACGCGACGGGGCCTTAAAGAGCGGGGCCTAAAAAATCATTTTTCCATACAAACCAAAAAAATTTTTTTTTTATTTTTAATTTTTTTGTTATTAATTATTATATTACTTGGTTTGCTTATTCACGACAAAAAATTTGATTTTGGAGGGATAAGTCTTTCAGCGCTAAAAAATTTTTCGCAAAAAAAAAATTTGGGCGGCCGGGGTCCTACAGTAAAAAATTTTTAAAAAATATTTTTTTTTAGTTTTGACCAGCAACGGTTTTAGTTGCTATGTTGCTTTAAATGATATATATTCCAAAAAAAAAATTATTCATATCTGTGACATCTTTATCTTTTTCGAAAAAAAAAATTTTGAGCCGTAGGAATCCTACGGTAAAAAATTTTTAAAAAATATTTTTTTTTAGTTTTGAAAAGCAATGGTTTTAGTTTTTATGTTGTTTTTAATGATATATATTCCAAAAAAAATATTATTCATATTTGTGACATTTTTATCGTGTATCGAAAAAAATCATCAATGCATTTTTTACCCTTTTTTAGAACACGATTAAGATGTCACAGATACAAAAAATATTTTTTTATGAATATATATCATTTAAAGCAACATAGCAGCTAAAACCGTTGCTGGTCAAAACTAAAAAAAAATATTTTTTAAAAATTTTTTACTGTAGGACCCCGGCGGCTCAAAATTTTTTTTTGCGAAAAATTTTTTAGCGCTGAAAGACTTATCCCACCAAAATCAAATTTTTTGTTGTGAATAAGCAAACCAAGTAATATAATAAATAATAACAAAAAAATTAAAAATCAAAAAAAAAATTTTTTGGTTTGTATGGAAAAATGATTTTTTAGGCCCCGCTCTTTAAGGGCCCGTCGCGTAGGGAAGGCGTGGTCCTAGGGGCGTAAAATTTTTCCTGAGTTATTTTTAAGTCAAAAGGAAAAAAATGAGCGGGTACCGTCTCAAGATTTCCAACATTTCCAAAATAAGGGACACTCTAATGCTCGTCCATATGTATTATATACAGCTGCGGTCAAAAAAATAGCACCAGGAGAAAACTAAATTTTCTTTGTTGGGTTTTTTTTAACAATTTAAACTTATGTCACTGCAAACGTGTCATAAGTTACTTACAAGAGTGTGAAACAATATTACATAAGAAAAGGCTAATTTGGTTTTTTATTTCATTAAAAATTTTCAGAGTTTTTAAAAAAACTTCAAAAAAAAACAGTCAAAAAAATAGCACCACAGTACTTTTTGTATTAAAATTAAATTCTTAAATTTGAAAAACGAATGGATAATGAATTCAGTATTGTTGTGATATCTTTAAATATTAAAAAAAAAAATTGTCGAGTGCTCATTGTTGACAATTACCTATGTACAACGTTATTGTACCAAATTCACGAGATTTTGGGATCTTTAATTCGAAATCGAGTTCCAGATTTGCTGAACAGCCACCCAAAGGGCTTCATTACAAGTTGGTTGTATTCGAGACACTCCCTTCTCTATATCTGTCCATTAACTATCGATTTGATATAGATCTGGGGACTGACCAGGCCATTCCATCACGATTACTTTATTATCCAGAACCAATTTTTTGCCAATTTTCCGTTATGCTTTGTGTAATTGACGTGCTAAAAGACCTAAATTAGTGTAATTTGCTCAGAAACTTATAGTAACATTACTTTCTGGAGGATATAAATGTTAAGTGTATATCCACGATTGTCCTAGGCCAATATGTGAGCCATGGTCCAATATATGAACCCCACTCCACAGTAAGAAAATATCCCCCACACCATAAGCACCATTTAAAGTTATTTTTATTTCGAATTTTGGATTGAAATCCGCGTTATGGGTCTTCTGACATAGGTATGTGATCCCATGTCTCCAAATAAAACAACAATGGATTCATTTGTCCATAGAACATTGATCCACTTTTAAGCTGGTCATTCTGAGTTACTGTTAGCAAACTTCAAACGACTTGCAGCATACTTAAGTGTGAGTAGGCGCACTTTTTCGAATCTACAAGCGTTAATGTTGTTGTTTTGTAATCTTCGACGAACATTTTCGGCATTTGCTGTCCTTTTTTAGCTCTAGAGCTGCCGTAAATGGGGCCTTCTTCCATTGTCTTTACAAACACCTAACCACTTATGGTGACAAACGTCGCTTGTGACTAAGTTTTTCAAGCTCTAAAGTTAATTTTGTTGAATTTTCAATCATTTTATAAGCGCATCCAACCAATTTTCCTGTTTCAGAATATGGTTTATGTTCAGAAATTATTTGTTTTACAAAAGCACGTTTTTGAGGAGTGTAATGCTTTCCACGTCCTATTTTTATGAAAATAAACATCAAATTTTGTAACGAATTAGTTTTTTTATAAATAAAAACTATCTTCCTTTAGTATTTAACACTTTTATATTAATAAATTAAACAGTAATAATTTTTTTAATGAAATTTTGTCATTCGGTGCTATTTTATTGACTGCACTGATTCAGAGTTTTTTTAAAATATCGATCATTAAAAAAGAACCGACCACAATTTTTGGAAAAAGTAAAAACATTTAAGGGGTATATACTTAGTATAAGAGAATTACATATTTACTTTAAGCGAATACACACATAATATTTTGTTTTAATTAGATGAATAGAGATTTTGTCATTGGTGCTATTTTTTTGACCGGCACTGTATATGAATCAATCGCGAAAATTGGCGGCATATGTAAATATATGAACATTAGAGTGTCCCTTATTTTGGAAATGTTGGAAATGTTGAGACGGTACCTGCTATTTTTTTTTCCTTTTGACTTAAAAATAACTCAGGAAAAATTTTACACCCCTACGACCACGCCTTCCCTATGCGACGGGGCCTTAAAGAGCGGGGCCTAAAAAATCATTTTTCCAAAACCAAAATTTTTTTTTTTTTGATTTTTAATTTTTTTGATATTAATTATAATATTACTTGGTTAGCTTATTCACGACAAAAAAATCGATTTTGGTAGGATATGGTTGGAAAATTTTAAGTGTGTTATCTAAAAACTATTAAAAAAGATATAAAAACGGGATTTTGGGGCAAAAATTTTGATCTGCGATTTTGGTCCAAAGATGCTGATCAGCAATTTCAGACTAAAATCTTGTTTATTTTAATTTTTTTAATAAATTTTAAATAACAAACTTTTCATTTTCTAACTTTTGAGACCAATTTGGATAAAACATAATTTTTATGTTTAAAAATCAGCATCTGTGGACCAAAATCGCGGTTTTGAAATTTTTTTTAATATTTTTCCAATAAAGTGCGCCAAATTTCCGAATTCTTGAGCCGGATTTGGTCAAAAAATTCGGATATGAATTTTGGTCGAAATACGTATTTTTTTACATTGACCGCTTATTGCCGACTGAAGATGACCTTGCAAATTCTTTTCATAAATTTTCCCACAACCGGCTCTAACGTTGCCATCGTTTGGCTGGTATTACGGCATGAAACTCGAAAATTTAAATTTGACGGGACGCTCTTGTACACAGAGAAAAAAGTTTAATTGTGCCAGCCGAATTTAGAGCCAACTGCATGGTTTGATTACAACAACCAAAATTTTCGGTTGCGATTACCGAAATTTATTTTAACCAACAGAATTTAAATTTTCAAAACAAATTTTGGTTATTGCAACCGAAAATTTCGGTTGTTGTTATTAAACTATGCAGTTGGCTCTAAATTCGGCTGGAACAACTAAACTGTTCGCTCTGTGTATGCATGTTGACTAGTTGAAAGCATCCTTGGGTCAATCATTCTGCCCAAATATGAGTCTATCATTCGTTCCATTGTTTTTAACAAAAAAGAAGGTTGACTAATCCTAATCTGAAATCCTTCGGAGCTGTGTGAAAATTTCTCCCACCTTTCGGAATAAAAACGACTGTGGTATCCCTCCATTTTAAAGAAATATACGACCAGTATATGAATAACGGGTAAAAAGTATACAGCCAAGGGGCTAAATAGTCCGGCAATGGGTGAATTTTAGCCGAGATTATAACATCAGGTCCAGGGGATTTACAGGGTTTTAAGCTTGTAATCGTTTTTTTTTTATTTTCAAAGCAATTTCAAAAGCGCTCCAAAGCTTGAAACGGCGTCATGGAGTTGTCTGGAAAATCCATCTTTAGAAGAAAATCCATCTACTCCCCACTGCAGAAAGACCACACGCTTGGATCCTTGAAGGATCACATTTGACATTTCTGATTATCTTATTATACCTCGTAGGTTGCAGAAAAAATTTAACCACTTTCCATTAGTTTTTTCAATAAATTTAGAAAATTGGGACTGATTTTCGTGATCTAGGGGTCATTTTGACCCCGAAAGGCTAACAAGGGTTAATTTTTAAAAATCCACATTTTTTAAATTTATCTTATTATACCAAAAACTTTTAAACCAGTTTTTTAAAAATATATTCAAGAAAAACTCCATTAATTTAATGTTTTTCATCAAAATATTCGTAATTTTATTTTTGCAAATACTAATTTCTTGCTAAAGTAAAAAAGACAATAGAAAAACTTATTACGATCCTGCTTAACTCACAAATATGTATACTTAAATGTTTATAAACATATCCATACACGAATAACCATATAGATAATAGTGAAGAGTGCATCTACATATTGCACACACAATGTTTACACAGAAAAAATATTGAGAAAATCAATTTTAGTAATCAGTTGTTTAAATTTATAAAAAAAAATTTAATAATTTTTTAACTGACGCAATTAAAAATTTACTGAAAAATTAAAAAAAAAAATTATTAAAAAATTTAATAAAAATTTAACAGAATTTTTATTTATGTTCACTTACAATTAGATGTTTGAATTCTAATTTTGTTTATAGTTTTTAGTATATACGTATATATCGTCGAACTATATTCAATAAATGCCAACTCGAAAAAGCTTACTGTTCAGGAGAGCTAAAAAACTAGTTATTTCGCATATTATTGCAAAAATAAACAATGTACCTTCCACAAGATGGTTTAAATATTCTAAACAATTTTTACCTATGCAAAAATTTTCATAATTTGCACTTGTTTGCGTATTTTTCAGAGATGGCATTTATTACTATATCAAAAAACAAATATTTTTTTAGAGTTGGCATATTTTGTCGGAAAATAAAAATAAATTTTTTTTGGAAAAATTTTTAAAATTTATTTTTTTTTGGTTTTTGTTATCCTTAGTACGGTAATTGCAAAAACTGAACAAAAAATTAAAAATCTTTGCATATTTTTAAAAGTTACTAGCTCCGAAAGCCTTTTAATCTCAGAGTGATCAACTTTGGCACTCTGTAACTCACGCTGTATTGCAATAGGGTCACTCCAAACCAGCTATTTTGAAAGCTTATATCATTGACTTTATTTGCCCCATTCATAATGTTTCAATCTGATAAATAGTTTGAAAGTTACATAAACATAAGCAATTTTTTTTTTTGCAAACACTATTTACCGATATTTTCAAAATGGCAATATCTCGAGAACCTGTCATTAGATATCAAAATCTTTACAAGATTCGTGTTTAGCATGGCAAATGCAATAAGATATGTGATCTAATTTTTTTTTAAAAATTTTTTGAAAAATTTTTGGAAATTTACAATGGGAGTTGGCATTTATTTCCAACAAAAAAATATGTACTTTGAGTTAGCAGAATAACAAAAATGGATGTAAAACGACAACAAATTAGTTTTTTGCTCTGAAATTTTTATGGCAGATAGGTATTACATAGGGGAGCTATTTGCCATCGGAAACTCATTTCCGTCAAATTTGAGTTGGCATATTTTGAATATAGGTTCACGATATGAAAGTTTGAAATCATCTTTATGAAATTTTCCTATGTATGTCTTTCTTGGATAATTATATTTGGTAACGTTTGAAAAAAAACAAGTTTTTTTTCACAACAATAGTGTGAAACTTTTTTTAAAAATAATTGCAGAAATGTGCCGAATCTTTTATACCCTCCAAAATTAAAAAAAATTGTCAGGGGCGTTTATAGGGCGGGGGGGGGGGGGGGGTAATGGGGTCAGTGGGGGACGTTAAGAGCACCTTCCCAAATATTTCATTTATTTAACAAAAATACAAAAAAAAGTGTATTTTTCAGAGGTTGGTTCAGTTCTTCAAGCGTGAAATTATTCCCCCCTTGTCCGATTTTGCCCATTTCCGAACTTAACCTGCCTAGGACCATAAGATAATTTCAGGAGGATAGCTCTTTTATTTTGGACTGCATCGTACCATCTACAGACAGACGGACGGACGGACGGTCAGACGGGCATTCACAGAATGTCTTATGGCGTTTTCTTTTCTGGAAAAAAATGTTGCACTTTTTGCACTTTTTTTTCTTTAATGACTCTTTGTGCACAGTTATGTACAGTAAATATAGACGTATTTGGTACCAAAAGAAAGGTATTTATAAGGACTATAAAATGCTATATCAAGCATTTGAAAACAATACTCAGTTTTTAAGCTGATCCGATAAATGTAAAAATTTATGGGTTTTTGAAATTTTTTTCAATAAAATAAGCGTGTTTCGACATTTTATTATGAACAGTTAGATAGAACTCGAAAATACCTTTCCTTTGGTATCAAATATGTCTATATTTACTGTTTATTACTGTCCACAAAGAGTCATTAAAGAAAAAAAATGTGCAGAAAGTGCAACATTTTTTTCCAGAAAAGAAAACGCCATTAGAATCGATCATGGATCGATTTCAATGCGTTACAAACGGAATGAGAAAGTGAGTATACCCCCATACTGTGGTTTGAGGGTATAAAAAATAAAAATTTACTAAATGTTTTTATTTTTTTCTGTGTATGTTTTTTATTCGTATAGTCACTAGAGTGGCCATAGTAGAAATTTTTTTGAAAAGTTAAATTTTTCGCACTGAAAAATGTGAGGTTGGGGATAAAAATAATTATGTATATTTAAAAAAATTTTTTTTTTTGTTCCGAGTACCTCCGGGTTGAGCCTAAAGTTTGAAAAACGGATTACAAGGGAAAAATATGACTTTTTTTTCATTTTCTCAATTTTTTTGATATTTTAAGTACAGTTTGAATTCAAATGGTCACTGAATTTTGATTAAGAGTTAATTGTCTATCAAATAAGGTGTTAAAAATTAAAATCGGTTGAAAATTAGCCGAGTTATGACAACTTCCCCCGGCAACTAACGTGTGGCAAACCACCTGATCAAGGAATTCGAGCCCCATTTTTGAAATTTATTGAAATTATCTACTGTAATTAATTTTTTTTATTCCTCAAGTTCCAATGTACTAAGAAGATACATATTTTTCATATTGCGTTTTGCTAACTTGTTTTAAATAAATGCTAAAGTGGTCTGAATTTTTCAACACTATTTTCAAATCTCCAATTTTACATTTTTATTTTTTTTGTTAAAGAAATTTTAAAAAATCGGCTATTGGAGTTTAGGGATTTGTTAAGCACATATAAAGGAATAAAAACCCCAAAAATTGTAGGGTTTGCTGTTTTCATTTGGCTATTACAGTGATGTAATTTCGGCGGATTTCGGGAAAGTAGTGATTTTTGGCCCTTTTTTAGCTTATATTTATTTATTTTTTGTTTTTTTTACAAACTTGATATGTTTTGGACCGAATTATATCAACACGAGATAGAATACTTCAATTTGCAAAATTAGGGCGAAATTGACATATAAAAAATTGCCCCTGTTAAGGGTCAAAGGTCAAATTTTAGAAAATTTTTAATTTTTAAACATTAACAGATTTGCTGGGCGGATTTCGCTGAATCTACTCGATGTTATCTTAATTGGTCTAAACTATATGGCAAATAATTAAAATTTAAAAATTTAACCCTTAAGTGCTGTTGGGGCCTATAATTTTTTTAATTTAATGGAGATAATGTAAGTGTATTTTGTTCAAATTGTCGAATAGGCCCCACCATCACTAAAGGGTTAATATTCTGAATTTAAATAAAAAGACATATGTTAAGACCTTTTAAAATGACATCAAGTAGTTTCATATATTTCCACTCAGAAAATCTGTTAATGTTTAAAAATTCAAAATCTTCTAAAATTTGACCTTTGACCTTTAGTTGGGGCAATTTTTAATTTCCCATTTTTGCCCTTAATTTGCGAATTGAATTATTCTATCTTTTGTTGATATAATTCGGTCCAAAATATATGAAGTTTGTAAAAAAAACCAAAAAAAAATAAATAAAAGCTAAAAAAGTGCCAAAAATCACTACTTTCCCGAAATCCGCCGAAATTACATCACTGTAATAGCCAAATGAAAACAGCAAACCCTACAATTTTTGGGGTTTTTATTCCTTTATATGTGCTTAACAAATCCCTAAACTCCAATAGCCGATTTTTTAAAATTTCTTTAACAAAAAAAATAAAAACTTAAAATTGGAGATTTGAAAATAGTGTTGAAAAATTCAGACCACTTTAGCATTTATTTAAAACAAGTTAGCAAAACGCAATATGAAAAATATGTATCTGCTTAGTACATTGGAACTTGAGGAATAAAAAAAATTAATTACAGTAGATAATTTCAATAAATTTCAAAAATGGGGCTCGAATTCCTTGATCAGGTGGTTTGCCACACGTTAGTTGCCGGGGGAAGTTGTCATAACTCGGCTAATTTTCAACCGATTTTAATTTTTAACACCTTATTTGATAGACAATTAACTCTTAATCAAAATTCAGTGACCATTTGAATTCAAACTGTACTTAAAATATCAAAAAAATTGAGAAAATGAAAAAAAAGTCATATTTTTCCCTTGTAATCCGTTTTTCAAACTTTAGGCTCAACCCGGAGGTACTCGGAACAAAAAAAAAATTTTTTTTAAATATGCATAATTATTTTTATCCCCAACCTCACATTTTTCAGTGCGAACACTTATGGATTAAACATTTTTTAATTTTTCTATATAACGCTATGGCCAGTCTAATAGTCACCTTATCATTACAATTAGTTACAAACCACCGTATTTAGATATAAGGTTCTCCATTAAAAAGGACTACAGCGAGGGTATTCCACGGCATACACTCCAAATTATTTTAATTAATTAGCTACGTACCAACAAACAGCAAGAATGAGTGAGTGCTTACTTCCCAAATCCAATGTTCATTACTTTAACACAGCCATGTGGCCCCGTAGGCTAGTTGGTAGCGTGCTAGCCTTTGAACGTGGGGGTCGTGGGTTCGATTCCCACCAGAACCCTTGGTTGTTTTTTCGCTACAACGAGACGACGGTCATTGTTACCAGTTCTCGGTTAGGCTGAAATTATTAAAAATGAGTTGTAAATAAATAAAAAGAATAAATAAAAATAATTGATCTTGTGATCAAAACTATTATATTATTATATTATATCAGCCATGTCCTTGGAGATAACCACTTTTTTGCCTTTTGTAAAGTAATGCTAATAGTAAGTAGTAGTAGTAGTAGTAGTAGTATTTTTTATTTAAAAAAGACCGAACGACAAGCGAGAGGAAACCCAAAATCAAGTTGGCTTTATGAAGTCGAAAAAGATTGTAGAAAAGCTGGCAACTGGAAACACTCTGCACAAAAAAGTGCCGAATTTAAGAAAAAAGTGGACACCAAAAGATTGTGATAATGATTCTTTAATAATTCTCTTACGTGACTTTTTGGGACTAATTTTTCCTTTACTTATTTACTTTTCTGATGACAGATTCGTGTTTAGGAGATTAAAATACTTTAGAAAATGTATTCAACATGTCTGTGCAAAAGAAAAATAGTAACCTTTGGTTCCACCCACTATCTATAGAAAAATCTAACAAAATCGGTTCAGCCGTTTTTGAGTGATTTCGAAACAGACATACATAACGTTAAGTATAGTACAAATGGGCGTGTCATTTAACGCATTTTTATCAAATAGTTATAGTCTAAAGTTTCATGCTGCATCCTCGATTAGTGCTATCTGTGCTGCAAATTTCATTGACATCAGTTTTCCCGTTTTTGTGTGATTGCAAAAGAGGAGGAAATAACTTTTTATTTATGAAAAACGGGAGTGACATTTTATACCCTTTTGTCGAATCGCGCTCTACATATAACCTACAGTTTCCGCTCGGTTAGTGCTAGCAGTAGTGACAGATTCGGCTTATCCGTTTTTGCATGATTTCAAACAGGCAGATATAACGTTCAGTATAAAACAAAGGGGCGTTGCAATTTACGCCTCTTTGTTCAACCGTGGTTAGTATAGTACAAAGGGCGTTGCAATTTTGATACCTTTTTCCAAAAACGATCTTATATGGAGTACATATGCACTTGGTTAGCACTGTATGTAGTGAAAATGTCAAGAGAATCGGTACAGCTGGTTTTGCGTGATTGCGAAACAGGCAGACAACGTCCAGTATAGTGCAAAGGGGCGTGGCATTTTACGCCCCTTTTTCCAATCGTAGTATAACATGGCCTATAGTTCCGCACTCGGTTAACACTATCAGTGCTGAAAATTTATTTAAAATCGAATCAACAGTTTTGCGTTATTGCGGAGCATGCAGAAATAACATTCAATTCAATACAAAGGGGCATGGCATTTTACGCCCGTTCATCCGATCACGCTCTAATTTGGCACATAGTTAGTACTTGGTTAGTACTATCGTTTAAATTTCATCAAAATCGGTACATCCGTTTTTTATATATTGATGTCATTAGTAGTGCAATGTAAAAGACGTTTTTCTTTCTCTAGAAAAGTTTTCAGATTCTGAGTCATTTTTTGTAAGAAATTTCTACGATTTTTACACGGTGTTCGTGTAAAAAAATTCTGAGATTTCTATATATTTTTGGTACAGATTATGGGGGGGAGGGGTAGTCCTAAAAATGAATATTATTAGATTATGATTAAAAAAATTTCGAGTTGATTAAAAAATTTCGAGCTGATTAAAAAATTTCGAGTTGAACCAACACCCTCCCCCCGCAATTCCTGTATACATCACTGGGTATACTTTTGCTCCCATCCAAGATACAAAATAGTGTTGCAAAGTGCAAATTATAGGGAATGTATTTAAAAGTATGTAAACAGTGTGATTATTTTTATAAATACATACAGATGTGTTAGAACAGAATCGAACTGGGTGTTGGGTTTGGAATGAAAATAACTACTTATGTAAAGAACATTATTTTTTTTAATGATGTTTAGATTATTTTTAGGCCTACCAAGATATGATTTGAATTCACAACATTAGCATCATTGACCCAATTTAAGTCATAGACAACGAGCTCTAATTTAAGAAACTAACCACTTTAGATGAATATAATTCAAAGAACATTTAAGTTGTGAGATAAGTATGAACAATATATCAATTGGAATTTGATAGTTGCCCATATGTATACAGTTAGATTGCACATTAGCGCGTCCCGAATTAACCAAAATGATGGTGATTTAGACCCTTCTACGGGAAAAATAACAAAAAAAATGTTGGCCAAAAAAACCAGTTGCATACCCGCAGCTAAAGATTGCAATCATTGTTCATTTTGAGAAAAATGGGGGGCTGGGCTCCAAATGCCAATAAATTCGCTTATACGAAAATGGAGCAATTTTTTTTTAATTTGTTTTTATAGAAATTTTCACATTTTCTTTCAGAAAAATACTCAAAGTCTAACAGATTTTTCGTATACATCTGAGACTTTTTCTACAGGAAAAGTTTGTCCTATATCAAAAGTCTCAAATTCATAGAAATTTTGCCAAAATGAAATGTCTCAGATTTTGAGACACTTATCGTATGCAAAGTCTCAGATTTTGAGAAATTTTTCGTATAGAAAAAATCTCACATTCTGACGCATTTTTCGTATAGAAAAAGTCTCAGATTCTAAGACATTTTTCGTAGAGATAAAATTTTCCAAATAGAAAAGGTCTCAGATTAGTATTAATTTGATTTATAGGTTTCAAGAAGCATTTGACTGTAACAATTGTCCTTTTGTATATCAAAGCACCAAAAAAAATATTTAAAAAAAAAAATACATTTTTGATGCAAATGCAATTTTTTGATGTTTTTTTAAAACTTTATATACATAAATTTTATTGAAACCGACTAAAAGTCGAGCAACAAAGCTGCCCAAACTAAGGATACTTATTTAAATGAAAAATGGCATATTTTGCAACTATCGTAATATCGAAAAAATAACTTAAAAAAAAAAATTAAAAAAATGCATTTATAGACTGCATTCGCATTTAAACTTTAAATTTTAAAGTGCACTTCTGAACAGCCAATATTTTTGCGCTTATTAAAAAAAAAGAAAATAGACAATCGTACCACTTGAATTTGCTTTAGATCAATAAGATACAAGGTTGGCAATCGAAACGAATAACTGTATCGATATCGGTATTGGTATCGTTTTTTTTTATTTACGGTATTTGAGTTGAATCGGTTACGGTATTGCCGATACCGAAACGTCAATACCGGTACGTACCGATATTATCGAAAAAAATGCTAAAAATATAAAAAACGTATACATACAAACTTAAAAGTTATAAATAGTTTATAAATTTTCCCACAATTTAGTTATTAAATTAACTAAAAGTTGGGAAATTTTCCAAACTTTTAAGAAACTATTTTAGTTCATGGACTGTTAAATATGCCATAAAATGGAATTCCCTAATACGTGGAAGAAATTCTTACCGCCAAAGAAATTTTCCCTTAATAATTGAAAAAAAATCTTTATTTTTAAGACATATTTCTTAAAACAAAATTTAGTTCAAAAAATTCAGTTTTAGGACGTAATTTCTTACCAATTAGTTCATCATATTTATCTTCTTTAATTTGAGGAAGTTTTTTCCACAAGTTTAGTAAATTTTTCATAACTTGAAATTGTTTTTTTGATTTATGTATTTTTTTATGCTTGCTTGTAGTTCACATTTTGTTTATTATTTGTAGTACATGAATACGAAAAGTTTGATCTTGTATAACAAGTAATAAATTTAATATTTACATTTTTTTCTACTTATGTATGTGTTAGAAAAAAAATAATATTTTAATCACAACAAAGACCTTGGCTTTAGCGTGTTTTCTCATAGTCTGGGAACAAATGTCAAATACAAAGTTTTTGTTGTAATTTAACTAAAAAAACTAATTAAATTTATTTCTTGACTATAAGAAACAAACGTTTCTTTATATTTAAAATAAAATATGTACCCAATGAGAATTATGTGTGTATTCACATGCTATTCTATTAATAAACCATTAAAAGAATATAAAATTAAATAATTTTTAGGAAAAATTTCCTTATCAGAAATGTTTTTTTAACTAAAAAATGGGAAATTTTTTCCCATTTTCTAGTTCAAATTGGTCCTTCTTTTAAAGAAAAATATGGTCTAAAAAGTAGAAGTACATGGCAATGGAGCTAAATCATTATCAATTTTCCTTGGATTTAGTTAATTTTCCCATTTTCTAGTTAGTTTTTTTTCTGAGTGAATGAACAAATTTAAAAGAGTGTTTTTTAGGGGATCGGTGGAGGACGTTGTCGGACCACAAACAAAAAAGGGGGCGGACCGAGAAAAATGTAAGTTTCTTATCCCCTTGATCAATTTGCTGGACAGAAGTAATTTTGACACAAAAATTTTTCATTTGTTTAAGAAAAGTAGAAAAATATGTAAAAGCAAGTAGAAAAGTTAAATTCGACTTGTCCAAATCCATGAATACACTCCACTAGAGTTTGCAAAACGATTAAAATCGTAATCGTAATCGCGATTAATCGCACCAATTTATCGTAATCGTAATCGACACAAATATCAAGCGATTACGATTAATAATTTTCTATGAAATTCACTCTTTTTATAACGGATTTAAATCAGTTTCAAATTTTTTTGGAACAGATTCCTTTTGATATAGATTGTTGAATATATTTTACGGTTATCACTACAAAATTTTGTATGTAAAATTATTTTTCAAAAACGCTATTTGCTGTAAAAACGATTGCTTTCGGCACAATTTTAAACAAAAATCATTGATTCTGGAATGTTAAGCAGAATCGATTGCAGGATAACATGCATTCTGGAACCGATTATTTGGAATGGAAATGAATGCATGATTTATTTAACTTGTTTTCAATTTTTCTTTCCTTTTTAAAGTATAAAGTAACCAATTATTTGGTTTTTAAAATATATTTAAAAGGCTTTAGCCGAATCTAATCTTAAAATTCGGACATGAAATTTTGTCGAAAAATTTAAATTTTTCAAACCTTGACCGTTGTTTGCCGACTTAAGAGGCCCTTGAAAAATTTTTGCTGAAATGGAAGCAGCTTTTGGAAAGGAGTCACGAGTCAAAAAACACATTCAAACCACCTGAATTCAGGTATGATTTTTATGGGCAATGTCACAGTTTAGAGCACTTTTTGGCAGCTTAGATAAAGATACTGAAGCTCCCTTTGTAGAATTTATCAAATCTTGTATTTTTTTCTAAAATCATTATTCATCATTTAAAAAGTGTTACACTCAAAAAATTATGTTAGTAAAATCAACTGAAAATGTCAGTTAAAATAACTACTTTGTAAGTTGTTTTGGGGTCAACTACTTTTTCAGTTAAATCAACTAACAATGTTAGTTATTTTAACTGACAAAAAACAACTGTCTTATGTAGTAAAAACTACTTACATTTGTAGTCAAAATAACTAAAATGTAGTAAAAATAAAAAAATCAATAAATATTTTTTTTTCAAAAAATTTTTCAGAAAAAAAATTGAAGACCAAATTTTTTTAGTTTTGTTTTTTTTTTTTTTAAAGTTGTGAAAAAAAAATTATTTTTATTTTTTGGAAAAAAACTTTGAAAATTTTTGAGAGATAAAAAAAATTAAATTAACTACTTTAAATAACTGTTACTACATCACAGTACTTTTTTGTTAGTTATTCAAAAAACTACTTAAAATAACTAACAGAAATAGTTGTTTAATATTTTTCATACAAAAACAACTGACTTTGTCGTTGAAAATAACTAACTACTGTAAAATATACAAACAACTAACATGTAGTAACTTACATAATTTTCTGAGTGTACAGATGTCAAAAAGGAATGTATGTTTGAAATTTTATCAAAAAATGATATAAGTTTTTACACAAAAAAATCTTAATAAGAACTTCCAAAGAGAGCTCTTTCGAAGCGCTATAATATATTACAAATACCTAAAATACCAAAATCTCGATTTATTTTTTGCTGGGGATTAATATTTGTATTTTCGTGAGTTCTGAATAGTAAATTTTAAAATATTTTTTTTATAAAAACAACTGCTTCTCAAATTATTTAAAAATTCGATTAATCGATAATCGCGGTTAACGGCAATTTTTTTAATCGTAATCGCGATTATGAAATATCTCGATTATTTGCAAACTCTACACTCCACAATGCCCTTTCAAAGTGATAGTTAATTTTCTAACATGAGAAAAATTAACAATTTTGATTAGAAATATTTTATTTTGAGTAAAAAACTTTTTTAGTCATTTAAAAAAAAAAAAATTAAAAACTTTTTTTTTTTAGTGTAAAATTTTTTTCGAGTGTAAGTCTTTTTTGTTTTAGTATAGAAATATTTGTGAGTGACAAAAGTACTTTGTAAAATAATTTTCTGATTCGTTAATGTTTTTAAAGCTGGTTTAACGGTTTTTCAACACGTAAATTTAAGGTGACACCAATCTAAAATTTAAGGTTTTCTTTATAACTTTTGAACCACTGCACACAGGGACAGCCAGATCGATTTCCGGGCAAAAGTCCTTATATTTAATTTCTCAAAAAACATCTATACTAATTTGTTGGACATGTATAGGAGATGGTTTCCTGAACTTATCTTTATAATCCACCTACACCCTTTCCTTTGACAGGTCTTCAGTGGAGATACTTTTTTATTTTTTTTTTTACACATTTTTATTGCTAATGATCAACTTTTGATTTGCAGGGCTCACTCTGATATATTAACCTTTGTAACGAAAAAAATATGGAAAAATATAACTCATTTTCCTGACAGCAATTCTTGTTTTTGTGAAAATAACTATGATTTTTTAGTTATTTACTTCGTGCCGAAAAAATCCTCAGCGATCCTCAGTTCGATACAATCAGTCTATATTTTTTCTTATATAGAATGGATCCATATCTTTCGAAAAAAGTTGCCCAAACTTGCTCGAAATGATAAATGGTGAAATTACAGCTATATGTATATGCAGTGGTCCGAGATTTGTTTAAAAAATAATTTAACCCAAAATCATGTTTTACGGCTTGAATATTTTTTTTATCGTCAGAGAGTGCCTTAAGTGTAGGAAAAAAAAATTATCTACATTTCTAGTTTTTTTGTGGAATTATGGAAAATATCAGTTACACCATTTCCAATTAAATTCAAAGATTTTTTATTGAATTTCCAAAATAAAGAAAAAAAGTGAATAATTTGTCGTCACCATTTCCAAAAGCTTTTCTGAAACTAAGTAAAGTCATATAAACCATTTCCATATTTATATCAAAAATAAAAAAAAATATATATATAAAAATTATTTGCGTAGATTTAACTTCAGTCACTCTTAATACTTTTAAAACTAATTTTTACTTAGATCAGACAAACTTAAAAAATCTAGCCGCCATATTGTTTAAGCCATATTGAATTTTATCTGTTCAATTTTAAGATAACAGACCCGGAAATTTACTAGGCCACACTTTCAGCTAGCTTCAACAAAGAAAAGGAATATAACTGTTTTTTAATTACTTGTAACAAACTTTACTAAGCATATTTAGCCCGCCATTTTGTTTTTCAAAATTCACGCCAGTAATTCAGATTTAGTAACTCCAAGACCCCCTTAAAACAAAATTTGAGTTAAATCGGACAATTATTAAAAAAAATTGTCCGCCATATTGGATGAGCCATTTTGATTTTTTTCGTTTTTAGTTAAATTTTGAAATCAGCGACCCCGAAATACTTTAAAATCATATTTTCAGCCGGATCCAACAACGATAAAGACTTTTGGCCGGAGTTGGATAATTTTTTGAACATTAAGAAGCATATTTAGTCCGCCATTTTGTTTTTCAAAATTCGGAGTAACAATTCTTATTCAGTAACTCCAAGACCCGCATAAAACAAAATTTAAGTTTAATCGGACAATTTAAAAAAAAAAATATTGGATCCGACATTTTGATTTGGTTTTTACCTAAATTTTGAAATTAGCGACCTCGAATTCCTCTAGAAGCACATTTTCAGACGGATCCAACAACGAGAAAGACTTTTGGCCGGAATTGGATCATGCTGGCCCTGTCTGCACCGGTTGAGGATCTTCAGTTTTCTTGCAATACCTCTTAATTTTCATAACTTAAAACCATTGTTAGAACTCGAAATTTTTAACAATTACTCGCAGTGTGCATTTCGTTTCTGAATTTATTTACAAGATAATTCAAAAAGTATTTTTACTTTCCCCGTAATAAATTAACTTTTCCTGAAAATAACTAATGAAAATAACTATTTTTTATTATTTTTATAAAAATTGAAGAAACTAGAAAATTCAACAAGCTCAATTTTTATTTTCATAACACTGTGCAACAAATTTTGGGTCATCGCATTGAGCCTCAATGCCTTCAACGCCATATCAAAGTAGACCATCAAATGGACAAAATCACCAAAGGGTTTTGCAAAGTCAGTTCGGATTTCTTTTTTATAACCCACTGAAGTTTTAATTTTTTTATCAAAGGCGTTTTGAAAACGTCAAAAATACTATAATAAGAACACATCTGAGCTTCAAAATATTATTTGATGTCTTCAGTTTTATGGCGGTTCTTTTCTTAGAAAATTTTAACCCTCTAACTGCCATTTTAAGGGGTCATTTCAGTCCTTTTTCAAAAACTAAACACAGAAGTCTAATAAAACGTCCATTTAGAGGGTTAAAATGTTCTACAAATATTTTCCTCATAAAATTTCACTAGGGTTTGTCAAATGTTGAAAGTTTGTGCGACATGCGTAAAGTGCTTAAAAAGGGTCAAGTATAAAAAACACTGTGCTACAAAAAACACAAAATCGAATATAATTTTAAAATGAGGTAGTTAAGGTTGTAGGTCTCGTCGAAAAGATCACAAAAATGCCCATCAAACTTGCTAGACACCCTCAAATTTTAAAGTTATTGCCAAAAAACGTTTTTTTTTTACTTTTCTCACTAAACCACGTGTAACTTAAACATTTTTCAACAGATTTTAAATTTTAAAACTGTTTTGGATAGCAGAATGATAGGGTTTTTCATGTGTGTGAATTGGTCTATACATATAAGAAATATATGTATTGATTTTTTTAACAATATCTAATTTTTTTGTTATTTTTTGAAAATTTTTTGAGTTTATCGATTTTTTTCTGTTATAGTTTGTTCAACAACATTTATTTTAATAAACTTATTCCTAAAGAATATTTAATTATGAATATGATGAGCTTTATGCCAAAAAAATCGGATAATAATTGACAGAGTTATGATAATTTTTTTAAAAAAGAAAATTAAGATTTTGTATGAAATTGCCGTGCGGATAACACAGGCAAAAAAATAATAAAATAAACGAACATACTGAGAGGTCGCGTATTATTATTTTAAAGGTTTTTGACCTCCTGAATTCTAATTTGACCTTGACCTTATTAAGTTTTTGATATATCAGTTTATGTTAAATATCTCAAAAACCTGACGAGATAGAGCAATTTAAAGGCCAGATTCGGATTCAGCGCGCCAAAAACCTTTAAAAATATTGTACGTGACCATTTATGATAATTTTTTTTTTCCTGGGTTATCTGAACGGCGACTTCCTGCAAAATCATAATTTTCTTTTTTAGAAAAATTATCACAACTCTGTCAATTATTATCCGATTTTTTCAGAATAAAGCTTATCGTATTTAGAATTAAATTATCTTTAAAAAAACCTCACTAACTGGGGTGTTTGAAACCGGTATGGGAAATACCAGAAATGTCTATAAATTTTAGAAATTCAAATTTTCTTCTGCATTTTTTCAGCTTGAACCCTTGTAAAATGCTTTAATTCGGCGGCTGGTTGACACATGTGAACACAATCGATCACCGAATGGTATTTAAACAAATACAAACATATATAAAAAAAAAAACATTTTCGTCGAATTTTTGTTTTTTACCAAAAAATTTTTTTTCGCGGATTTTTTTTTTTTGTTTTTTATTGCAAATAAACTTTTTACATCGTGGAGGGTCCCAGCAAAAAAAGAGCTTACCATTCACTACAAAATTCACCACAACTTATGAACCAGATGTACTTCTTCTTCAACTGAAACATTGATGAATTTAATATGGGCGCGACACACAAAGTATTTTCTTTTTTTTACCACTTTTCAGTGGCGAAAGATTGACACTAAAGAATAACATATATCACTAGTGTTTATTATGTACATATATATTAACATTTTTATCACAACTTCTGAAGTAGTGATCTGGATGTTAATATTTCATCACTTCTTTAGAAGTACATATTTCTTGGCATTTTGGGTGTGATTATGTCATTTTTATTTGGTGATTTAGAACTTCTAAATTAAAATTGATTTTTTTCACTTCTTTTTGTAAGATAAATTGAAAGAGTATTTTTTTTTGTAATATTTACACTAAAAACACTGTTCGACAGCAAAACCTCCCAGTGAAATTTCTAACAGGTCCTTATAGATTTTGGTCTCCTGCTTCCAAATCTACTGTCCAAATTTTTATAGCACGTACCGTTTTTGAGATATTCGCTGTTAAAAATAAAAAAAAATAAAAAAAAACACAATATTTCAGCACTTTTAGGGGTCCACTGTTACGCATTTCTACGTTGCTTCCACCAAATCGGACTTGATTTCATATAAAATGGACCTCCTGGTTCCAAAACTGCAATCCAAATTTTTCAAGCATGTTCTGTTTTTGAGATATTCGCGTTTGAAAATGTTAGTGTGATTTATAAAGAATATTAGTGCGCAACAGTAGAGTTTAGATTTTTAAACGCCAATATTTCAAAAACAGTACGCGATAGAAAAAATTTGGATACCAGATTTGTAATAAAGATGTCTTATTTTTATTAAATGGAGTACACTCATAGAAATCCTACAGTATTCCTTACTAAAAAGTTGGTAGTTATTACTAATTGTTAGTATTAAAATGCCCTACAACGCGTTAGTCAATTTTTACTAACGCAGTTATAAAAAAACGGTAAACAAATTTAAAAGCGAAAAGCTATCCAAAATCGATTTTGACAAATTTTTTATTAAAAAAAATTTGTCTCAAAAAAATATAATTATTGAGCTTAATGGCTGGCAGTGATCTATTTCGGAAATTAAAAAAAAAAATATACAGTTATTTTTTGTTTCAATGGAAATTTGCTATGTGCGTTTGATTTTTTTTTTTTTCAAAAATGTAAATTTTACCATTTTAGGTGTCAAAAATAAGTTTCCAAATTTTTAAAAATTACTAACAAAAATTATTAAAAAATCGGTAAAAATCAGTATTCAGTAAAGTTCAAAGCATTCCAATTTCAAAAAAATAACTAAATTAATACTGTAAAACTAAATTAATACTGTAAATTACTAAAAAAGTAGTATAGTTAAAGTAATAACACTTTTACTGTATTTTTTACTGTAGGATTATTTTGAGTGTACTATTGTGTTTGAGCAACTTAGGAATACGTACAGAGGAGACCCAAATATATCAATATTCAAACGCGAATATCTTAAAAATCTTACGCGATAGAAAAATTAATTTCATTGAGAATCAAACGTATATACCTAAGACAAATAATTATATGTGCACTGTATTATATTGAGTTATAGGAAAGAAAACAAAATATTTTTTCAAGTTTGGTTGATATTTTGTTATGTTTTTAAGTAAGCTTTGAAATCATAAAAACATTAATTTTCAACTTTATTTTTTAATACAGAAAATAAGGAATGAAAATATACTTCATAGAAAATAATTATATGTGCATAAAGGATAATTCTTATATTTTCTTTTTGATATACAATATAATTTGGTTATATGAATATTTAATGAATATTTATACTTGTTTAAGACTACGAGGCATAAAACCAATCAAGTTTTTTAATGTGCCAATACCATTTTTCCCTCGTTTCGTCAATATCGCAAATTTAAGTCCTTAGCGCGTAGTGTACCTCTTTGACCTTGAAACGACCCTGACAGAAAGGGTCCTAAGGATTAATTTAGTTAGGTTTATGTCAGGACTAATGCCTGGCCCCTTCAATACTGGTATGCTGGGCGCATTAAACAAGTTTTTTGTCAAACCAGTTACATGGATTGGAGCGTTGTCTTGGTGGAATGTCCAATTATCTCCACACGGTTCGGTAGAAAAGTATATTAAATGTTCCCGAACAAGTAAAATTATATTGTAACATTATTTTTAGTATGGTCAAATCATAATCGGAACCGTCCTCTTCATCCAAATGCACCCCATACCATAACGGGTTCGCAACCGTGATTTTGCAAATAGCACGTTTGGCACAGCTGTCTTAAATCTCTCCAATATTGGTGTTGACGATCATTGCCATCCAAATTAAAAATTTTTTTTTAACTAAATAAGACGAAAAAAAGTTAAATTAAGACGGCGCTGATGGTCACCACTTCTCTTGTAGAGATTTAACACATTTCCGCCAAACGTGCAATTTTCGAAAGCACAGTTTCGAATCCGTCATGAAATAAGATGCATTTGAATCATGAAGAAGGGTTTGAATATGATTTTTTTCCAATAAAAATAGTGCAAAAATATATTTTTAATTGTTGGGGACCATTTAATAGACTTTGCTACCGAACTGTATGGAGATAATTGGACATTCTCAGAAGAGAACGCTCAAATTCATGTCACTCGTTTGACAAAAAACTTCCTATATACGCACAACATACCAGTATTGAAGAGGTCAGCCATTAGTCCCGACCTTCACCCAATTAAATTCCTCTTTAGGACCTTTTGTGCCAAGGTCATTTCAAAGTCAAAGCCGTGCAAGACCATTAAAGGACTTTAACTTTAAATACTGACAAAACGGGTGGCAAGGGGTATTGGTACATTAAAAACCTTGGCGGGTTTTATGCCTCCTAGGCTTAAAAAAGTTTAAATACACAAGGCGAACACAAATTTTCACAAAATACTTAATTACATTGCAAATCAAAAAGAATATATAGGAATTTTCTTCTATGCACATATAATTATTTTCTATAGAAAATATATGAAGTATTTCCTTTTTCGTTATTTTCAGTTTTAAAAAATAAGGTATAAAATTAAAATGTTTATGATTTTAATGCTTATATATAAACATAATAAAATATTAACCAAACGTTGTTTTTTTATTTTTAGTACCAAAAGGTACATAAAAATAAAATGTATTTATTCGGCCTTTATATATGTATATATATTCGATTAGAGTTTTATTCTAGTTCGAGGCCCAAAAATATTTCTATTTATGATATTGTCATAATAGAGTATTTTTAATTTATTGCTTTAAAAAAGTTACTATCTCATAGTATGTCTGTACTGATCAGTTTCATCCCCACTAAAGGAAACTTCAGCAGACTTTAGAGAATCATCGTTGGTCAATCAAACATCAAACCAGACATAATATTTGATATATTTCCCAAGTTATATGAGAAGTACTATTATGAAGGTCCGAAATCTGTTTTCCAACAAAAATAACTCTTTTAAAGCAAAAATTGTATATATTAAATCACCGTCGGTAACTATTAATATATGTGTTGCTGTTATTTTACAATAACAACAGTGCCTAACCAAACAATAGTGTTGGTAGGATAAGTCGTACTAAACTTTGTGTTAAATGTTGTTTTTTTATTTTTAGTACCAAAAGGTACATAAAAATAAAATGTATTTATTCGGCCTTTATATATGTATATATATTCGATTAGAGTTTTATTCTAGTTCGAGGCCCAAAAATATTTCTATTTATGATATTGTCATAATAGAGTATTTTTAATTTATTGCTTTAAAAAAGTTACTATCTCATAGTATGTCTGTACTGATCAGTTTCATCCCCACTAAAGGAATCTTCAGCAGACTTTAGAGAATCATCGTTGGTCAATCAAACATCAAACCAGACATAATATTTGATATATTTCCCAAGTTATATGAGAAGTACTATTATGAAGGTCCGAAATCTGTTTTCCAACAAAAATAACTCTTTTAAAGCAAAAATTGTATATATTAAATCACCGTCGGTAACTATTAATATATGTGTTGCTGTTATTTTACAATAACAACAGTGCCTAACCAAACAATAGTGTTGGTAGGATAAGTCGTACTAAACTTTGTGTTAAATGTTGTTTTTTTATTTTTAGTACCAAAAGGTACATAAAAATAAAATGTATTTATTCGGCCTTTATATATGTATATATATTCGATTAGAGTTTTATTCTAGTTCGAGGCCCAAAAATATTTCTATTTATGATATTGTCATAATAGAGTATTTTTAATTTATTGCTTTAAAAAAGTTACTATCTCATAGTATGTCTGTACTGATCAGTTTCATCCCCACTAAAGGAATCTTCAGCAGACTTTAGAGAATCATCGTTGGTCAATCAAACATCAAACCAGACATAATATTTGATATATTTCCCAAGTTATATGAGAAGTACTATTATGAAGGTCCGAAATCTGTTTTCCAACAAAAATAACTCTTTTAAAGCAAAAATTGTATATATTAAATCACCGTCGGTAACTATTAATATATGTGTTGCTGTTATTTTACAATAACAACAGTGCCTAACCAAACAATAGTGTTGGTAGGATAAGTCGTACTAAACTTTGTGTTAAATGTTGTTTTTTTATTTTTAGTACCAAAAGGTACATAAAAATAAAATGTATTTATTCGGCCTTTATATATGTATATATATTCGATTAGAGTTTTATTCTAGTTCGAGGCCCAAAAATATTTCTATTTATGATATTGTCATAATAGATACATATATAAAGGCCGAATAAATACATTTTATTTTTATGTACCTTTTGGTACTAAAAATAAAAAAACAACATTTAACACAAAGTTTAGTACGACTTATCCTACCAACACTATTGTTTGGTTAGGCACTGTTGTTATTGTAAAATAACAGCAACACATATATTAATAGTTACCGACGGTGATTTAATATATACAATTTTTGCTTTAAAAGAGTTATTTTTGTTGGAAAACAGATTTCGGACCTTCATAATAGTACTTCTCATATAACTTGGGAAATATATCAAATATTATGTCTGGTTTGATGTTTGATTGACCAACGATGATTCTCTAAAGTCTGCTGAAGATTCCTTTAGTGGGGATGAAACTGATCAGTACAGACATACTATGAGATAGTAGCTTTTTTAAAGCAATAAATTAAAAATACTCTATTATGACAATATCATAAATAGAAATATTTTTGGGCCTCGAACTAGAATAAAACTCTAATCGAATATATATACATATATAAAGGCCGAATAAATACATTTTATTTTTATGTACCTTTTGGTACTAAAAATAAAAAAACAACATTTAACACAAAGTTTAGTACGACTTATCCTACCAACACTATTGTTTGGTTAGGCACTGTTGTTATTGTAAAATAACAGCAACACATATATTAATAGTTACCGACGGTGATTTAATATATACAATTTTTGCTTTAAAAGAGTTATTTTTGTTGGAAAACAGATTTCGGACCTTCATAATAGTACTTCTCATATAACTTGGGAAATATATCAAATATTATGTCTGGTTTGATGTTTGATTGACCAACGATGATTCTCTAAAGTCTGCTGAAGATTCCTTTAGTGGGGATGAAACTGATCAGTACAGACATACTATGAGATAGTAACTTTTTTAAAGCAATAAATTAAAAATACTCTATTATGACAATATCATAAATAGAAATATTTTTGGGCCTCGAACTAGAATAAAACTCTAATCGAATATATATACATATATAAAGGCCGAATAAATACATTTTATTTTTATGTACCTTTTGGTACTAAAAATAAAAAAACAACATTTAACACAAAGTTTAGTACGACTTATCCTACCAACACTATTGTTTGGTTAGGCACTGTTGTTATTGTAAAATAACAGCAACACATATATTAATAGTTACCGACGGTGATTTAATATATACAATTTTTGCTTTAAAAGAGTTATTTTTGTTGGAAAACAGATTTCGGACCTTCATAATAGTACTTCTCATATAACTTGGGAAATATATCAAATATTATGTCTGGTTTGATGTTTGATTGACCAACGATGATTCTCTAAAGTCTGCTGAAGATTCCTTTAGTGGGGATGAAACTGATCAGTACAGACATACTATGAGATAGTAGCTTTTTTAAAGCAATAAATTAAAAATACTCTATTATGACAATATCATAAATAGAAATATTTTTGGGCCTCGAACTAGAATAAAACTCTAATCGAATATATATACATATATAAAGGCCGAATAAATACATTTTATTTTTATGTACCTTTTGGTACTAAAAATAAAAAAACAACATTTAACACAAAGTTTAGTACGACTTATCCTACCAACACTATTGTTTGGTTAGGCACTGTTGTTATTGTAAAATAACAGCAACACATATATTAATAGTTACCGACGGTGATTTAATATATACAATTTTTGCTTTAAAAGAGTTATTTTTGTTGGAAAACAGATTTCGGACCTTCATAATAGTACTTCTCATATAACTTGGGAAATATATCAAATATTATGTCTGGTTTGATGTTTGATTGACCAACGATGATTCTCTAAAGTCTGCTGAAGATTCCTTTAGTGGGGATGAAACTGATCAGTACAGACATACTATGAGATAGTAACTTTTTTAAAGCAATAAATTAAAAATACTCTATTATGACAATATCATAAATAGAAATATTTTTGGGCCTCGAACTAGAATAAAACTCTAATCGAATATATATATATATTAACCAAACAATAAAAAATAATTTCTTTTCTTTCCTATAACTCAATATAAAGAAATGCACATATAATTATTTGTCTTAGGTACTTCGAATTAAAAAAAGGAGTAATTATAAAGATCACAAAACTATAAAAATTCACGGCGAATCGATTCACCAGTTTGTTCTGACCACAAGCCTAAACCTCAATTTTCTAAAAAGCTTAAACAATCTTTAATAATGCAATGGAGAAACATACACTTTAGTTCGTTTTCGTATTTATTTAATTTAGGACCAACTTTTTTCGACATAAGATATAGAATGGTAGTTAAACGTCAAATTGCTTGTATGAAATTTAAAAAAATTATCAATAATCGATTTTCGTCGTTTCGATTTTTTAAGCTTTAAATAAAAAGAAATTAAATGCCATTACCAAATTTTGTCACCATTTTTGCAAAACCTAAATCTATTCTAAGCTGGACGTAGAAAAAAGTGTATACTTCGTGTATCACCCCCATTCTAAGTGTTTCAGTTCAAAAAGAAGTTCATATGTTGTGGTGATTTGTATTAATTCCTAAGAACATATAAAAGAGGTGCTTTAAAATCCTTTAGTAAAGAACTGGTGAAAGATGTTTTTATTGTTATTTTGCAGCATTTTTGGAAGTGATTTTAAAAGTACTTCCTACGGAATATGAAGTTCGGCACCTATCGCTACTTTGTATGTAGTGAAACCACTAATTCTTTTTGAACCACTTCGTTAATTTTTTGCTGGGGTATTAATACATTCGACAAAGTCGAATTTAACTTTGTTACTTGTTTTCAGGGTTGGCAACCGAAACGAATAACGGTTTTGGTAACGGTATTGGTATTACATATTTTTTATATCGGTAACGGTAAAGGTAACGGTATTTCCGATTATATCGGTAACGATAAACCGGTACCGAAACATCAACGCCGGTACGTACCGGTATTATGTATAAAATTTTCCCAACACATTTTAAAAACACGTAAAAATTAATTTATTTAATAACATTAAAAAAAATGTGCATTTTCAACCCATGATATACTTAGTAGTATTTAATACTATAAATTAAATCAGAATTTAAAAAAAAAAAAATATTACACAATTTTGTAACTTAATAAATATTTTTTTTATTTTTTTATGTGTTAATTAGATGTCTCCGTCCAATCAGCAGAAAAATCTGCATTTTGAGCAATTTGAAAATCTGCTGAGTTTAGCTGACGCGGTTTGCTAAATTTCTGCCTGAATAAACCAGGTAGAGGCAGCAGAAAAATCTGATAAAACAGCAGATAAATCAGCTGATTTAATCAGAAAAACCTGCTGATAAACAGTCTGAAGCGATAAATAATACTAGTAAGAGTGTTAAATTCGGCGGTGCCGAATCCTTTATACCCACCAATATTTAACCAAACAACAAAACACAGATACATTTCCAGAGGAAAGGTGTTAAAAAAAATTAGCAACACAATAATTTTACAGAAAAAAATTTTCTTTTTTTTTAAGGATCGAACCAGAATCAAATTGCGTTGCGCAAGACGTAAAAAAAAAACAAAAACAAACGCATCCAATTTTAAATTTTTACGGCCGTTTGATTTAGGTACCTCACATTTAAATATTAGAAACGAAAAATTATCGGGCATTACGCCTTACGCGACGTAATTTGATTCAGGTTGGACGCTAAAGGATTTTTTTTTAATTTGCTGTTTTTCAATAAATTTTTTTAATTTTTTTTTTCAATAAAATTTTTATTTTTTTTTCAAGAAAATTTTCTTAAAAACAGGACAACTACATATTTCTACTAAGTTATCAAATAATTGCGAACATCATCATTGTTTGGACCGATTCCTTATTTTTGTTGGTCCAAATAATACGATTTGCAATGAACAATTTTTTTTTTATTTATTTAACGTACATTAAAAATACTTTACTTCGTTTTATGACTGGAAAAAAATTTAAAATAAGTTATATTTCGACAACCGAAACAAAACCGATATAATACCGGTAAAAATCCAAATAATGGTAATGGTTTTTTATCGGTAACGGTATTTAATTTTTTTTATTTCGGTATTGGTAACGGTAACGGTAGTCAATATTAAAGAGTTTTTAATCGGTAACGGTATTGAAAGGGTAACGGTAGCCAACACTGCTTGTTTTTTTTATTTCGGCCCAATAAAATACAAAAAAAAAAAAATTTGAATACTTTAATATTTTTAAGCATTTTCTATATGCTGGACGAACTTTCTGTCTTAGACGTGCCCTAGTAAAATTTGATGCAGAAAATATTTGTAAAACATTTTAACCCTTTAACTGCCTTTTTTATAGACTTTTTTGTATTTCTTTTAAGAAAGGACAAAAATGACCCTTTAAAACGGGAGCTAGAGGGTTAATTTGGTCAAAGAAAAGAATCATCATAAAATTTTATAAAACACATCAGAACATCATTTTTAGCTCAAAAGTATATTTGCACTGTTTTTTGTCGATATTTTTTATACCCTCCACTCTTGTGATTGAGGGTATATATAAGTTTGTCATTCCGTTTGTAACACATCGAAATATTGGTCTAGGACCCCATAAAGTATATATATTTATGATCCTCGATCGATTTTAAGTCGATCAAACGATGTCCGTCCGTCCGTCTGTCTGTCTGTCTGTCTGTCTGTCCGTCCGTAGAAAACTCGCTAACTTTTGAAAGACTTAACAGAAGCTACTGAAGTTTGACATATATGTTGGTCATTTACCTGGTCAGGTTGGTATTACGATCCAGCCAAATCGGTCCAGTGGTTCAAAAGTTATGAGCAAAACAGTTAATTGCGGCAAGGGTGTTTCGCGAATTTAAGAGATAAAAAACACGATAACTTTCGAAAGACAATAATGAGATTGCTGAAGCTTGACATGTATCTTTAGTGTTCCCCAGGTCTGTTTGGTATTTAATTTCAGCTCAATCGGTTCAGTGGTTCAAAAGTTATAAGCAAAACCCTGAATTTCAGATTAGTTTCATCTAAAATGCCACGTGTTTAACAAGTTTTAAAAGCATTGGTGGTAACTAAACAATGCTTTTCAAACTTGTTTAATTTTAAAGCAATGCTTTTTAAACTTGTTTAGTTTTAAAAGCATTGGTAACTTAAAAATTACTCTCGAAAAAAGTTTTACACTCAAAAAAAATTTTAAACTCCAAAAAATTTTACACTCAAAAAAAATTTAGTTTTTTTTTTTTACAAAAATTGCAATATTTTGTGTACAGTATGTACTTGCATTCACTCAGAAATATTTTTACAGTAAAAAAAACATAACACTCGAAAAAAATTTTACACTCAAAAAAAAAATTAGTATTTTTTTTTTTTTTTTTTAAATGACAAAAAAAAGATTTTACTCAAAATTAAATATTTCTAATCAAAATTGTTAATTTTTTCACGTTAAAAAATGTACTACCGTTTAAAAAAATGCGTTGTGGAGGGTATTCATAGATTCGGCAAAGTCGAATATAACTTTTCTACTTGTTAACACTGCTTTGGTAAAAAAAATAACAAACATTGATGTCGCACCAACTTTGAATATTTAACAACCCCTAGTGAAATTTTATGAGGAAAATATTTGTAGAACATTTTAACCCTCTAAATGGACGTTTTGTTAGACTTATGTGTTTAGTTTTTGAAAAAGGACTAAAATGACACCTTAAAATGGCAGTTAGAGGGTTAAAATGTTCCAAGAAAATAACCACCATAAAATTTCACTGCAGACATCAAATCATATTTTGAAGCTCAGATGTGTTCTTATTATAGTATTTTTGACGTTTTCCAAACGCCTTAGATAAAAAAATAAAAACTTCAGTGGGCTATAAAAAAGAAATCCGAACTGACTTTGCAAAAACCTTTGGTGATTTTGTCCATTTGATGGTCTACTTTCATATGGCGTTGAAGCCATTGCGGCTCATTTTTTTTGTTGCACAGTGTAATTTACTCTCAAACTGTTGGGTTAGTTATTTCATTAAAATAATTTGGGAGTTATTGCATAATGAAATAACTCCCAATATTAAAAATTAAATAACTTCAAAAAAAAACGAAATAATCCCCGCAGATTTGGTAGTTACCCAGCAGAAATTTTGCTGAACGTTCAGCAGCTTTTGGAAGGGGAACTTGAGTAAAGGAGCGCATCCAATTGCGCTGAATTCATGCATGATTCTCTAAGGCGATGTCCCACTTTAGAGCGCTAGTTGGATACACAGAAACAGCGCTCTTTAGATGCACTGAAATCACGTGTCTTTAGAGCGCTGATTTAAGCAGAATAAAGATGCTATAAATTCATGTATCTTTTTAGCGCTGATTTAAGCAGATTAAAGATGCAGTGAATTCATGTATCTTTGTAGAGCTGATTTAAGCAGAATAAAAGTCCTGACTACACCATTTCCATGTTTCAGAAATTTCCAACTGTATTTAAGAAATTTCCATTTTTACTTTTACTGAAATACAGATGGAAAATGTGAAATACATTTGACTATTTCTGAAATACAATTGAAAAATCTGAAATACAATTGAATATTTTTGAAATAAAATTGGAAAATCTGAATTTGAAAATGGTGTAAACCAACCGCTGAAAACGTATGTTTTTAGTTTAGTTTGTAGTATTGTTAAAAAATTTAAATGTTTGTGTGAAAAAAAACTTCAAAAGTCCTGACTACTCTATGTTTCAGAAATTTCCAATTGTATTTAAGAAATTTCCATTTTTACTTCAAATTTTTTAAATGATTTTTTTGGAAAATATAAATGAGTTTTCTGCAAAGAATTTAGAAAATTTTTAAATACAAACGGAAGTTTTTGAAAAACAGTTGGAAATTTTTAAAATACACATGGATTTTTTTTTTTTAATTTCAATGGAATTTTCTTAATAGCGATTATAAGATTTTGAAATCCAAATGGAAATATTTAAATGCAAATGTAATTTTCTGAAAAGCATTTAGAAATTTTCTTAAATACAATTTGAAATTTCTAAAATATTAATTGAAATTTCTGTAAATATAAATTGAAATTTCTAAAATAAAGTTGGAAATTTTTGAACTATCAATGGAAATTTTTGAAATATAATTTAAAATTTTTGAGTTATATTTGGAATTTTTTTAAATATAATTGGAGTTTCTAATATATGATTGGACATTTTTTGTAATAAAATTTGTATTTTCTAAAATTAAAGTTCTAAAATTAAAATGTAAAAATGAGATAAAAAAGAAGTTATAACAAATGTATCTTAGTTTTTCTGCTTTTTCGTGATTAGAGTTTGTGTTTAATCCAAATCGGTTTATTCATCGAAATAACAAATAAGCTTTGGCTGTTTTTTGGTTGGCCTATTTATCATCATTTAAAATGTGTTAAAGGCCTCTGTTATGCCTTTCAAAACTTTTCAAATCACATGATATTTTCCGAATGATATTTTGAATCAAAGTTGAAATCAAATAACTTAAATTTAAAAAAATATAACAAAAAAATTCATTCGTTTTACTTTACAAAACTTTATTTATGTGAAACAAAATGAAAAAAAAAATCGGAAATTTTAATTTTCACATTTTTTATGGGATTTTTTTTGGGAACAGCGGTCAAAGATGATATGATTGAAGCGCTCTTTGCAGCGCTGATTAATGCGCAATAATGATGCAGTCAAATCATGTGTCTTTGTCTAAAACTCATGTTTTTTTATTCAAAAAGTGTTAAAAATATTAAAAAGAAAAGCAAGTGTGAAATTTTATCAAAAAATAATTACACCATTATAAGTTTTATATAAAAAATCTTAAAAAAAAATTAAAATTTTTTCCCCTTCCTTTTACTGCATCCCTAAGAGCGCTCTTTGGATGCGCTACGGTATGCTATAAACAGATGCTGTGTCGCCAAAATCTCGATTAATTTCTGCTGGGTATTTATTTATGAAAAAACTCCCAAATCGTATGGAAATTTTTGGGACTTTTTTTATTATTTTTCTTGGCATTTATTTCATTGACAGTTATTTCATGGCGCCAAGATAGATCAAATTGATAGATCAAATTGATAGATAATTTTCACCAATTATAATTTTCTTACTTCTTTTCATTAGTTTCGTAAAATTACAAAATTCTTGATTATTTATTTTCGTAGTTTAAAGTCATTATTCGCATATTTTACGAAAGAAGCATTTACGAATTAGTTTCGTAAAATTTGAATAAACTTAAAACGAAACGATAGGCCCTTGGGAGAATAACGTCCAAAAAAAGTTATAACCCCAATGTATATGGGGCATTCCAGGCCAAATCACACACTTGTAGACCCGACCCTTTTCGATTTATTTTCTTTTTGGATATGTTTTAGTTCTTATTAAATGCAACTTCGATACCAATTTTCAGCCTTTTATTCCAAGATGGTGTTGATCAATTTTTCAAAATCGCGATTTTTTTCAAAAAAATTAAAAAATTTAGGCCCTTACCACAAGAAAACAAAAAGTCTATTTTAACAAAAGTTTTATTTTAAATTTTCAATACATTTTTTGAAAGTCGATTTTAAAAACAAAAACAATTTGTATGGAAATAAAATTAAAAGCTGATTTTAAATATATTTTTCTATGGTAAGGCTGTTAAATTTTCAATTAATTTTGAGCAGTTTTAGATAGCTTAAAAAAGGCTGGATAACGTTTTGTTGGTATTTAAATGTTGTTTTAGAAAAAAAATATTAAAAAATTATTTGAAATAATTAACACTTTTTTTTAACGTTTAAAAATTAAAATCGACTTTTTGAAAAAGTCCGAAACCTTCGATTTTTTTTTTTTTTAAAGTCTAAAAGTTCTATTCTAAATTACGCAACTTTTAAGCCATAATTCGAGATGTGATCGCAATTCGTTCTTTTTTTTCAAATTTTGAAAATTGCACTTTTTATTTTTTGACTCTGATTTATTTTATATGGTTCTCCAAAAAAATTAAATTGGTAGATACTGACCCTAACTTACCCTAGATATATTCATTTCGAGGTAAAAATACGTCTCACAAAAATTAAGAATGATCGGACATAAGTCGTTCCACATGGGCCTTGAAGTTTAGAAAACGGATTACAAGGAAGTGGTATGACACTCGCTAGATGGAAGTTGTAATAACTTGGCTGATTTTCAACCGATTTTAGCTTTTAGTACCTTATTAGAAAGGCATTTTGTAACCACTTGAATTTAAACTTAACTTAAAATAACAAAAAAATTGCGAAAGCAGAAAAAAGTTCATATTTTTCCTTGTTATCCGTTTTTTAAACTTCAAGGACCATGCTGAACGCCTTACCCTTGTCTGATCGTCCTTAATTTTTGTGAGACATATTTTTACCTCCAAATGAATATATCTAGGGTAAGTAAGGGTCAGTATCTACCAACTTATTTTTTTGAAGCACCATATAAAATAAATCAGAGCCAACAAATAAAAGGTGCAATTTTAAAAATTTTAAAAAAGTAGAAAAAATTGTGATCACATTTCGAATTATGGCTTAAAACTTGCGTAATTTAGAGTAGAATTTTAATAGTTTTTTACAAAAAAATCAAAGGTTCCGGACTTTTTCAAAAAGTCGATTTTAATTTTTAAACGTCAAAAAATAAGTGATAATTACTTCGAATAATTTTTTCATATTATTTTTCAAAAACTACAATCGAAAACGAGTGTCAAAACCGCTGACCCATCCAAAAAATGTTCAAATTTCGGTCAGTGTTTTATAATTTTGTTATTAAAAAATAAAGATTGAAGCGTTATAACTTCTTAAAAAAATCGATATTTCCGCCCCCTGCTGTGGGTTTTTGGAACTTTTTTAAGAGTTCAAAAAATTGGATTGTATTAATTTTTGCTTTAGAAACGACTGGTGAAATCAGATTTGCAATATATTCAGCCGTGTTTTAAATTAAATTAAAATTACGAATATTTTTTTCCAAAACATTATTCTTGTTTTGGAAAAAAAAATAAACAAAGTTTTATTGAATATTGTTCCATTCGACGTTAACCATCCAGATTTTAAATCTTACTAGTCCAGAAAATTTTTAACCCATGTTGACAGACGGCCAAAAGTGACCAAAAAGCGAAGTTTGATTTTATTATAAAAAATAATTGAAAGTAATTCCTACAACGATTTATTTAATCATCAAGGCGCAGAATTGAGTAATTTTTACTCAGACAATTTCTCAGAAATTTTTTATCTTGTTAAATATTTACTACAAATTTTTCCATTATAATTACATTTGAATTTACATTCTCTCTTTTTAAAAGCTTAATAATTAAAAAAGTACCTAAAGATGAAACAGGATTTTTAACAAATCTAGTTAATTTATGGGGTGACCGTGCCTAAGTTCGGCAACGTAAATAAATAAGAATTATAAAAGTAAAATATTTAAATAAGATTAAATTTACATTAAAATATACTAATTTCTCTGTTTCCGATGGTTAAATTGGACTAAGATAATTATTATTTTGTCCTCGTTTCATAATTTTTTTGAAAACAGTTTTTTAGAATGTGAGCAATTGCTTCTTTTTAAAATTTTTTTTAGTGAATATGCCAATTTTAAAAGCTATGTAATTATGTATATTAATTTTTGTTTTATTTGAACTCTTATGGTTTCTGGGGGAAGATATTATTTAAAATATTGTTTTAGAATCTAAATTTAGATGTTAAAGTTTATTAAAAAAAAATTTTTTTTAATAGATGCCGCCATTATGAACAACAATTTTTTACAATTGCCAATAGTCGGCATAGGTGTGCCGACTACTGGTATATTAGAATTTTTCTGTGTTTCCTAAAGTCGGCAGCAGTTTTTTTCCTTATTTCATTTAAACCATTTAAACTTTTTCAGATGAAATTCGTACAAGATCAATTGAAATTAGAATATTTCATTTGAAATTTAAAAAGATCAATTAAAATTCAAAAATTATCAATTAAAATTTTAAAATTTTCGTTGAAATTGGAATTAAAATTCGGAAAAAATAATTCAAATTCGAAAAAGATTAATTTTAATTTGAAAATAAAAAATTAAAATTAAAAAAAAACTGTTTTATTTATTGTTGGACTTTTATATTTTATAACTGAAGTTTTATTTATTTCGGTTTGAGTCCATATTAATTACACTCAAAAAATTGTCATTAACTGTTTGTAGTTTATTTAAAAAGTTTTCCGTTTAGTCGTTTTTAAAAGAAAAAACATTTGTTTGATGTTCAGTTTATATTAATGACTACTTCAGTCCTTTGTTTCAAAAATAACACACTAAAAAATATAGACTTTCATTTGCATTTAATTTTTAAAGTCATTTATTTTTGTTCTGTAAGTAAAAACTACTGATTATTCTTCTGATTTTTAATGATTTGTGTAAGTAATTTTTTTTTAAATTGTTGGTATTTTTTAATGAAATATCATTAGTTTTTACCTACACAAGTCAGTTATTTTTTTGTAGAAAAACAAAAATCAAAAAATTATTTATAGAAATATAAAAACATGTTTGTATCAAGTGACTTTGGCCCGATGGGTAGAGTGTCTGGCCAGAACGTAGTTGATTGCGGGATCGATTCCCCAAAAATTTTATTAAAAATTTTTAAAAAAATATTTCAATAAAAAATTGTAAAAAATTACCTACGAAATCATTAATTTTTATTGTTTTCGTAGGTTATTTTTTGAAATTTGTTGGTAAAAATAACAGAACTATCATTAATTTTTATTGTTTTCATTGGTTATTTTTTTTCGAATTTGTTGGTAAAAAAGAGTGAAAAAAACGTAATTTTTTAATGTTTAATGTCATTTATTTTAGAAAATTTTGTCAACAGTAAAAAATAAATGTTGATGTTTGTTAAAACAAATGAATAACTACTAAGATGGTTTTCAATTGTTTATTCACTGGTTTTAAGTGTGTTTTTCTTTTGTTTTTGCCTACAAAATATTTTGAGTGTATTTCTGAGAAATAATTATTTTTGTTGTACAATGAGAAAATCTGAAAAAATTAATTGACAACACAGGCTAAGCCACCCTTCCTTCGTCAGCACTCTTCGATTGTCACTGTAGGTGTGTAAGATTAAAATCAGCTATTTAAACGTACATTAAGGTGAAAAAGCGGACGGGAATTATATCACATTTCATCACCCATATGTTACCTACGTTTAGCACGAACTTAATCAATCTATTTTTAACTTTTTCTAACACAGTTGTAATTTCTTACATTGTAGTAGATTTTCTCTGTAGGCTAGAGGCTAAGCCCAACGAACAAGAGGTCCGGCGTTCAAATCTTGGTGGATACGAAAAAAAGATGTAAGTTTTTAAAAATAGAAAATAGCAAACAATTGTAAATAAATAAAAATAAATTAAATAAAATAAAATCAAAATAACAAAAAAAAAAATTGATTTTTTTTCCTTATTTTTCAATTTTCAAATAAAAAAATTGTTATTGACGACACTGATTCATCATATTGATGACAAGTTACATTGGACGTAAAATGATGTAACAATTCATCATATTGATGTAACTTTTCATCAATATGGAGAAGCTTTTTCTCTGAGTGTATATTTGCTAAATGGAAAGAGCGAAAAATACCAAAAATTGAGGATTTAATCTTCACGATATATTCAATGAAATTTAGCAATAAAATTTTGAGATTTTTAAATAGAAGTGAATAAAATTTTAAAAACCATAAAATTGTGGCTTTCAGAAAAAGGACCTTTTTTTGACCTCGTATTTTAAAGGGTTAACTATGCCCAAAAAATTAAAACTTTTTATTTAAATACTTTGGGTTAATTGTTACCGAAACCCGGTTTCATATTGATTAATTTAATTTTTTTCTTTTTGTATTTACGACTCTTCTGCCCCTGGCCCAAGCCCGTCGCGACCTTAAGAACCTTTTCGAAAATTTTTAAAAAATTTTGGTATGATTTTTCATGAATCTTAATAAACTGAGGGGCGTCTCGTGAAGAAATCCAAACATTTTTTTTAAGGACCACCGTAGTCTGGCCCCAATATAGTCCTCAAATCTGCATGAACTCAATTAGAATAACATTGATTTCATTATCTAACTAAAATTGGCTAAATATTTCTTTATTTCGTTTGTATTTTTCTGTAAGTACAGATCGAGATCGGACTCTAATTATATTTGTTATAAGGGTTCAAGTTGAGAAAATGCTGAAGAAAAATTGAATTTCTAAATATTAAAGACATTTCTGGTATTCCCATACCGGTTTCAAACACTCCAGTTAGTGTTATCATCAGTAGGATTTTAAATGTCGGTTTGTCTTGTTAATGGAAATTGTTTTTTATATATGTGAATATTTATAGTTTTTACAGAATA
The DNA here is from genome assembly GCA_963921195.1 of Pegoplata infirma. Taxonomy (NCBI): domain Eukaryota; kingdom Metazoa; phylum Arthropoda; class Insecta; order Diptera; family Anthomyiidae; genus Pegoplata; species Pegoplata infirma. The sequence continues at coordinate 121,988,113 of OY992536.1, read as the reverse complement.
AATTTTGACAGTTTCCAACACTACAATTCTATTTCTAGCAATCTCAACCTCACCTCTTACATAATTTCTCAAGGGTTACCAACATAATCTGAAATTGCAGACACAAATGAAGGAATTTGCATTATCTGTTTCGGTGACGTGCCTAATGGCGATATAAGTATATTGTCAGTAATTTTATTTGTTTTTTTTCTGTAAGTACAGATCGAGCTCGGGCTCTAATTAACCAAAATAACAAATATTATAAGGTTTCAAGTTGAAATAATGCAGAAGAAAAATTGAATTCCTAAAAATTATAGATATTTCATTTTTCTTATTTTAAAGAAAAATGTAAACTACTTAAAACAAAAAAAAAAAATCTTTGGCGCTATCATTAATAATATTATAAATATTCTAGTTCATATATATCAACATACAGTTGTATTTTAATACGGAGTTCACACTTGCTGTTTTGAAGTGTTTAAAAGTGAGATGTTTAAAAAAGTCTTTGTTCTGTATCCATTACGTTTTTATTCTGTTACTAGTGTTTTGTTAAACAACTTGTTTAAAGTCGCTAGTGTGAACTCCATATAAGACATTTTTGTGATTTTCCAAATCTTTATATTGAAAGCGAAGAGAAAAATTCAATTCAAAGAAACAAATTGAATGTAAACACTCCAGTGTAAAGTACCAATTTAAATTCTGATTTCAATTGATGTGCAACAGAGTTCTCAAATCTGACTACATAAAATAACACAACTGTTGAAGTCCAATCATCCGAGTCACCTGCAACGATTTTGAAGTGATTATAGAAGCAACATGAAATCCGCATAAGGGAAAGTAATAGAAAGAGCAAGTTTCCAATAGTATTCATTTAAAGTCTATTTTTTATTTTAAATAAAAAAAAAAGACTTGGCAAGTATCGATGATGATTTGCATACAATTTGGTATGTCTACAAACTTTTCTTTTAAAATTAATTCTTCCTTATGGGATATAAGATGGTTACAAATGAAAAATGTACAATGCTGGATACATGACGTGGTATTTCAATTGAAATAAATATTTGGCAACATTTCAAAAGCTTATGCAAATTTTAGAGGCACTACACTATTAAGTAATTAAAGATACTTCACATTCGTGTCCATATGAGGACTCCTACAATCTGCAGATTTACTTGAAAGTGTTCTTTTAAAATGTATGTTAAATTAGTCTTCAGTAATAAAATTGGTTTTTGAGCGTTTGGATTAAGAGTGGGCAAGCAAAATAAATCCATTTGCCACGATAAATTTTTAAAGTAAGTTGTACATTTTTTTAGTACAACGAATAGAGAAAATGGTGATATGAAACAATACCCACGGAAAATCCCAATTTCCGTCATCGGTACTATGACCGAAATCAAATCAGTCATAGTTAACCTGACCAACCATCCCGCTTTTGGCGGGATTATCCCGCTTTTTGATGTCTCATCCCGCCTTGAATATCTATCCCGCTTTTTAAACAAAAGTCCCGCTTCGTCCCGCTTTATCCCGCATTTTGACATTTGTAATAGAAAAGTACAATTTAAAATTTTTTTCAAAACATTTTGAGTATGATTGCTCTGAAGTAATTTTTAGTGATTTATTTCAATTTTTGAACATATAAATATGGTAACATTTAGAATTAAAAAATTACTCCTAAAATTGTGTTGAAACTCGAAAAAATGTCCAATTACTTTTTAAACGTTTATTTAAAAAAAAAATATAAAATTATTTTGATTTTATTTAAAATTTTTTTTTTTTATTTGAAAATTAAAAAAATATATAGTTCAGAAACAAATTTTTAAGTTAATTTTTTTTATTTCAATTAATTTTTATTTTTTTTTAAAATCTATTTTTTTTGAAACGTGTTCAATAGGGTGGTCCTTATTTTGAAAATTTTTAAATGACCTGAAATAAGTACTTAGTAAAATTTTGAGCCCAATCGGTTAAATTTTTGACCCCGCGAAAATCAGTCAAAGTTTCGAGTTTTGGGCAAAACTTCTCTAAATTTAAGAAAAAAAGTCTTATTAAACATTTTATGAATATGCTCAAAACAAAATAATAAAATAATTTTTGTTTACCGTTGCCGAAACGTCTCAGATAAGAAATATATAATTTTCGAGATATCGGTAACCCATATTTATTTGGTACAAAATAAAATTTTTGAATTTGAAACATTTTTTAAATCTGCAAAATAACTTTTTTCAAATTTCCTAAAACAAAACTACCAGGTATTTCAGCTCGTTTAACAAATCGGGGTTAAGGAGCAGCAAAAATCCAAAACTTTCAAAAAAAATCTACCCTGTTTGAAAACTTTGACTCGGAATATATATTTTTTTGAGAAAATGATTTTTTATTTATTTTTTTTTTTAAATGTACAATTTTTGGGAAGTGACAAAAATATGTTGAAAACTGTGGTCTTTAGAAGCGTGTTCAACATTTTATTTAACACGTGAATTTGAGGCGAAACCAATCCAAAAATTACGGTTTTGCACATAACTTTTGAACCACTGTGGTCTTTAGAAGCGTGTTCAACATTTTATTTAATTGGAGGCGAAACCAATCCAATTTTTTCACTGAAATTCAATATAAACCTGACAGGAAAAATTACAAACTACTTTCTTTCGAAAGTAAGTGTGTTTTCAACAGACATACAGACAGCCAGAGAGACGGATGAACATCACTATAGGTCTGTTTGTTTACTTAAATTTCTTACTATTTTTACTACAACTTGAAATTTTTGTTTACTTTTTGTATTAAAAATTTCCAGCTGTAGTAAAAGTAGTAAAAATGAGTAGATTGTAGTAAGGTAAACGAACAGGCATTATGTCAAATGTAAATCGATTGATAATCATGAATTTTTATACTTTTTCGGATTGTTACAAACTTAGGGGCATGTCACAGACTCAATTCCGTTCGGATTTGAAAAAAGTGGTTTACTCGTAAAACGCCAAGAGAATATTTTTTTTCGGAATGAAACCACTTTTATGCAATTCAATTTTTTTTTCTGCAGGTATCCTTAGGTCGGATTTGAACCATTACTTAAGGGTTTTTTGTTTATTGTGATTTTTTTCTATAGAAACATCGCCAAATTTTATAAATATATTCCTAAAAAAAAATTAAGAAAAGTTTGATATTTTAAATAATGTACCGTCAAGAAATTTTCCGTTCTAACGCATTTTTCTGACAGTAAAAGAAATTTCCAATAGTTTTCTGATATTGAAATTTTTCCGAGCCATTTGCTTAAAGAGAAAGTTTATGGTTCTGAGACATTATCCCAATTGAAAAACTCTGCGGTTCTGAGTCATTTTGATACAGAAAATTTTTTAGAATTTATAAAATTCCTGCTATAAAAAAATAAAAAAAAATCGTAAATAAAAAATTCTCAATTTAGTGACTTTTTCCCCATAGAAAACTTCTTGGGTTTTCAAATATTTTTTTCTATTTTGTTTTACTACAGAAAATGTTTAAGATACCGATCTTTCTATGCCAACATTTTTAGGGTTTGAAAAACTATAGAAAGTAGTTAAGATTTGAAAAACAAATGACTTTTCAAAACTTTTTGATGAAATTTCGCAGATTCTGACGCCGTTTTTCAAATAGAAAAGTATACTTTTTTGAGACACTTTTATGTGTCTTAGATTCTAAGACTTTTTTTATAGAAAAGTTCTCAGATGTTCCTAATGAACATTATAACAGAGGAGGTCTAAAAACCGTCTTCTGATCCTACAAATTACATATAAGTTTTAGGCCTAAAAGAATAAAAGTTTGCCCTAACGTTCAAAATCGGAAGAAAAACTTTTTTGTCATACAACAAAATGCCAGTCTACTATAGATAGCTAAGTTTTTTATTTATAAAAAAAATTGTTTCACATAGCTCAAGCTATTTTTAAAAAAAAAATAGCCTTTTAATAATTTTTGTGCTGAAATTAATACCATAGATGACGTCTACTTAATGGAACATTTTGCCATTAAAAACAAGCAGAACAAATGAGAATTCAAAACATCAAGAGAATAATAAAATAAAAACAAATATTAAATTTTTTTTACTCAATATATTTTATAATTTTTGAGTAAATTTTTAATTGCGTAAATTAAAAAAATACTCAATTTTTTTTTAATTCAAACAAGTGATTTGTTTAAATTAAAAAAAGTGTGTTTTCCTCAATATTATTTTCTGCGCATGTATAGCATTGAAAGAAAAATATTTTTTTTTATTTAAACAATGGTAAACATCAGACATGTGCACGGATGGTGTTAAAATGCGTTTAGAGACATTCTAAAAAATTTAGAATGTGGACAATATTCTATTCTTATCGTTCAAAGCGAATGAGTTTTTCATTCTATGCTCACAGTGCAAGAGAAAGCTACACACACTAGTGTAACGACATTCGTAACACGAATGAACCAATTAGGGAGTACATATACAGCCAATAATTTGAAAATACTATACTCTGAAGCGTGTGAATAGAATGATTTTTATAAAAAAAAAAAATATTGTTTGGCTATTTGGGGGAATTCTTTTATAAAAAAATATATGTATGCTAATTAAAATAAACTTTTTGTTATGTAGAATAAATGAAGAGGTAAATAAAAAATAATTATGGGGAAAATTAATTTATAAATAAGAGTGGATAAAAAAATTTTTATACATAAAAATAAATATTAGGGTGGATTGAAAAATTCTTTTTCTATTTCGAAAAATAATGTTCAATGTGGTAAAAAAATTGTTTTGCTTTATTTTATGGCAGAAAATGTTAATACCTATAATGATGAAATATGTAATGTGACCAAATACAATTTTTTTTCACAAAATTTTCAACTATTCTGCTAATACCGAAGACGATTTTTTTTAATTCGATTTTTTGTGAAACCAAACAAATTTATGTAGCAAAAGTTTGTCTATTTTTTTGTATGTGCATTAGGGTGGAGCAAATTATGCTTTTTTCGAATTTCGAAAACGTCGGTGAAAAAAAAATATTTGTTTTTTGTTCAAAATATTAAGGCTGAATAAAATATTATGCACCCTCAACCGTAAACTAGCGTAAAGAGATTTCCGTTATATGAGAACAAATGAGTGCAATTATTCTTCTTTCAGACCGTGATTTTCTATTTGATTTTGATCACTACGCTACGTAAGGGGACAGTTACGGGTAGTAGACTGGCATTTTTTCTCAACTTTCGATTTTCCCAAGTGTCCGGGCAAATTTTTATTGTCCAAGGTCTAAAACTTATGTGGTACAAATTTGAGGTCAAACGGATTAAATTAACCCGAACGGATTAAATTGACCCCGCGAAAATCAGTCAAAGTTTCGAGTTTTGGGCAAAACTTCTCTAAATTTAAGAAAAAAAGTCTTATTAAACATTTTATGAATATGCTCAAAACAAAATAATAAAATAATTTTTGTTTACCGTTGCCGAAACGTCTCAGATAAGAAATATATAATTTTCGAGATATCGGTAACCCATATTTATTTGGTACAAAATAAAATTTTTGAATTTGAAACATTTTTTAAATCTGCAAAATAACTTTTTTCAAATTTCCTAAAACAAAACTACCAGGTATTTCAGCTCGTTTAACAAATCGGGGTTAAGGAGCAGCAAAAATCCAAAACTTTCAAAAAAAAATCTACCCTGTTTGAAAACTTTGACTCGGAATATATATTTTTTTGAGAAAATGATTTTTTATTTATTTTTTTTTTTAAATGTACAATTTTTGGGAAGTGACAAAAATATGTTGAAAACTGTGGTCTTTAGAAGCGTGTTCAACATTTTATTTAACACGTGAATTTGAGGCGAAACCAATCCAAAAATTACGGTTTTGCACATAACTTTTGAACCACTGTGGTCTTTAGAAGCGTGTTCAACATTTTATTTAATTGGAGGCGAAACCAATCCAATTTTTTCACTGAAATTCAATATAAACCTGACAGGAAAAATTACAAACTACTTTCTTTCGAAAGTAAGTGTGTTTTCAACAGACATACAGACAGCCAGAGAGACGGATGAACATCACTATAGGTCTGTTTGTTTACTTAAATTTCTTACTATTTTTACTACAACTTGAAATTTTTGTTTACTTTTTGTATTAAAAATTTCCAGCTGTAGTAAAAGTAGTAAAAATGAGTAGATTGTAGTAAGGTAAACGAACAGGCATTATGTCAAATGTAAATCGATTGATAATCATGAATTTTTATACTTTTTCGGATTGTTACAAACTTAGGGGCATGTCACAGACTCAATTCCGTTCGGATTTGAAAAAAGTGGTTTACTCGTAAAACGCCAAGAGAATATTTTTTTTCGGAATGAAACCACTTTTATGCAATTCAATTTTTTTTTCTGCAGGTATCCTTAGGTCGGATTTGAACCATTACTTAAGGGTTTTTTGTTTATTGTGATTTTTTTCTATAGAAACATCGCCAAATTTTATAAATATATTCCTAAAAAAAAATTAAGAAAAGTTTGATATTTTAAATAATGTACCGTCAAGAAATTTTCCGTTCTAACGCATTTTTCTGACAGTAAAAGAAATTTCCAATAGTTTTCTGATATTGAAATTTTTCCGAGCCATTTGCTTAAAGAGAAAGTTTATGGTTCTGAGACATTATCCCAATTGAAAAACTCTGCGGTTCTGAGTCATTTTGATACAGAAAATTTTTTAGAATTTATAAAATTCCTGCTATAAAAAAATAAAAAAAAAATCGTAAATAAAAAATTCTCAATTTAGTGACTTTTTCCCCATAGAAAACTTCTTGGGTTTTCAAATATTTTTTTCTATTTTGTTTTACTACAGAAAATGTTTAAGATACCGATCTTTCTATGCCAACATTTTTAGGGTTTGAAAAACTATAGAAAGTAGTTAAGATTTGAAAAACAAATGACTTTTCAAAACTTTTTGATGAAATTTCGCAGATTCTGACGCCGTTTTTCAAATAGAAAAGTATACTTTTTTGAGACACTTTTATGTGTCTTAGATTCTAAGACTTTTTTTATAGAAAAGTTCTCAGATGTTCCTAATGAACATTATAACAGAGGAGGTCTAAAAACCGTCTTCTGATCCTACAAATTACATATAAGTTTTAGGCCTAAAAGAATAAAAGTTTGCCCTAACGTTCAAAATCGGAAGAAAAACTTTTTTGTCATACAACAAAATGCCAGTCTACTATAGATAGCTAAGTTTTTTATTTATAAAAAAAATTGTTTCACATAGCTCAAGCTATTTTTAAAAAAAAAATAGCCTTTTAATAATTTTTGTGCTGAAATTAATACCATAGATGACGTCTACTTAATGGAACATTTTGCCATTAAAAACAAGCAGAACAAATGAGAATTCAAAACATCAAGAGAATAATAAAATAAAAACAAATATTAAATTTTTTTTACTCAATATATTTTATAATTTTTGAGTAAATTTTTAATTGCGTAAATTAAAAAAATACTCAATTTTTTTTTAATTCAAACAAGTGATTTGTTTAAATTAAAAAAAGTGTGTTTTCCTCAATATTATTTTCTGCGCATGTATAGCATTGAAAGAAAAATATTTTTTTTTATTTAAACAATGGTAAACATCAGACATGTGCACGGATGGTGTTAAAATGCGTTTAGAGACATTCTAAAAAATTTAGAATGTGGACAATATTCTATTCTTATCGTTCAAAGCGAATGAGTTTTTCATTCTATGCTCACAGTGCAAGAGAAAGCTACACACACTAGTGTAACGACATTCGTAACACGAATGAACCAATTAGGGAGTACATATACAGCCAATAATTTGAAAATACTATACTCTGAAGCGTGTGAATAGAATGATTTTTATAAAAAAAAAAAATATTGTTTGGCTATTTGGGGGAATTCTTTTATAAAAAAATATATGTATGCTAATTAAAATAAACTTTTTGTTATGTAGAATAAATGAAGAGGTAAATAAAAAATAATTATGGGGAAAATTAATTTATAAATAAGAGTGGATAAAAAAATTTTTATACATAAAAATAAATATTAGGGTGGATTGAAAAATTCTTTTTCTATTTCGAAAAATAATGTTCAATGTGGTAAAAAAATTGTTTTGCTTTATTTTATGGCAGAAAATGTTAATACCTATAATGATGAAATATGTAATGTGACCAAATACAATTTTTTTTCACAAAATTTTCAACTATTCTGCTAATACCGAAGACGATTTTTTTTAATTCGATTTTTTGTGAAACCAAACAAATTTATGTAGCAAAAGTTTGTCTATTTTTTTGTATGTGCATTAGGGTGGAGCAAATTATGCTTTTTTCGAATTTCGAAAACGTCGGTGAAAAAAAAATATTTGTTTTTTGTTCAAAATATTAAGGCTGAATAAAATATTATGCACCCTCAACCGTAAACTAGCGTAAAGAGATTTCCGTTATATGAGAACAAATGAGTGCAATTATTCTTCTTTCAGACCGTGATTTTCTATTTGATTTTGATCACTACGCTACGTAAGGGGACAGTTACGGGTAGTAGACTGGCATTTTTTCTCAACTTTCGATTTTCCCAAGTGTCCGGGCAAATTTTTATTGTCCAAGGTCTAAAACTTATGTGGTACAAATTTGAGGTCAAACGGATTAAATTAACCCGTGGCGCCCGGCGGTCAAAGTTTTGGATTTTTGAAAAATTAAAAAAAAAATAAATAAAAAATTTAAATTTCTTTCGACACATCATGTTTGTTAATTTTGATGCGGTGAGCACGACTATCAAAAAAAATTAAAATCGGTCGAACGGTTTTCGAGATATCGCCATTTGAAATTTGCAAAAAATGACGGTTTTTTCCTACGTTCAAGAAATTTTTTAAAAAACATCACAATTGTTTTCCCTCGGCCATTTCATAGAGCTTAAGACAATCTTTCATTTAAATCTAATTTGAGCCAAATCCGATCATTTTATCCCGTGGCGCCCTTCGGTCAAAGTTTTGGATTTTTGAAAAATTTCCACCAAAAAATTAGATTTTTTAAAAATTTAAAAATTTAAAAAAAAATGTTTTTGATACATTATTTTAATTAATTTTGGCATGCTGACGAATGTCACAAAAATTTCTTGAATCGGTCAAACGGTTTTCGAGATATCCCCATTTGAAATTTTCAAAAAAATGCCCAAAATGGTGGTTTTTTCCTACGTTCAAGAAATTTTTTAAAAAAACATTACAATTTTTTTTTCCCTCGGCCATTTCATAGAGCTTAACACAATCTTTCATTTAAATCTAATTTGAGCCAAATCCGATCATTTTATGCCGTGGCCCCCTTCGGTCAAAGTTTTGGATTTTTGGTGGAAATTTTTCAAAAATCCAAAACTTTGACCGAAGGGCGCCACGGGATAAAATGATCGGATTTGGCTCGAATTAGATTTAAATGAAAGATTGTCTTAAGCTCTATGAAATGGCAGACGAAAAAAAAAAATCTGATGTTTTTTAAAAAATTTCTTGAATGTAGGAAAAAACCGCCATTTTTTTCAAATTTCAAATGGCGATATCTCGAAAACCGTTCGACCGATTTTAATTTTTTTTTGATATTCGTGCTCACCGCATCAAAATTAACAAATATGATGTGTCGAAAAAAATTCACATTTTTTATTTATTTTTTTTTTTAATTTTTCAAAAATCCAAAACTTTGACTGCCGGGCGCCACGGGTTAATTTAATCCGATTGACCTCAAATTTGTACAACATCCGTTTTAGTCCTAGTAGAATAAAAAAATGACCGGACTTTGAAAATTGGAGAACATTTTTTTTGGCAATACAGAAAAATGTCAGTCTAACGGGTAGCTAACCCAGCCTTTAGTTTATATTCGGACATTACTGAAATGTGTTTTTATGATAAACTTTTTTTTTCTGTAAAGAAATTTAAAAAAAATGTTCTTTAAAAACAACTTATTTTTTTTTAATTAATTTCAAATTGCATTAAAGGCCAAATTAAATAAAACGACAAATAAAAATATACATCTTCTCAAAACTGAGCCAAAATGACGTTATATTTTCAGCAAAAAACGAATTAAAAATATTTTTTGCAAAACAAGAAATAATGTGCTCGATTCTGAAATACGATTTCACATTCACCAAATTTTTAAAAATTTGATATTCTTTCGAATTTAAGGATTTTAAAATTTTTTTCTTGTAAAAATTAAAGATCTAGTTAATAGCCTTGTTTTTTTCAGACCGGATTAAGATTAGGATTAACTTTATTTTATTAAAAAATGGGTCAAATCAGGTCCAGATTTTTTTTTTGTAATTTTTTTTCTGAAATTATACGCAATTAGTAAATATAAACAGGAAAACAAATTAAGCTTTGACCAAAATGTTAAGAATGAAAAATAAATAAGTTAAATCCTAGGATTAACTCAGATTTATTTATACCATTTTACATTTTGAGCAACGCTTAATTTTTTTCCTGTTTAACTAAAACTAATTGTATGTAGATTCAGAAAAAAAATTTAAAAAAATATGTCTGAACTTGATTTGACCCATTTTTTAACTAAATGGAGTTAATCTTAATCCGGTCTGCAAAAAACAAGCCTAATATCTTAAGAACAAGTTTAAAAATCTAAAATTCGAACACTCAAAAAATTATGTCATTAACTGTTTGTAGTTTATTTAAAAAGTTTTCCGTTTAGTCGTTTTTAAAAGAAAAAACATTTGTTTGATGTTCAGTTTTTAAAAATCATTTATTTTTGTTCTGTAAGTAAAAACTACTGATTATTCTTTAAATTTTTAATGATTTGTGTAAGTAATTTTTTTTTAAATTGTTGGTATTTTTTAATGATATATCATTAGTTTTTACCTACACAAGTCAGTTATTTGTTTGTAGAAAAAAAATTCAAAAAATTATTTATAGAAATATAAAAACATATTTGTATCAAGTGGCTTTGGCACGATGGGTAGAGTGTCTGGCCAGAATGTAGTTGATTGCGGGATCGATTCCCCAAAATTTTATTAAAAAATTTTAAAAAAACATTTCAATAGAAAATTGTATAAAATAACCACGAAATCATTAATTTTTAATGTTTTGGTAGGTTATTTTTTTGGAATTTGTTGGTAAAAATAACAGAACTATCATTAATTTTTAATGTTTTCGTAGGTTATTTTTTTTCAACTTTGTTGGTAAAAAAGAATGAAAAAACCGTAATTTTTTAATGTTTAGTGTTATTTATTTTAGAAAATTTTGCCAACAGTAAAAAATAAATGTTGATGTTTTTAAAACAAATGAATAATTACTGGGATGGTTTTCAATTGTTTATTCACTGGTTTTAAATGTGTTTTTCTTTTGTTTTTGCCTACAAAATATTTTGAGTGAAAAAATATCAAATTCTTAAAAATTAGGTGAATGGTGAAATCGTATTCCAGAATCGAGCACAATAAAATATTTTTTTGCAAAACAAGAAAAAAAAAATTACAGACAAAAACAAATTTTTACGGACAAAAAAAATTGTTTACCATAAAAATACTTTTTAAGTAATGTCCGAATATTAAATAATTTAAGAAAAAAAATATTTTTTTTTACTTTGTTGGGAACTTTCCGATTTTGAAGCCAAGGCCATTGTATCACAGGATCAATATTTTAATGTGTTAATATCAACCCTAAAAGGCAACTTTACCGACCCAACGTTTTCGAAATAGATCTAATTAGCTCCACCCTAATGTATATATATGAACATTTTTCCCTACGGTACTATTTAATCTTTTTTATATTTCTCTTCACCCTAACATATTTGTAATTTAAAAAAATTTAAAGCGGTACTTATTGTTGTTGGGAATAATGTTGTTTCTCTTACTTTTAGCTTAAAATAAAAAACACAATGTTTATGATTTGTTTCAATGACACCGTAAGATTGTGCGTGTACGAGCAAGTGTAAAATGACGAACAGAAAACTAACTGCATAATTTGCATATTTTTTTTATACATACATCCTAATACATTTTTTCACAAAGCATATTTTTTTTTCATCAAAACGTTTTTTTTTTACTACCCCCATATTTTTAATAAGTTTTCCAACAATTTTTTTTTAATATTTTTTTACAAAAACTTTCTAAGCGGTGTAATTTTTATATTCTCTACTATGTTTGTTATTCTAAAAACGAACGTTTGTTTTATTCTAATCGTTCAAACACGACATTTGTCGTGTTCTTTTAAACAAGCAGAGCAAATTTTTTTAATTTGTTGTTTAGCATCATAGTAAACATTCTCATTCGCAAGCACTGTACTCTAAAAGTAGTGTACTCTGAAGCGAATGATTTGGTGTAAGCAAAGAAGGGAATACATTTGATCTCATGTCTGGTAAACATATGATAAAGCGTTGGCATATTTACCCCCAGTTTCTGTAACACGAACGGCATTCGTTCGTGACGAATTTGCGTGTGTTTTGTTATTAGGCTTGTATTTTGCAGACCGGATTAAGATTAGGATTAACTCTATTTAGTTAAAAGTTGGGTCATATCAAGTCCAGACATTTGTTTAAAATTTTTTTTCTGAATCTACATACAATTAGTAAATATAAACAGGAAAACAAATTAAGCGTTGTCCAAAATGTAAAATGGTATAAATAAATCTGAGTTAATCCTGGGATTTAACTAAATTTATTTTTCATTCTTTACATTTTGGTCAAAGCTTTCCTGTTTATATTTACTAATTGTATGTAATTTTAGAAAAAAATTATAAAAAAAAAAAATCTGGACCAGATTTGACCCGTTTTTAACAAAATAAAGTTAATCCTAAAATAAGGCTATTGTAACAAAAAAAAAAAAAACAAGCAAATTCGTCGCAGACGAATAACGTTCGTGTTACAGAAACTGGGGGTTAAATTGAATATGAAATTAAAACACACCTCACACGAATGTCTAGCAAAATATATCTTCAATACAATTTTATTTGTTCGAAACAGCTCGAGCGGTGCAACTAAAGCCCACTTCAGACTATAATACTGAGTCGTAAGAAAATACGTATCTAAAATAATACGAAATTTTGTCCGAAAAATTTGAAGATCTGTTAAGACTCGTTGGTCCTCTAATTGCAAAGCAGAACACAGTCATGAGAGAATCTATTTCCACACATACACGGTAAATATATATACACATTAAAAAAGTAAAAAAATAAACATTTTTTTCTAGCCTATTGATTACTAGGGTGGGTCGTTTTGCCACTTTTTTGTCGGAACGAAACGCTATACCCGGCAAAAGTTGATGATGTAGATGGGTATTACAGATGTGAGTTTTTTTGGAAATCGGTTGATATCTTCTGCTCTCAGAATGGGCTCAAAGTTTCGGAATTTCGGCTAAAAATCCCAAAATGCCAATTAAAGCGGTTATTTTTTTTGTGAGTTTTAAACGAAACCTCCCGGAGGTCCAGGGAATACCCCCGATATCCAAAGAGAATGTGAATTTCGGTTAAATTGATAATTATTGTGGTTCGAAAAAGTGGCATAATTTTTGGGTACAAATATGTTATTTTAGACGTTAAATCCCTTTTTGGCATCAATATGCAATTGTAAGCCCTTTCGGAAATCCAGGTAATACCCCCGATATCCTAAGTGGGAGGTGAATTTCCAAAATTGTAAAAAATTCAATTCCAGATAAAGTGTCATTATATATAGGTTAGGTTGGTTATTATATATGGGTAAAGATGCCTTAAAATGATATTTTCAACGATACCTCCCCACACTCAATATCAGGAAAAATTGTCACAAATTGAGATTTGAATTAAAATTTTGTTGCAGCACGTCTAGAAATTAAATCCGATTTTATTATGCCATCCCTTCCATCTTTGTCGCACACTCTAGATATTGTTTCAGATACCAATTTTACTGTTCGTTCTACTGCAACTGAATGGCACGGAAACTTTGTTTTCAGGAAGTGAAAGTTTGTCAATAAGTTATTTATTTGATACCGTCCTTTAAACGGGTGGTACTGTGTTAGAAACATCAGTAATTTCCCAGAAGATAATTTTCACGTAATCAGTGGCCTCAAAATTTAGCCTTGAAATAATATTGTAGCGAATGAACTGATGACGATTCCCTGTTTGTTCATCTTGAGTACTAAGAATTCTTTTTGGTGCATCTTGACGGAAAGCAAGTCGACAATCTGTCATCATCGCGAGAAGAATATTTTCGGGCAGTGCAAAGAACGCATTGGTTTGAATGGATGAATGAACTACAGTTTTTTTTTTTACTTTGTGGACATTTAATTTGAACTTTTCTAAATTATAGCCGACTGGAAAGATTTTTGCGGGGAGTTTATTCCACATACGAATAGTTCGACCGAGAAACGAATTTTCTCTGTTTGGTGTTTCTTTGGTCAATATTGTGATCTACAAATTGTCTCAAAAACATGACGAGGACCATCAGCAATGGAATGATGTGTACTAATTCTGAGTTGCATCACCACATAGACTTTAGGTATGAACTTAACTATTTCTATGAGTTCCTTGCTTTGCAGTTGTCAACCTGCGAGCCTTGTTCAATTTTCCAGGAATCATGGAAGCAAGAACCTCCGATCATTCTGTCGAATCAATAGCTTTATTGATTCGATATGTCTCTAGGTTAATGTATTTGTAATTTTGTAGATGGCAAGCATATTGCATTTAGTCCAAATCGTAAAGATGGATCCTACTTTAGGAATTATAAAGGATTCGATAGCATCATCTAGTAGTAGTAGTAGGCAATAGTAGATGCCAACTACAAATTTATATTTGTAGCCGTATCACGTTTTGTTATAAAAATATTTTAAACACAAAACTAAAACAAATCCTTAATTAATTGAATTTTTTCCGCAAAATTAAAAATTTTTAGAACTTGTTCTGAAATGACTTTCGGTGCACAGTTACAAAAAATAAGCTTATACCCACCCTTATGCTTATGGTTTAAAAAAAAATATTTTTAAGAACATGCACATATCTAAGGCTATATCTTGTCGGCCCAACACGAAAAAAAAATTGTTATTGCCCTTTTCAAGAAATTTTGCTTTTTCAATACACAAAAAGTACAAACAACAAAAGGTTCTAGAAATTTGTTGATCGCAGATTTGGAATTAAAAGATGACGGTCAATAAGGATCACAGTTGAGTTATTTTAATTTAAAAATGCGATTTAGAATCACGACGTTAATTTGTCTATAAAATTAAGTCCTATTTTTGACACCAATGTAAAAATACGTAATAGTGGAATGAAAAAAGTACTAAATTTGGGGTTTTGCATTTTCAAACGCAATTTTCTGAAAAACGATACGCGACAGAAACAATTGGAAGTCAGATTTTAAATCAGAAATTCAAAATAAATATAGTTTATTGCAATTGCTGGAAAAGTGAATTTTTCTGAATTTGTAGAGTTGTGTGATTTAATGGAAAGTACACTAGTTGACACACTAAAATAATTGTGTAATTAACTTTATTAGTTTACTTAAAAAATTAACCAGTAAATTTGTTTTTAAATAAAACAAATAAATAATCTTTAAGAATTCCTACATCTGTATTTAAAAAAATTGTTTTAAAACGAATTTTGCGTTACAATTAATGTTGGCGAAAAATAATTTCTTTTGCCAAAAATAAATGGTAAAACGCAATGCACCCTTTAATTGAAAATATTAACAATCGCCGAAATATTTTCTTCCTCACATCATCACAATAAAATTAACGTGCATCAAACAAACCTTCATGTTTTTCAATATTTAAAACAAAAAAAAAATTTTTTTTGTTGTTTAAAACCAAAAAACATGTAAAAAGGTGTGTTTTTTAGGCAACCATTTGGCAAACCTTGTATGTAAAATTTAAAGATATCACCTCTTCAAGTTACGTGTGCTACTTAATTTGCCGCACAAAAATGCCTTTAAAAATTTATATTTTGTTTGTAGTAGTTGTTGTAATTTAACACTAGTTGAGTGTGCGCAACAATGCACACTGGGTAATTTGAGCCAATTTTTAGGCCAAAAATAATTACAGCCAAAGTTTTAGACCGATATGGCTGAAATTTTAAATTTAAGAGTTTTTTGTGAACACGCACAGCTGGATTTTATGAATTTGGTAATCGTGGAAATTTTTAGGGTTGCCACCATACGAAAAAAAGGGAAAATACTGAATATCTCGAAAACGAATGGGCTAATTTTTTTGAAACTCGGCACGAAGAAAATACGCAAGAAGGCTAACAAAATGGCACATAAACCATTTTGTTTGATTTTGCGGAAAAAAGCTGTTATTTTTTGAGTGGGCCTTGTACAACCTTAACGAAAAATTTTCAAAAAAAGTTCGTACTATTTCCTTCAACGAAGCCAAATATTGGTTTAAAACATTATTTTAATCAATTTTACTGACAACAAAATTATAAACAGCAACAGGGTTTTTTCTCTTAGTTCCTTTCCCAATCCAAACGTTAGAAAGTTCAAGATATGGCAAGATGAGGCTGTCTGAAAGAAAATTGATATCTCAAAAAGTGCAAAAAAGTGCAACGGAAAATAAAAAAAAATGAATTCAGAATTATTTTCTTTAAATTTTTCATCTATCAAAAACACGGCACACCACGGCTAACATTATTAAAAGCTTATGCGAAGTTTATATTCATTGAAAAAGTCATTTATTTAAGGTTAAGTTATAATTACACGTTTTGTTAAAAAAAGCAATAACGTCCACCAAAATATTTTGCTATTTTTTTATTACTTAATATCCCCTCTCTTCTCCATATTATACACGATATCCTTCTTTATGCTTAATAGCTGAAAAAATCGTTTGAATTTATATCAAAATTAGGCGTTTTATATTGCACTGTGCACGTTGCTTGAAAATGCCGAATTCGACTGCCCGTCAATCAGTTTATATTTGTTTTTTGGAAAAACCAAATATGCAGTTATTTTCTTTAATATTTTCTAAATCGAACGTAATTAAGAAAAACATTATTATTGTTAGTTCGAAAAATGATTTTTGGCCAAGATTTCGGTTCAAATTACCTACTGTGCAATGCTAAGAACAACCCAACAACTTAGTTTGTTCTTTAAATTTTGTCGCACATTCACTTAACTGTTGGAAACAATTGCATTCATGCTTACAAAATTTGGCATAACTTTTTTATGAAACGACGGAAAATAAAAAATGATATACCCACTGAAAGTGTACATTTTCAGCTATGAGATCATGTCGAATTATATGTGCGAAAAAATTTTTGAACATTTGAAAAAAATTATAAAAACATAACACTGACTTATTTGAGGGAAAAATGCTAGGTGTTCAGAGAACACCTCCGCACATTAGACGGAACGTCACTGGTACAAAGGTATGTATTAAATTGAGGGCTTATATTCAAATACTGTTAAATTTCACAAAGCAGTACTGCCCTCCTATGAAAGAAAGTCACATCTATATCCCAGTAAAAACTTCTATTGCCAAGTAATGAGGTTTTCGCCTTTAAATTGATGGTGGTAGCTAGTTACTATGTTGGTGAAACACTCATTATTTTAACATGGCGATGTCATTGGAGCAATGACCGCATACCCACTCGCTTACGAGAATGCTACTGAAAAACTACATACATTAGTACCACAAATAATAAGCTACTAGTAGCCCAAAAATAACTCACTACCCACTACTTACAAAAATGCTACCAAATAACAGCATACATTAGCCCCAAAAATAAGTAGCTAACAGTTGCTCAAAAATAACTCGTTTCCCACTCCTTACAAAACTGCTACCAAATAACAGCTTTTGATTGTTTTAATAAATTTTTAACTTGGGGCAACTTCCGCCAATATGAAATTGAACAAGTTCATGTTGAACGTGTTTATTTCAAGAGCAACCAAGCGGGCAAATGTGGAAATGGAAAAGATCCAATGTGCCAACGGAACCAATGTTTACGTTGATATCCATCCCTCCAAATGTTTGATTGTAAAATTCAAATATTACAGGACCGAAAATATATCTTGGAACCTCGTAGAAAGGGACATTTGGCTACTTAGGACATTACCAATAACAAATATACGGAAGCGACTGCTGCTCAGCCAATGGAAACCGCATTAAACACCATCTTAAGTCTATATAAGAGTGAGATAGGTTTTAAGCACAGTACATGAGTAGTAGGTTCACAGAGGTGTATTTGATGTGTGTAAGTATTAGTGACAGCACACGGTGTAACTTTTGACGTTTCATACAAAACGTAAACAAACACCATAAATACATGCACAAAAGCTCACACGTACAGGCACACATACACTAGGCAGCGATGATAATTCTGTACTAAAAACCATACCACCATATTGGAAAGTACGAAATTAGCATCAGTGTTTGCATACTAGTCTGTACTGTGGTTTTAAGGGAAATACTGTCTGTGATGGTTTTTACCGGCTTTAACATACTTTAAACAACAAAGCAAAAAAAGTTAAATTAAAATTTGGAGAACACCACAAAATTTCTAGAAAAAACAATAACTATTTAGAAAAAGCCAATTAAAATCCAGAAAACTTCAATATAAGTTATGCAAAGACTAATTAAGGCTCATAAATCACGATCAAGTGTCAGCTAGATCCAGTTTTCTAAATATCAATTTGGTTTTCTAAACTTTTTTTGCCTTGTCCCAATTTTAATTAGAATTCCTGAATTTAAATTTCTGTTAACAGAGTTTTATTAGAAAAAGTAGATAAATGTTAATCTTTTTTAAGCTAAATGTGCAAGTTTTTTCTAAATTTTCTTTAGCATTTTTTTAATTTCATTAAAAAAAAATTGTTTAGACAATTTATCAGATATTTTAAATCGTATTTACCAGTAACCTGTTCTGTATCAGGTTATCGGTAACTTATTATTTATTAACAAGATGTAACCGGTTTTGTATTAGGCTATCGGTAACTCATTATTTGTTAACAAGAAGTAATCGAGCAGATAACGATCCCTCATTACATAGAATGCCGGCGGTAATGGGGACTTATTACCAAGTTTTTACCAAAGACTATTAAAGAAGACGTTTCACACGGGAAAGTAAATGAACCCTCGGGAAATAAGCTAACACGGTAGAACATTTGCCATCGTTTGCTTTGATAAATTCATTCGCTTTCCAAAATTTCACTAATACACACTCGTATTTCCACCAAAATCACTAATACTTTCACGTTTTTCGTATTTAGAATTGCGTAGAAACAAATATTTTTTTTTTTTTTTTGTTTCATATTTTATTTATTGAATCTTCACTTTAATTCCGTGAACTAACAATAAGTGTTCATATCTTATATCTAAATATTCTTAATATTAAGTCCAGCCAGTGCCAGACAAAATTTCATTTTCTCATATATTTCTTAAATTTATTTGTTTATAAATGTTCTCAAATCCATTTCTCCTTCCAGTTAGTTAGCTAGATCAGCAGTCACCCTCCTTCTAAGGCGTTGGTGGCCACGATTATTAAGTAGATTTCTTGCTAGATAGTTTGGGTGCGTTTCCAGTTTCCTGAGGTAATTTTGGGTATGTTTTACAATTTCATCTTTAACATAAGCAACATTTAAATCTTTGTGTATGTTGGAATTTCTAACATACCAAGGGGCGCATGTTATCATCCGTAAAATGTTGTTCTGTTTTCTTTGAATTCTCTCCACATTAGATGATGACGCAGTGCCCCATAGCTGAATGCCGTAGCACCATATAGGTTTTAGAATTGAATTGTACAACAAGAGCTTACAATCTAAACTAAGTTTAGAGTTTCTTCCAATCAGCCAATTAACTTCTATAGTCTTTAATTTCATCTGAGATAATTTTGCATCTAAATGTGTTTTCCACGTAACACGTTGATCAAGATGAATACCGAGGTATTTAACATTTGTATGTTGGGGTACATTGGGGTTATTGATCTGAATGTGGGGACAAGTTTCTCTTCTCAACGTGAAAGTTACGTGAACACATTTTTGCTCATTTACCTTTATCTTCCACTTTTGTAACCATTCTTCTAATTGAAGAATATGACTCTGCAGTATTCGTGTAGCTTCAATCGGGTTGTCATGGAGGCTTAAAATAGCAGTATCGTCAGCAAATGTGGAAGTGTGGGTATTGAAATTTGTTGGCATGTCAGAAGTGTATAGAATATACAAAAGCGGTCCCAAGATACTACCTTGTGGAACTCCAGCTTGTATTAAATGAGGGGTGCTAACAAAATCGTTCTCCTTGATCGTAAATTTTCGATTTGTTATATAGCTTTCGAGTAATTTATGCGTATTTGGTGGTAACACATTTTTAATTTTATAGAGTAAACCCTCATGCCAGACCTTATCGAATGCTTGTGATACATCAATAAAAAGTGCGGAGCAATACTTTTTTTCTTCATAGGCTCTTCTAATTTCACTAACCAGTCTGTGAACTTGCTCAATAGTTCCATGTTTTCTTCTAAATCCAAACTGATGATCCGGAATAGAGTTGTTCTGAGTTACAGCTATAGTTAATCTGTTTACTAACAGTTTTTCGAAAAGTTTGGATAAACTGGACAACAGACTGATAGGTCTATATGATTCAACTTTTGTATGATCTTTGCCTGGCTTGGGTATCATTTTAACGAGTGAAACTTTCCATTCTGGGGGATAATGTTCAAGGCGTAATATAGCATTAAAAATAAATAGAATTATTCTTAATGCTATCCGGGGTAACTCCAAAAGCATTTTATTACTGATCATATCAATACCAAATGCCTTTTTGGGGTTTAAATCAACAACTGCCTTTTCGACCTCTCGCATCTCAAACCGGATGGGTTCTGCTCTGCGCTGGGGTAAAATTGGTGGCAACTCTACTATAACACTTGATTCATTTGGCGTGAAAACATTTTTTAAGTGTTCAACAAACAGATCTACTTTTTCAGTATCATTTCTAGCCCAACCTCCATTTGGTTTTCGCAAAGGAGGCTTACATATGACAGGTCTTTTCAAATTCTTGGTAGCACGCCATAACGAGTAATCCGTTTTTGATGTAGGGTCAAGATTTTCTAAAAATCTGTTTAGTGATGCCACTCTCTGCGATTCAAGTAGTCTTCGTAAATTATTAGTGCATTCTCTCAATCGTGATTTGAGTTGTGGAGATCTGTGCAGTTGCCACTCTCTACGAGCTCTTCTTTTTTCATTTAAGAGTCGTTCAACATCAACAGAAAAAACTGGGTTTTGTCTGGATTGTCGGGGGGGTTTAGTAGCAAGTCGAGCAGCAAGTTTGAGATTGGATTCAAAATTCCTGAGCGAAAGGTCAATTTCATCTGGTGTTCTTAGCGTTATGTTTTCTGAGCAATGAGTACTGAGAAATTTTTTATATTTTAGCCAATTTGTTCCTTTGCCTGTCAGTGCTAAGTCACCAGTGGGGGATACAATTTCTCGGGGGTTAAGGAGAGTAACAATAGTGGGTGTGTGGTCTGAAGAGAGTTCCAAAGAAGATTCCACACTAACGAAATTTCTTTCTATATTCCTAGTCACACCAAAGTCGATAAGATCAGGAATCTTATTACGATCTGACGGCCAGTATGTCGGTTCTTCGCTTGAGACCACATCCAGACCCATTTTAGAAATTGTATCAAACAACACACGGCCTCTCGGGGTCACGCCCCCCAGAATGTATGCTTGGCGTTAAAGTCGCCAGCTGCCAGAAAACGTGATCCTAGTGATTTAAAAAAAGTGTCAAACTGATTTCCATCTATTCTAAATCTGGGGGGAGCATAAATCGACGAAATCACTAGGTTCATATTAAACTCCTCTACGCGTATTGTAGTTGCTTGGAGGTAATCCTCGCAGAGATCACACAAAAGATGGTGTTTCAATCGAGTTTTAATTAGAATGCCTGAGCCTCCACATGCCCTGCCTCTGGGGTCTTTTGTATCGTACAGTGTGTAACCATGTACAGAAAAAGCACTTCGAGAAGTCAAATGAGTCTCAGAAACAAGCATTATATCTATTTGCTTGTTTCTGAGAAAATAATCAAGCTCGTCTTTGTGTTGGCGTATGCCGTTAGCGTTCCAGAAACATATTTTAAGACTGTTCATGGTTTACTTAACACAGCCTGCAATAACATAGACTGCATTCTCACTATCTCCACTTTCACTATCTATCAATTGAATAGTTCATGCGAATAAAGACGAATAGACCATTTGTAGAATTTTACAGGGGACAATAAAAACGCAGGAAACGGTTAAAAAATAATATTTTTGTCAACTTTTTGGTTTTAGCTTAAAGATTTAGGTCACATCTACCTATATACAAAATTTTAGTAAGTTATTCGAAAGAGAACTTGCCAAAAATTGGACTTCAATTTTTTGCTTAAATGGAAAAAGGGCGAATATCCAAAAAAATGTATTGAAATTTGAATAAAAATGTGTTATTTTGCAGCAGATTTTGACTACATTTTCATGAGACTTGCAATACTTGACGAACTATGGTTGGTATTTGTTTGTAACACTTTAAGGACTTCAAGGATACACTTTTTAAGGATTGCCAGGACATGCAAAAAAAAATTTTTTTGGTCAATTTTTTTTTAATATTCCTGCCATTTGATGCAGTAGTAATTCTTTATGACACTAAATACATTTTTAGGAATTATAATATTAACCCTTGACTGCATATTACGACGTAACATAAAAGGACATGAAAAAAATTTTGTTTTTTATTCCTGACATTGGATGCAGTATTAACACTAAAAGTTTGTATGTGCTAAGATCGTTTTTTTTGTGTACAATTTCAAATTTTAGCTAATATCAACTTTAAACTCGCAGCTAAATAATTTTTATATAATATTTTGTTAAGGATGGATATTCGCCCTTTTTGCTTTCCACACTTTAAATTCTTATAACTCAAGAACGGTAAAATGTTTTGCCAATATAATAAGTGTGGTTTGTTCCTCGTAATGTTCTTTTAACACATTGTTACCGAAAGTAAAATTTTTGTATGTTTTTGTGTTGTATTTAATCAAAATTGTGCGTTAGTTCACTCCAGACACCGGAAAACTTTTTATACCCTACACCACACTGTGGTACAGGGTATAATGAGTTTGTGCTGATGTTTGTAACTACCCGAAATATTGGTCCTAGACCCACCTTTAAGTATACCGATCGACTCAGAATCACTTTTTGAGTCGATTTAGCGATGTCCGTCCGTCCGTCTGTCCGTCCGTCCGTCCGTCTGTCTGTCTGTCTGTCTGTCTGTCTGTCTGTCTGTCTGTCTGTCTGTCCATGTAAACGGTGTAAACACGATACAGGTCGCAATTTTTAATCAATTGACTTGAAATTTGAAAATAAGTCTCTCTTGGCCCAAGGACGAAGCCTATTGAAATTGGAAAAAATCGGTCCATATTTAGACCTAGCCCCCATACAAAGGTCCTCTTTAGTTTTGGCTCAAATGACTCTAATAACCGTATTATAGAAGGTATCGCTTTGAAATTTGGATGGTAAACATGTTTTGTCTTCACATATCATCATTCCGAATTTCAAAGAAATCGGACCAGTTCTTCTTGTAGCCCCCATACAAACCACCTTCCCGATTTTCACATAAATGTCTCAAATTTCATGAAAATAGAAAATATTTAATTAAAATTTTGTTTGTGTATGTTAAACGCGTACTTAAATAACCTTATCAAACCTGATAATCATCGGACCAGTTTTGGACTCAGGCCCCTTGTGAAAATTTCGCCCGATATTCAGTTAAAGCGGTTTATTGTCAACAAATAGAAGCCTATTTCACTCAAATTTGATTTGTGAGTGTTTTCTTCACTTAT
The DNA here is from genome assembly GCA_963921195.1 of Pegoplata infirma. Classification (NCBI taxonomy): domain Eukaryota; kingdom Metazoa; phylum Arthropoda; class Insecta; order Diptera; family Anthomyiidae; genus Pegoplata; species Pegoplata infirma. Next base: position 121,964,425 of record OY992536.1, on the reverse strand, counting down.
TAAAGGTTTTACAACATATAGATCTAATCGATCCATGGGACCCATTTTCCGGGAAACCTTGGTGTAGGGTATTATATGGTCGGTCTTGACCGACTATAATTTTCTTACTTGTTATTTTTTGTTTTTATCAAATATATTTATCGTAGAAGTTCAAAAGACTTTAAATTATTCAAACAGAAAAAAATTATAAAAAGTTATTTATTTAAAAATTTTCCTCATGATCGAAATAAAAAACAAACAAAAAAAAAACGTTTTCCAAAAAAGATATTTATCAAAAGTTCAAAAAATAAAACGTTTTTTTTTTGATTGTTCAATATTTTCAAATTGTTTTGTTATTATTTGAATATTTGTTATTTTCAAAATTCAAAATAATTTCTTTAGAAGCAAGAAATTGAAATCTGCCAAGGAAATTCCGATGGAAATTAATGTTTGTAGCAAAAATGAGGGATGCTTTAAACAACATTGGTTTGTATTTTGTTATGAATGCAACATATTTTTATAGAGTTAAAATATCATGGAATCTTATGGTAACTTACGATTACGCAGTTCTTGTCGAAGCTATTTGGATTTCGTTCTGATTATCTGAAAATCTGCAACTATATAAAAGTTATTTAACAAGAATTTAAATCCCTAAAGCCCTTTTTGGTCCCTAATTTCGCTTTACAAGTATAAATTCATCCGTTTTTTTAAATATCATCAATTCCATGAGAGACCGAACAAAATCTGACCAGGGGTCTTAGAAGTTTTCCAATATTTTGCACACACAAGCGCTATGGAACCATTTAAATATATCAGTCACCAGATCCAAAGAATTTAAAAAATTCGCGATTTTATTCGCGATTTTCGTTTTTTAAAAAATCAAAAAAATGCAAAATCTGTGAAACTTTGAACAGCTATATATTTTTAAGTACTTATTGTATCTTTATGAAATAAAGCGCAAAATGATGATACGTTAGTCTATTTTTACACTTAAAAAGATGGAAAAAGTTGGTGGTTCAAAAGTGCATTTTAAATGCAAATGCAGTTTTGAAGTGCATTTTGCAAAACTTTTATCCCTTTTGACTTTTTTTTATTTAACATTATTATTTTCTTCATCATTTTTACTAGAAAAAAATGTCCTCCGAAGTTTGTGCACGATAGCCGAACTATTGGTAATCATTTTTTTAAAAAAATGTTACCCAATTATCCCATATATTTTTTATTTTTTTTTTTGTTATTTATACTAGACTAAAATATAAACACTTAGATTTTCTTAATAATTTGTCGATTCTCATTAATCTTAATCAAATAAGAGTGGTGCGTTTGTCTTTTTTTAATTAAAAACGTTTAAAAATATAAGTAGTAAGGAAGTGCATTATAAAGTCAAATGCAGTTTTGAAATGCATTTTTTAAAACTTTTTTAATAAAGATATTTTATTATTTTTAAATACCCAAAATGATGGTTAACGAGTCTATTTTTACATTAATTAGGATGAAAAAAGTTGGTGGTTTGAAAGTGCATTGTTAATGCAAATGCACTTTTAAAGTGCATTTTGCAAAATTTTATCCCTTTTAATTTTTTTACTTACATAATCGCAAAATTTATAATTTTTACTACAAAAAAAATGTCCTCTGTTTTACTTATTTTTAACATATAATTTTTATTTTTAAATTTTGAGGATGTTTATTCTGGCTCAGGTCATTATTTTCTTTACTAATTAAAACCATGATATTCTCATAGCATAATTTTCAAGAAAATTATTTTTTTTGTTTTAAATTTATTTATATTGGTCATTTTTGCAAGACTTAATCGACACGTGTTTCGGAATTTGTCAAATTCCATTGTCAAGATTATTTAGCAAAAAATAGAAACGATTTACTACAAGTAGCAAACGAGTCTAATGACAAATCATTTGTGCACAAACTAAAATATTAATACATTTTCGCCTCTATTCACAATGAGAATTAGAAAGACGAAGAAATTGTACCATACTAATAAGGCAAGATTGTCAATAACCAACAAAAATATTTAAAACAATTTTACATATGATTGTCCATTGGACTACAAAAATATGTTATTTGTGTTGTTGTTGTTGTTGTGAGTAATAATCCATATTAGGGTTATTCATCAAATGGCGTGCCAACCATTATGTTCAAATTCTGATTAATTTTTATTAAAAAATAAAAATTGTTTTATTCGGCCTTTAAAATATTATATTTTGAGGATGTTTCTTAAGCCTTGCAAAAATGACAAACATAAATAAATTTAAAACAAAAAAAAAAATACTTTTCTTGAAAATTATGCTATGAGAATATCATGGTTTTAATTAGTAAAGAAAATAATGACCTCGATCCAGAATAAACATCCTCAAAATATAATATTTTAAAGGTCGAATAAAACAATTTTTATTTTTTAATAAAAATTAATCAGAATTTTATTTTTTAAGTTATATTATATTTTAAGTTATAAAATAGGGAATACCGACAATTGCAAATATTAATACACATATATTATTATTATTATTATTGTAAAAAAATTAAGAAAAGAATATACAGTATTGGCCAAAACTAAAGCACCCCCTCAGTGATTTTTTTTTTTTTTTTTAATAATAAAATATTGTAATTTGAACAAAAAGTAGTTTTAAAAATGGATTTGACTCCTTTTACTACTTACATTTTTGAATTAGCATAAATAACAAAAAAAATCATGGTAAACTTAATAAACATTTTTTGTAAAAAATTATTAAAACTAGTGCACATAACGTGCACAAAAAACGGAAGACATTTTTTTGTAGTAAAAATTATAAATTTTTCGATTATGCAAGTAAAAAAAAAATTAAAAGGGATAAAAGTTTTGCAAAATGCACTTTAAAAGTGCATTTGCATTAATAATGCACTTTCAAACCACCAACTTTTTTCATACTAATTAATGTAAAAATAGACTCGTTAACCATCATTTTGGGCATTTAAAAATAATAAAATATCGTTATTGAAAAAATTTTAAAAAATACATTTCAAAACTGCATTTGACTTTATAGTGCACTTCCTTACTACTTATATTTTTGAACGTTTTTAATTAAAAAATGACAAACGCACCACTCTTGTGTGATTAGGCTTAATAAGAATCGAAAACTTATTTAGA